>CM034152.1:479836587-480222256 GCA_019776745.2 Taxus chinensis | reverse complement strand
TAACTAACGAAATCCCTAAAGGTACCCTCGTGTCTCTTCAAACCAAGATAGTGGGATAACTGACCTAACATGGTAATAGTGATATATGGTGTGCCTTAGATATGTGACCTAACCATTTTCTTGATTGAAACCCTTATGCAATTCTTGGATTGAGTTTATTGTTAATAATACATGGCTCTATGATAATTTGGATTCTTTTAGATGGATGAAGATATAATATTGTACCTAGTTGAGTGTTTCTAACTTGTAGTAGGGATTTCTCTAGATGAAATGTAGTTTATTTCAGAAAATTAAAGAACCATTTGAGTGTTCTAAAAATGTTATTTGCAATAGTAGATTGTGATAATTCTAGGTAATTTATAAAGTGATAATTACTTGTTTAAATATTATTTTATAAGTGATATATTATAATAAGGTCACCCCTAGGAAATGAAATGACCCAAATAATGATTTGAAATTTAATACAAGTCGGCATATATGAAGTGTAGGACCATACAGGTTGGCCAAGACCAAAATCTACATCCCAACCCTTCTATATGTTATTGGACCAAAGAGAAACAAAGAAACTAAAAGTTGTGTCATGAATCTCATATGTTTTATGCTGATTTGATTGAATAATATCCCTAGAATTAATAAAAGAATTGTGTGTAAGAATAAACAAGTTATATAATGGCTACATATATGAGGAGATTGGATTATGAATGTGAGAATTTTTATTAGCAAAGATACATGGTAAAACATGGAATTACACACTTAGAAAAGTTACCAAAATTTGGTTTCTACATGTCCCCTCTTTAATTTTGTAGTTGAAAGTTACATATTTAAAGGAAAAACATACCCGAGGGTGTACATATATGATTCCTTCACTTGAGGGTACTTCATGATATGTGTGTGTTTACATTCTCTACGATGAAACTTGAAAAAAATATTGTAGTCAATTTCTATTATAGAAACCGAACTTTAACTTAGAATATATAGACAATGCATTTTAACTTTAAACATTGAAAAAATATGCAAAACATATAATGAATACACCCACTTGTTTTGCAAATGTAAGAGATCTAATTGTTGTCATTCCTTATATATTTGGAATTTTCTTGGGGATATGTCAGAGGATTGGGGTGATCATTCCCCAATATTTATGCCATAGGATATATTAGAGAAGAGGAAGGATTTAGACTATAAAGAACTAATGTGCTTCAACACCTTCCCCATTTTAATATTTAATGAGAGAGTATGAAAGAATAGTTTATGAAACTCACATTTTTTATTCAATTCTTTCCTTATTTGAGATTTTGATAAGAGAAGGAAAAATAATATCTTATGAATCATACAGTGTTGCTTCAACGCTTTCCACTAAACCCATGGACAAAAAATCTACAAGTGAATCTAGACCCAATTAGCTCCAATTTTTTTTTAAAAATATCTTTGAAGGTATGGAAATTGCCATGACCCCATAAGCTGTTATTATGCATGAACTTATTATTTAAAATCTTAAATATTTAAGTGGGAGGAATTTACCCCAAACATATTTTTGTAACTGAACCTAAATAAAATTGTAAATAAGTAATAAAATATTCATTCCCTATTTAAATTACTCTAAACTATGTCATTTGTATTTATAACTATGTAAAAATCCTATAAAAAATTGATATAATCTATAAAATTCTAAAAATTGAGTGAGACTACCCTCTTTCTGGTAACATATGGAATAGTGAATATTGTACCATGATCCTGACCATACTATACAATTTTGACCTTGTTTGAATTCTTATACATTCCAGTATCTATGAACTTTTATAAGGATTTGATCCCTGTGAAAATTATGTTCCTATATATTGTAATATATATAGCTATAGAAATACCCTATTGAATTCCTCCTCTTTTGGGGTGGGTGTGATAAATTATTTGAGTGCCTAGCTCAAAATATTACATGTGTAATCATGTAATATGTGTTTGATAATCTATGTAGGATCAACTAGAAGGTTGGAGTAATGGCCACCATTGAAAATATGCACCTAAAAAGGGGTTTCACATGGTGGTAACCATGGCACAGAGAAAAATCAACATGCGACAAGTAAAACAAAAGAATACATGGGTAAAGAAACTAGTAATAATAAACAATACTATTAATCATGCCTTGATATATCATAGAAAAATTATAGAATTAGCATAGTAAAAATGTCGTAATAAATATTAATGTAGACACTAAATCACACACTTAGGGTATATTTCTAGGTCCTGATCACATACCACTATTCATAAGATACCTAATCAAGAAAAGTTCTAATTTACCATTGTTTTTAGACTCTTTGCTTTATTTTTGGTTTCCTTCTTGGTCTTATACACCCTATTTCCCAGTCTAACTTTCGATACTTCATCTTTTCTGAGTCTAGACACCAGCGCCTAGGCTCCCTTGTTCCCTCTAGGTGCCCCCGACCTCTTTGTATCTTTCTCACATATTTTATGTCTTTTCTAGTTGTTCGGCATCTTTTTTTCTTGGTGGTCGGCATTTTAGTGGTTAATTACGAAATTCAAACAAGGGAATCATATAAATATAAAGATATGTGACCATAATAAAGGATCAAGCTCTAAGAATCTATTACTATCACCTAAAGTTACATCCAAATGCATTTTAAGAGCATCAAAACATCCATCTAGCTTCATTTCAAGGGAAAAGGGACTACATTATTCTGCGTAAACTTCATAGGAGGGTAATTTCATTTTTCCATGCACACATCTACTTACATTACTACATCTAGCTATTTCTCACTATCAAGTGCATCTTGCACAAGAGCCACATAGGGAACGATTTTACACACACACACATAGAATTACATGGAGTCTAAAATGTAGTGCAATGCCTGAATCGTAAGTTCACTCACTTAGGTGACTTCCGGGTGAGTCTGAATCCCCATTTACATCTTTTTATTTATAAGATTCGATGTGTTTTGAGATTTTTTAGGTGCTCTTTCTCTTTGTAGGTTTCAAGAGAATTCGGTGATCAACCAACGAAATATAAGAAACTAAAAGTGACATCTAGTGAAACATCTTGGGACACAGAAGAAATCAATTTATGACATTTTTCATAGTCACAACAGCCCAAAGAAGATCTCTTATGCCTAGTCACCCCTGACGCAATCCAAGCACCCCAGTCCAAGAAGATTTGACAGTCACACAAGTTTCTAGGCATATTAACGACATTTTCCTCATCCTATTTATCGATTTTCCAGTTTGGCATAATCCAGGATTAATTATAAAATCACTAAGTCTCTTATTCCATCTCTTGCACTTAGAAATTTATTTTTCAATTGTTTATTTCTGATTTAACAAAAATGTAAATTTTTTGTTTAAACCCTAAACACGCTATTTCAGAGTCACAATGATAAATAAAGCAATAAAGTACTTGAAGTGATATAAGTAATAAATAATTAGAAATAAAAAAACCCTAAGTAAAATGAAGAGTTAGAATACTTAGTTGATTTCATTATTAATCTTGGATTGTGAAAAGATGGAGAACTAGTAAAACTGGAACACAATAGGTCATAACCAAACCCATAAAAAATACAGAAGTGCATAAGAAGGCTAGAACAGGGTTCCTAGGGGTGCCTAGGTGCTAGGATCCCTGCTGGGTGTCAAATTCTTCATAGATGCTCAAAAAATGATCTTTTTAGGGTCGTTGAGTTGTCTTAATCCTTCACTATCTATCCCTATAATGTCATACGGTTATCTATGATGTCATTGATAACCTGCAATAAAGATATGACCAGCAAAAACCTAAAACACTTCAAATCCTAAAAAGAAAATAATGCAAAATGGGGGTCAGACTGTCCTCGGCTATCAACAAAGTGATCTTACAACCGAGCGTTGCACTACATCTTAGACCAATATAATTTTATGTGTGTGTGTGGAATTGTGCCCTAGGTGGTTCTTGTACGTGACACATGTGATATCGATAAATAGCTAGATGTAAAATATGTAAATAGATGTGTGCATGGAAAAATGAACTTCTTGACCTATGCATGTATGTCAGTTAACTAACCCTTTTCCCTTTGATGGTGTTAGATGGATGTAATGATGCTCTCAGATGATTTTTGGATGCAACCTTAGGTGGTTAATAGTAGATACTTAGAGCTTGGTCCTTTAATTTTATCCCATAAAATTATATATAAACTATTCCCTTGCTTGAATTTCATAATTGATCACTACAAAGATGACCCCTAAGAGATAGGGGTGCCCAACAGCTAGAAAGGATCCAAAAGGAGCGAGCAAGATACAAAGAGAACTAGGGCATTTAGAGGTGAAAAGGTGCTTATGTACTGGCATCCTTCTTGGGCGTTGGTTTCTAAAGCCTGAAAAGGTGAAGTATCGAGGGTTAGACTGGGCAGTAGTATGTGTTAGGCCAAGAAGTATACCACAAAGAAACCTAATAAGCCAAATATAGTGATCAATTAGTAGTTTTCTCCCTTATGAAACATATGAATGTAATGTATGTGATTAAGACCTAGAAATGTACCCACGTACGTGATTTAGTGTCTATAATTTCTTAGGTTAGAGTTGTACTTCATTGCTTATTAATTTTTTGTGACTCTGCAGTATGTAGGGTTTAATAAATCTATTTTTGTTAAATCAATTAAAAATAGTGTCATAATCATTAGAGTAAGCTAGAAATAATAAAATAATATAAACAACAGTGTATTATCAAATAAGTACTACAACATAGAATCATGGTCATATGTAATCATGGAGCCAAAAACATGGGACACCCATGGTGTCACAAAAAAATTACAGTAAGAGATGCAAATATATACATGCAAAATAGGCATGAATCAAAAAACATGGAACACCCACAGTGTCACAAGACAAACTAGGACCTTAGGAAGTATACAGAGAATAGTCACAACATCATAATAATATAAGATAGTCAAGTGAATCCACACATTAAGAAATCAAGGAATTAATTTGCATAAATAAGTAGTGACAACAACATAGAAATCAAGTGTGGTGAATAGTAATAGTAATAACAATAATAACAAGATAATTTAGCACTGTGCAAAACACGTGTGTTAGTATTGTTGATCCAATAGGTAGAAATAAATACTATCTATATAATTAGTTTGATGATGGTGTACAGTAGCATGTAATGAAAAAACACACCTGTATAGTGTGGATGAATGCCTCTAAGAGTGTAGTCTAAGGAACCAAGTTGGCTCTTATCATTGTGTAACAATCTGTGAGAGTCTTGCATCAAGATCAAGATTCCATGTGATAACATGTGTTTAAAGAATAAATATTCTATGTAATAAATAAATGTGAAAACCATCATGTATAAAGTAACAGGCTACCCAAACAAAATAGAACAAGTCTTGATTTTGTAATTTTCTTATATTTGAATGTTTTTTTAATTATGTGTTTATTTGAATGTTTTTGAAGTTTTTTGAAAATAAGTTATGTACAAAAAAGTGGATAGCATAAGATCTATAAGATAAAGGCCTCATGGAGATGAATTTCATGTGTGGTAGGCAGAGGGTATGCAAGCCCCTCAAGTAGTAGAAGAGATGAAGGATAATCATGTATGATATTTGTAAAAGCCACAATATGGGCCAAAGGGGAATTAGGGTAAGTAGAACCATGAGAAATACTCGAATTAGAATATGATGGAGTTAAAGTTCAAAGAGAATGTGTTTTCCAATGAGTATTATATTCCCTATGCAACTTATAAGGAGTCCTATGTATAGTAGTATTATGGGATATAACATGAGACATAGTAGATGAATCTATTGATGCATGATAACAAGGGGTAGTGGTTATATGTTTCATGTCAAGATGTGACGCAAATGGGACCCCCCTAATTATAACCACTTGTTTTTTTGAATGAAATTAATTCATTTGTAGATTATGGAAATGATATCCATTAAGGCGTGGGACTTATAATAACCTATAATTATGGCACATGATGTGAGAGAAGAATCCACTAAGAATGTAAGATCAAATGTAGAAGGGAAAAATATGATGGGAAGGAAAACATGTCTAATGTGTCACTTAGGATCACTGATGAAATCCTTCTTAGTGTACCCAAGAGAGTGTAGTAATGTAAAATTACATATATTATAAGGATTAGTTCTATCAACCAAAACATTGTGCTTAGGACATTGGAAAATTGAGGCAAGGATGTATAGTGTATCAGAAATAAAATTGTGTGCCATATCAGTACTATCAAATGTAATAACCGGTCAAGAGGCCATGGTGAAAATAGTTCCAGCCATTGTGCGAAATTTTTTATCATAAGATGGTGGAGGTGGGGACATCATGGTAATAATTTTGGACTTATGGGGTATATTTGGTATCATCATGTTCTGGGAGCGGGTCATTAAATATTTTAGTATTTTATTCTTTGTGGTATAATCTCATTTTCAATAGTACCAACATCAAGTTGATCTTGGATAACATGAAAATATTAAATAATTTATTAGTTAAGTGAACAATACATCAGTGGTTGTCACAATGAGTAGCAACATCAAATCTATTTCCATGAGGTGCACATGTATTAACTGCAAGTGGTGGAGGGAGAGACACAAAATTAAATTCAAGTAATATTTGAATCAATTTTTGAGGCACATGAGGTAAATGAGTAAACTTTCATTGAAGGGACTATTTGAAATAATTTAGACTTATTACGAGTCCAATTCCACAATAGAAAACATACTACAATTATTATTCTCTTTATTTTGTTTTGGGAGGTAGATTGCAATTGTAGCTTCGTAGGTTGGAGCATTACATTAACTATGTGTTTGACTTTAGTTTTATCATCATTAGGTTTTTTTTGGAATGTATTCTTTGTTTAAAAATTTTAAGTATATATTCTAGGAAGATGAGAAAAATATTTTAGCTTATTTATGTTGAAGATCTTAGATTCACAAAGTAGGGTTCATTTTAGGGGTGAGTATATGTACATGTATGGATATTAGGAGTTTTAAAGTTTGAAATTGGTGATTTTTTCACTACCGCATGATATCAGGTTCACCAAAATTTTATGGGTCATAAATAAATTTTACCCTAATTTCTCCCAACTATTTCCACTAAGGGACAACCAATGTTGGTATATTTTCCATTATGTTATAATATACTATTATATATATATATATATATGATTAATTCTCCATAATGTAGTAATACAATATAATTCCAAATTTTTTTAATTTTGAGATTCATAGTGGAAGTCGAAGGTAAAAGAAAATAAGCATGTGAAA
This sequence comes from Taxus chinensis, assembly GCA_019776745.2. Classification (NCBI taxonomy): domain Eukaryota; kingdom Viridiplantae; phylum Streptophyta; class Pinopsida; order Cupressales; family Taxaceae; genus Taxus; species Taxus chinensis. Next base: position 480,215,006 of record CM034152.1, on the reverse strand, counting down.
AATATGAAAGTATAAGTATATGAAGGAGATAAATTTTGAATTGTCAAGGCATTATGTAGAACTGTCACCTGAAGACAACCTAAATACATGATGTCACCTAATAAAATGCTTGTACAACATTGTATGGTAGCACAATTCATGTTACCAGATGGTAACCTAAATCTAAGTCATTGTTTGATGGCATGAATTATACAACTAAATGGTGGCCTAATATCATGTTCACATAACCTTGTTTTGTATCCTAAGCCATGTTACCATGTTATCATGTAGCATGAGGTTTATTTTTCACAATGTCTTCAATTTATTTTTTACAGATTTAATTTTAAACATTTATATTTTGGTAACATGTAAATTATTCAAAATCACCCATACGATGGCCCCTGGTGTAAATGAGAAAAAATCTCAAGGAAAAAAATTGTGACGTGGACATTTCAAAATATTTCAGTCAGCCCACAGTTACACCAATGCCAATAGGTAGTTTTTAATCTTATTATGTTGATGTTACTTTATATGTTGAATTCCTGAAGGATGCATTTTTTTCCATCTTCTCATGTAGTGCAGTTAGAATAGCTTTTGATTTTAGTGTTGAAAACCATCATAATAGAAATTAAGAATAAAATAAGAAGAAGAAATAACTACACTAGGATTGAGAATGGATTTTTCAAGGTGAGAGAAAATCCTTGTTAAAATATATGGACATCAATAAAATCTAACACTAAAAAGGGTTTGGAGAAGATAGTACACTACCCATTGAGGATAATCAATGTATATTCCCTGTAAAATGATGTGGGCCTAGACAATTTCCACGATGGACAAGAGAAAGGGGTATTTGATTGATTGAGTGCTAATCCCTCTTATGGAGGGATTATTAACCTCATACTCAATAGAAGGCTTATAATGGTAATCTAAAACTTTATTATCATGATTAGGTAGAATGGATTTTGTTAATACAGACACTGAATTTTGATGGGGTATCCTCGTTAGATGATGAATATCATCAAGGGTATTCTGATGACAAATCAATGCAATGGTAATGTAACTTGGAAAGAGAAATCATAACTATTATATATATGCATTAAATTTTCTAACTTGGTGTTTGTCTCATACTGAGGCATGTACAGTAGTCCATGGAACCTTGAATTTCTAATCCAATTTGATTGATATTTAATTTTTGTCTTCTAATAGTTGTATTAACTGTGGATATAATAGAATTCTGTAAACAAAAGACAGAGTGTTAATTAATTTTTTCTTGGTGCCATGATTCTTGATCTTTTGAAAAAAGAGAGGTGTTTCTAGATACCTATATAAGTGTTGTGTACATGTCACGTGAAGAGATAGTCGTGTGGATAATACTAGAAATGGATTTTAGACCAAACTGTTTGGAATAGTAGACGATGCTATGAAAAACTCTATTCTGAAAAAACCTACAAGTAAATATGGGAAAACATGAATGGGGATGGGTATATATAGGAAAGGAATGAGCCCAATTGTTGAGGCTAGAAACATGGAACCAGTAACATTTGACAATATGGAAATTCTACCAGGTGGAAACACAAATGGGGCACTGTGCGGTAACACAATAATGTGTTGTTCAGTATCACCATTTTTGTTGTCAGTCGGTGTTGATATCATGAAAGTGTATATTCTTTGGAAATGGTGGCATGTTACCAGATAGAAACCTACATTTGAAAATGTACACCAACGTCTAGGATATATCATATGCTGAAATTTTTCACAAACCTAAATGGTGACAAGACTATGTGTTTATTGGTGTCTAACAACGTGATGACATAACCACACATTAGCATGATGTTGTCACCAGACAATAACATATTTCAATTCCCAGATGGGAAAACATATAAGTAGAAGTTCCATAACTTGGAAACAATTGCATTCACCACCATCCCAAAACCCTCCTTTCCTAGATTCTCCAACAATGCAAATACCTTTTTGGAACATCCACCACCCATCCTATGATAATTTTTTAGAGGGGGATTAAAATGAACCCTGTCACAAAGATGATCAAATGAATGAAACTTATAAAACACCACCTGATTTTGGTGAAGGAACAAGGAGAATTTTAGTAAAGATATCTTGAAACCCAATATCATCAAGTAGATTGTTAATCTTGGAAAGTGTTATCTTATATCGTAGAACATATACGCTGATTTGCTCATTGGAACCTTGTTACATTTTTAGTTATTTGAGAATATAATAATTTTTCATGAATGCTAATAGAAAAATGTGTGAGAAATTTATCAACCATATTGGTGAATGTCCTTACATAATACATAGCTAGGTAATAAAACCATTCAAAGGAAAAGTCTTTAAGACTTTAAGTAAAAATATTGGTAAACAATGTATCATTAGATAAATATTCCAATAAAGAAAAATGAAACATATGAAGGTAATCTTTAGGTTTACCCTTAATATTGCATATATGTAGTTTAGGAGAAACAAAACCAATATGTAAAGGTTATGAAGACACTTTAGGTAAAACTAGATTATGAAGAATTTGAGTATAATACATAATATGAGAATAATAATATGTTCTTTATTACAGTTGTAAGCTTTGATCATGAAAAATGTGAACAAGGGTTTTGAGAGATAATGTATTAAAAGAAATATGTGAAGCACCATGAGGGTATATAGGTGATGTATGAATATTAGTGGTCATATGGATAGTCATGTCAATACTACACTATGGAGGATTATATTTCCCTAATAATGTAGGCATTGTTGATATAGGAATGGGTGATGTATGCATAACATATGACAAAGGAGGATTAAAACAGCAAAAAAGGGACGGCTCATTAGAGTCTTGATCATGAGTAAGTATAGAAACATGAATATTTTATATTAGAGGCTCAATGGGATGAGGTTTTCATGGATTATTGCAATAAAAGTAGGGACCTTTTCAACTTGTTCCTAGTCTACGTTGTCATCTCCATCAATTTCATCATTAAAATATTATTTACTAGATATTTCTACTTCCTTAAGAGGATTGTTGTGCAGTGTAATATAAGATAGAAATAACCCCAGAGACATGGGCTGGAGAAGATGCCATGATAGTAATATTTTTATGGGTAGGAGGAGAAATATCAATGTATTCAATAGGTTGTTTATAAATTTAATTGATATGCTGAAAGGGAATAAAAATAAATCATAAATAAAATGAAACCAATGATTCTCTAGGGCTTCTAGGTTTTGAGTAATAAATTTTACTAAATATTTTACTTCACCAAATGTTTATACCCTAATTAATTTATATGATGTGGGAGTGTTAAAAAACAAGATCTCAAGGGTTAGCAATAGGTATACTATTTTGATCTAATCAACTTACAACATTAATTATATATGACTATAGTAATGTATTCAAACTTGAAATGATTGAAACAATTGATAAGTGATAAGTAATTGCTCAAAACATGACATGAGAGTCAAATTTATCTATTCAAGATGTTTAGGAATTATTTAGATATCCAAGGAAGTGGATAAGAAAGGTATGAAGCTTTAGATTATACACTAGATATTCTAGAACTTGAAACTAAGAAGGCGTGGGATCATAATTTTTTTGTATGATCTAGGCTGGGATTATTTAGTCTATATGTGGAGGTGTATGGTTTCAAACCCTAAGAAATTATAGATTTGTAAATTATTTTATGCTTAATTTTCCTATAAATGATTCTTATATGTCTCTCTTGTTTACATATCTTTAGGATGACATGTGATAAACTATAACAAATTAGAAACTCGCATAACCCTTTATCAAAAAATTAAAAAAATTAAAAGAGACAATAAGTGTGTACGTTTGAGGTTGGAACACCATTGGAAGCCAAACTCCCATCTATTGAACCATTTCAATTATTGGGATACATATCCTCATTGCATAAATCAACCCTCATGTAGATCTCCTAGGTTCTTGTGTAAGTGTGTATAGCTATCCAACACCACAAGTGTGCTCTCTTGTCTTTTGACACTAATATAGTAAGATAATTATGTAGTACAAAATGTACCCAACATGGTAATAATGAGATGTGGTGTTCCTTAGTTATGTGACCTAACCCTTTGTTGATTGAAACCCTTTTGTAAGTAATGCTTGGAGTGACTTTTCTCTTGCTAATACATGGATCTATGATATTTTCATGCTTGTAGATGGATGAATATAGACTCTTCGATGTGGTCGAGTTATTTATACCATAGTAGAAAATTATCTAGATGATGTGTAAGTGATTTAGGAATATTTAAGAACCCTTTTAGTGATCTTGGAATGATATATAATAGTATCTTGTGAGAATATCAAGTGAATTATAAATTGATAATGACTTATGTATATAACCTTTTTTAGGAGAGATATTATAATAAGGTTGACCTTAGGAAGATAAAATGACCCAAATAATGATTTGAAATTGAAATTGGAGTAAGTTATTATGAAGGGGAGGGACTGTATAGGTTGTCCAAGATTGGACCTTACCACCAAAATGCAATATTACTCGCGAAGAATTTCTAGATCTTAAAAACAATAATGAATTGTTATGAAATAAGGGATAAAATATGTGGAACAATCCCACTTAGAATTGCAATAGTAGAAACTAATATGTAGAAAGATATTACAGATCTGAAATAAAAGAGTAGAAAAATAAAAGAACACAACACAAAGATAGTATTTAACGTGGTTCACCCAATTTGGGCTATGTCCACCAAGAATCACTTGCTCATAATTTTTATTACAAGCCACCTATTTCTCTCAATACAATACCAAGATCTGTTTGGAGTTGTGCTAAAAAAACTCTCCTGAATTCACAATTGAACTCGCACAAATATACAATGATATGCCTTCCTTACATCAATAGGAAACTTCTTAAGCAATTTTACAATACCGTGAGTACCAAAACCATGGGTTAAAACCGCCCCATAAACCTATGGTTCAAAAATACCACCCATATGATAAGAGAACATTTCTTTAGATATCATACATGCTTTTTAAGGTGATATGTTGCCCTTGGACCCCCACTCGAGGCCTAACATGACCTCAAACCCCAGTGAGAAAATTTTGGAGAGTGTATAGTCTTTAACACTTCAACACATGAAAATAGGCTCCACAGCATAACAATATCCCACTTAGAGACTAGTTTTCCTATGAGAAAGATTCTCAACCCTTCATTATCATCCGTGAAGACCAAACAAAGATAAAAACAAATTTAGTTTCTTCCTTTTCACCACCTTGGTCATCATGTCTAGAGGATTCTAACTGGTATGAATCTTCTCTAGCTTTAACTTCTCTTCCTCCAAAGCTATCCTAATGAAATGGTGCCTTAACTATATATGCTTAATCCTAGAGTGGAAAGTAGAGTTTTTAGTTAGGTGTATAACATTATGACTATCACTATGCAACTTCCCTTCCTCCTCCTTATGCCCCAAATCCTTAAGTAATTGTTGTAACCAAATCATATATTTTCTTTCCTGTGTTGCAGTAACATAGTCAGCCTCCATGGTTGACAAAGATATCTTTTGTAGTCGTGAAATCCAACTCATTGTAAAATTAAAATATAATTTGTCGTGTTCCTCATTTTTTCTACATCTCCAGCCATATTTGAATCTACATAATCACATAAAGTGGTTTCCAATCCAATGTAGCAAAAAAATGTCTCCATGGTCCCTCTCAAGTACTGAAGGATCCAATTTACTACATGTTAGTGATATTTACCTAGATCACTCATAAATCTACTCACTGTTTCCACTGCATGGGAAATATCAGGCCTAGTGCACACCATGGCATACATCAAAATGTCACCCACTGATGAATAAGGTACCTTAGACATATGGTTTTGATCCTACTCTATCTTCAGACAAAACTCCTTTGATAACTTGAAATGGCCTGCCAAAGGAGTACCAACTGGTTTAACATCATGCATATTAAACCTATCCAAGACCTTATTAAATTAATCTTCTTGAGATAAAGTCAACTTTCATTCCTTCTCATCCCTAGATATCCTCATACTAAGGATTTTTTTTTCTTTCCCCAAATCCTTCATATCAAAAGATTCACTTAGTTGCTTCTTGAGTACTTTTATTTCCTACATGTTTTTGTCTACAACCAACATGTCATCCACATACAGACACATGATAATATAACTACCATCCTTGAATTTATTTGTATATACACAATGGTTATAATGAAATATAACATAACCTTACTCTATCATGAAACTATCAAATTTCTTATACCATTGACATAGAGTTTGTTCCAGGTCATACAAGGTCTTCTTCATTTTGCACACCATATCCTCTTTACCTTTGACCTCATAGCCCTCTGGGTTCTGCATATATAGATCCTCTTACAAATCACCACTGAGGAATGCGGTCTCTACATCTAGCTACTTTAATTGCAAGTATTCTATTGCCACTATTATAAGAATAGTTATAATATAAGTCATTTTTACTACATAAGAAAAAATATTATCAAAATCTATACCTTTTTTCTATGCATACCCATTGACCACAAACCAAACCTTGTATCTTTTCTTGCCTCCTTATTTAACTTTGTAAATCCACTTATTTTACAATGTTATTTTTCCTTCGGGTAGCTTCACCAAATCTCAAATTTGGTTCTCCATGAGAGATTGATGCTTCTCGTTCATGCATTTCTCCCACTTCTTTCTGACATCTACCTAAATTTCTTCATCAAATATCTTTGGCTCTCCACTATCACTGAGTAATAAATAATAAAGAGAAGGAGAAAAATGTTCAAGTTCTCTTCTTACCCTAGAAGACCTCAATATAGGAGTTTGGGGTTCTTGTTGAGTAAGTTCATAAAATGATTCATGTGTCACTTTACCATTTGGAAGATCCTCTACCAATGCATATTCTTTCTTCGATTCTTCCTTGTTTTCCTGCAACTATTGTTTATACATAACTTTCTCATTAAATACCACATACCTAGATCGAATGATTTTCTTGTCCTTAATATTCCAACATTTATATCCAAATTCATTACCACCATAACCAATGAAAGTGAATTTTTCTGATGTAGCCTCTAGCTTGGTCTTATCATCCTTGTCAATATGAAAAAGCACCTCACATCCAAAGACTATAAGAAGTGAGTAATCAAATTTCTTACCAGACCAAACATCCTCAAGTATGCCTTCATCCAAGGCACTTGAGGGTCCTCTGTTATCAAGTAGATAAATATGCTCACCACTTCTTCCCAAAAAGAAAGAGTAAGTCCTGTATGTAGCCTCATGCTCCTAGATTGATCCATTATTGTCTTGTTCATCCTTTATGACACCCCATTCTGTTTTGGAGTTAATGGAACCACCTTTTTCCTTTGGATTCTATTCTTAGAAAAATAATCATCAAACTCATTGCTACAATACTCCCCTCCATTATATGACTTGATAGATTTTAGCTTAATACATGTTTCATTCTCTACCAAGGTTTTCCATTTAACAAAAGTGTCAAATACATCAGATTTATTTCTAATAAAAAATACCCAAACTTTCCTTGTTGCATCATCAATAAAAGTAACATAATAATTTGAACCCCCAAGAGATGATACTTGAGTCAGCCCCCACACATCAGAATGTACTAGCTATAATTTACTCTCTTTCTTCACAGGTCCAACCTTGAGAAACTTTATTCGCTTCTATTTCCCAATACATAGTTCTCACAGAAATACAAACTTGTTTCTGTAAATCCTAGAAAATTTTCCTTTATGATCTCCATACCCTTATGGCTCATATGACTGAGCCTATAGTTCCATAATGTTGTATCTATGTTTGAAGCCACAATATTACAAGCATCAGTACTACCAGTGGTTAAATACAAGGTTTCAACATTCTTACCTATTACCACCACAAGAGCACCCTTGGTAACCTTCCAAGAGTCTGTTGTAATTATCATAGTACAACCATCATTTCCCAACTACCCCATGAATACCAAGTTTTTTCTTAATCTAGGCACATGTATGACATTCTTCAATAGCCATGTATTCCTAGTCTTTATCTTAACTTGAACAAAACATTTTCCAACTATGCTGCATGGCTCATCATCACTAAAAAAATCATGCCCAAAATCCTCTTGAACGTAATCAACAAAATATTTCCTATATGGAGTAACATGGAAAGAAGCCCCCAAATCTAAAACCCAAGATTCAAAAATATTGTGCGAATAAATAATTAAAGAATCCTAGAAGACATTACATGTTACCAAATTTGTCTCCTTGTTTTATTCATGTTGTTTCTTCTTATCCTGAAGCTTCCAATAGACCTTTTTTGCATGCCCATACTTTCCACAATGTCAGCATACCATCTTGATTTTAGATTTTGACCTTGCCTGATCTTTTGATTTTCCACGAATTCCTCTATTCTTCTATCCCCCTCTAGTTTTCACCTTCGTATCATTCTCTGAAGTAGAATATTCCCTATATATTTTTATTAACATTTACTCTCTTAGAATCACCCCTACAACGTCTTTAAAATTCAACTTTGAGTTAGTTGAAACCGAGTTGCTTACCATCATTACCAGGCTATTCCAACTCTCAGGTAAGGAGCGCAAAATTAATAAAGCCCTAGCTTATTCATCAAATTCTATTGTTTCCAAAGCTATCATATTCACAACTATATTAATATCATTCAAATGATCTGCTACTGAACTATTCTCAGACATTTTCATATTAAACAAATTTTTCATTAAAAATATCTTGTTAGAGGCAAATGGTTTTTCATATAACTTCCCTAATACATCCATAGGTTCTTTTGTAGTATTTTCCTTTAAAACATTAAATAATACCAAAGATGCAAGACACAGTCAGATTGTTCCAAGTGACTTCCTATCCAGTGAATCCCATTCCACATCTATCATGCTTGAGGGGTTTTTTCCTTTCTCAGACATCAGAATATAAAGATCCTTTTGATAAAGGTAATCTTCCATCTACATCTTCCAAATACTAAAATTATTCCTATTGAATTTATCAACCTTTGATCTTCCATAATCTCCCATAGCTCCCACTCAAGCTAAGAATTTCCTTGTGATTCAACACTTCAACAAACTAGCCTAGACTCTAATACCAATTGTTAGGACACAAGGGATAAAATATGTGGAACAATCCCACTTAGAATCGCAATAGTAGAAACTAATATGTAGAAAGATATTACAGATATGAAATAAAATGTAGAAAAAAAAAGAACACAACACAAAGATAACATTTAACATGGTTCACCCAATTTAGGCTACGTCCACTAAGAGTCACTTGATCAAATTTTTTATTACAAGCCACCTCTTTCTCTCAATACAATACCTGGACCTGTTTAGAGTTGTGCTCAACAAACTCTCCTAAATTCACACACATCTATAATATTATGTCTTCCCTGTATCAATAAGCAACTGCTTAAGAAGTTTTACAATACTGTGGGTACCAAAACCATGGGCTAGAACTACCCCATAAACATATGGGTCAAAAATACCTCCCATATGAGAAGAGCACTTTTCCCAAGATATTGGGAAAAAATTTCGAGGACAATTTTTTTTCTCGAGGGTGTGAACCCCTACTACAGGGGGCTGCCACTCCGAACCCCTGCTTGGGGCCAGGCCCAACCCCAAACCCTGGGAAGAAAACTATGAAGAGTGTACAATAATTTTATTGTACATTCTTCAACACTTCCACACATGAAAACATGCTCCACAATATAACATGAAATTTTTATCAATGTGGTATATGAGGGTAAGGATGTGTTTATCGTCATTGCTAATGATTATATTTGAAAAATGGTTGAACACCTTAACTATAGAAGTTGTAAATTAAATGAAAATCCTATTAATTAAATTTGAAAATCAATAACTAATGTCATTAAAAATTCATCTTTCGAACCTATTTTAAAAACTAAACTCCTTCCCTTGAAATAAATCACACCAAATATTTATGGTCTTCCTAAAATCCATAAACCGGGTGCTCCTATTTGACCCAGTGTCAACACTATCTACTCCCTCACCTACCAACTTGTATCATTCCTTTCCAAAATAATTTAACCCGTCGTTGGTACCACTCCCTATTTTAATCAAATACTCTTTTATTTCATTGATTTCATTAAAAGAAAAAATGTAGTTGACTCTAGCTCCATCGTGAGTTTTGATGTGATCTATCTTTTTACCAAAATCCCCATTGATGAAGTCATTCTTGTCATAAAAAAGAATCACTGACTCAGAAACCTCCAATCTTATTGAAATATTTTTATGCTCTACCTTCTTTATCTTCAAGGTAAAATCTATGAAAAAATTGAATACATCACTATAGACTCCCCTCTCTCCCCCATTATTACTAATATATTTATGTAATATTTTGAAAGAAAATTAATTGAATCCTCTCTATAAAACCACAATTGTGGAAATGATCTTTGGATGACACTAATTTTTACTAGTTACATGGCTTGGATTCATTGAATATATTTCTCTCCCACCTTAATAACATCTCACCACACATTCAATTCACCATAGAAACTAAAACTGATCATTTTATCTCTTTCCTTGATATTCTATTGAAGAGACATAATGATGGTTCCCTCTCACACTATGTTTTTAGGAAGAAAACCCACACTGATTTTTACGTAATTCCTAAATACCATCATCACCCTTCTCAAAATTTTGGTTTCCTAAAAATCCTAACCTTTAGAGGATTAAGGGATTTAGATATTGAGCACCTAAGTTATGAATTAAATTACTCTAATGTTGTTTTTACAAATAATGGCTATAATGATAAAATCATCAAGAAAAATTTGAAATTTTCTATCAACCCCCTGCCCCTAAGACCCTCTTCCTAATTCCAACCAAAAATTACTCCTTCCATTTATTAAGAAAATCACTGATAAGATTGGAATTTTTTAAAATAAAAATGGTATCAAAACCTCTATTCTTCACGTTAATGCCATGAAAATCAACCTTAGGTATTTAAAATATAAAACTAACCCCAAGCTTAATGGTGGCATTTATATGATTAAATGTTCTTTCAGGAAACCATACATTGGTGAAACTAGTAGATCAATTATGAAAAGGATAAAATAACATGATAAGGATATTAAATACGATATAATTGAAAAATATTCTTTGGAAAAACACTCATGCAATACAAAGCACTCAATTTGTATCGATTCTTCTTTTTTCCTTGCTTTCGATGAGCACTATGCAAAACATCACTTTAGGGAAGCCCTCAAAATCATGCACCGCTTGGATAACCTCAATAGGATTAATGATTGGTTTATTAGTAATACTTGGAAACCATTAGTTCTTAAACTTCCCAAATAATTTTTTTTTTATTTGTTTTTTATTTGGAATGGTCTTCTTAAAAAAATTCCTTTAATTTTATTTCTCATTATTTTCCCCTTTGATCTTGTTTCGTTAAATTCTTTTTCCTAATAATTAAATCTCTTTGGTATTCTCCACTCTTTTGGTTTTTCTCAATTCTCTATCCTTTATCTTCTCTCTTTTGAATTAAAATATTTTATAATGTTTTCTTTTCTCCTCATTTTATTTCTTTAAATAAAAATTAATTTCCTTTCCTCAAATTTTTTTATCCTTTTCCCGTGTTATTTTGTTAAAGTGAACCTTATAATTTTTTTCAATCTTAATTATATTTATAAAATAAAAAAAACATATATTTTCATATTCATTCTTTTTCCTTGATGATGGGCCATGTTATGTGACTTGAAACATTGGAAATAAAAAAATCTATTCACACAATTCTTCCAAATAATCTTAAAATTTCAAACTATGAAAACCTCATAGATCAAACTTAAGAAATATTTGAACTCATGATATTTGTATATGTAAATATATACTTAAATAATTAAAAAAAAATCTTGTAACTTGTCTAATTTTATCATTACATAAGTTATCATATGAGCTATAGTATCCATAATTATCCATACTCATTATAATAGCATCATGAATCTAGGAGTTATGAGAAAAAAAACAAATATATTTCCTATGTGGTAGTGATTTCCCCTATGGGTCATATTCGACTAGTTGTTAGTAATTTTGTTTCTTAGACACACATAACTAAGTAATTTATTAAAATGTTGACATTAATGGTAAAAGAGGAAAATATGGAAAGGGTAGGAGTAATATCTTACTACTTGAGTTTATTACAGTAGGGTAAATGTCACCTAAGAAATCAATTTCATAACTGGATAGAATGAGTACAAAGTTATCATGGGATATCCTGGGACTTTTATAATGAAAATAGCACTAGCAAGAATTTAGTGTGGTTAGGGAGGGAATATATATGATGCTATAGGAGCTAATGTGGGTCCTACAACTATTAATGTACTTTAAGCCTTGTGATAAAGTATTAGAGAAAGATAAGTAGACCATATCAATATGCAATTCTAGTAATATTAGTTAGTACTAGATTTAGAAATATCCATAAAATATCGTATCCTTGCTTACTTGTGAACACATGGATCATATTGGACCAATGGGTCATACACCCAAGGGATGTTCCTACTAGAGACATGATATGAAGTGAAATGTTTATGTTCTTGTCAAAATGATAGAAAATGGTCAAATAATGCTTATGAAATCTTATATGTCATTATGTATGTAGCACGTGGTTCATAGATACTTGGACCATATAATCCTATATAAAGGACACTATCATATGATATACTTTTTTGTTTGAGAATATTTGAAGTCCTCTAGCAGTCAATATTGTATTATATCCTATAGAAGCAATATTTTTAGTTGGTGTATGGTTGTGACGAAGTGATATATGGAATTATTTTGAATTGTCACAAATATCTATCAATATATGGAGTGAAATTTCACATTCAACATGTATTGTAAAGTGATTCTCATTAATTATAGGTACGATATCTCTAGTAAAAAATTTTGTCATGGGGAAACTAATCACAAGAATAGAATGCATACTTTGTAGTAGTGTACATCATTGGCATACAGATTCTGTGACATGGGGATGATGTTAATATCAAGGAGATATTGAATATTTCATGTAGTAGGGAGAAGTATAAGTTGGTTTGATTAACTTATACAACTATGATATTGGAAAAATTGGAAGGTATTTAAAGTAGATTCTTGATTTAGAGACATGTTGATCACATTACGAAACAGTAAAATTATAACGTCTTGTACAAATAATTTCTCAAGTATTGTTGTAGGAGACTAAATGTAAAGCAGTTTATTTTCTTGTAGAGAAGGTGTTTGGAGTGTATTAGGTTAAGGAGTAGGTTGTGGTGTAGGTATAGGTTGGGTTAGATTTATTGAAGTTATTTGGTACAATTATATGTAAAGGATAGTTATGTGGCATATTATTAGGGTCAATAATGATAAACCTTAATAGCTCATTTTCTAGGTCAACCATTTTTTCTATAAGTTACAATTTGGTCATAATGATATAGTTTTCTTAGAAGAAACGCTAGAAAAATTCAAATCAGATTTAAAAATTTTAATCCTTATGGGTGAGAAATGAATCCACGAGCCCTTAATTGATAAAATAAAGTTCACCAAAATTTAATGTCAAAATTAGGGTTAATCTAATTAAGCATACTAAAATGTGTATAATAATTCATAATCATAAATGCAATAAACACAATTAAACTATCCTAAACTATTCCATAAGATAATGTTCAATCAATAAAAAATGTAAAAGTGGAATATAAATAACAAAGGTTAAGATTTTAGAAATATTACACCATAATACTAGGTTTAGATGTGTGATAGTGATCTAAAATTTGGTAGGGGAGTTATTCAGAGTATCATCTAAATGCATGTAAATTTTCAGAATCTCAAAATTTCCTATGGAAAGAATCATCTATGAATAACATAATATCCTAGATATTTCATCTTTTGAAGGCTATTTCATCGTCTATTAAATTAATTTTTGATCGAATCTAGCACTTGGTATGTCTATGTCTTTGTCTCCAGGATCCACACTTGAAATAAATTTAATGCACTTATGTATCTACAAATGGATTCTCTCTTGTTATGAAATAATTATTCCTCTCCTTGTGATCTAACAATAAGAAAGTTTGAATGATCCAAGATGACCTCGTAAATCCTTGTAATTGGTTAGTGTTCCTTAAATAACACTACCTTGAAAGATCCTTAAGATCCTATAGTTATCCCTCATGTAATATTCCCATTTTAAGACTTTAGAAACAAGGGATTTTTTTTAAAACCATAATGTTCTCTATTCTAAATAAAACATCATTTAGAACACACATTCTATGCCAATCAATCTCATAACAGATAACCATATGTAGTTGTAATGACTCGATATACTACCGATCTCTCATTCCATGACTCTGTTACTAACCAATCTCTCATGATAAATTAAAGTATAGAATACTTTATGTATACTACGTATACTTGGTTCTCCTACCCTATTCCAGGTATTTGAGTCACCTGTTTAAAGAACCTATCTAAATATTTGTTACCAATATTCATCCAACATCATGTTGCTTTAAACTACGTGACATAGGATAACGCAACCAACAGTCTTGCGATAATTTGGGCAAATATTTTCAACATAATGTTCATGTTACTATTCCTAGACGGCATACTCGTCATTTAAGAATAAGTCCTTCACCTCACTCTTCTATTATCTAGAATGATCTTTACTGACTACCCATCAGTCCACTTGCCTGAGGTTTGACCCTAGCCCAGGTTAGAAACATAATTTATTATAGGAAGATGCTCATGATGACTTAGGGTATATGGGAATACTCAGTTTAACTAAGTCAACTAGATGTGTTGAGGTACCCTAAGTCATTGAAAGCTACTACCTATCATAAACATGCTACTAACTTGACCTAGAAAGAAACTAAGTTCATAGTATAGATGTGTGTAAGTATCAAGATGAACAAATACGGAAGGGTGTTGCCACATGTCAACTGATAACACTGTATCCTCGAGAAGTCCCAGGACTTCTTGAGGATACAATCCTGCATTTGGCATGTGCCAACATCTTTAGAATTGATTCATCAAGATTTACATACCCCCTTAGTGGTCATTAATCATAATTAAATTAGATTAAGATTCAGATTACAAAAACCATGCCTAACCCTAATTCTAACATTCCTTAAGTTCTTTACCCATACTTAAATTGATTAGATATGGATAACTTCATTAATTCATGTTTGCATTTTTGTTCATTAACATGGCATAACAAGTAGTTATCCCAAAAACAAGACAAAAAACATCAAACGTTTAATTCCTAATGTAACCTAGCTATCCAAATCAAGTGTGTCATCCACCTAGATTCAGCTAGTGTTTACTTCATAAACGTAGTTATAAAGATTAAAGATCATAACCACTATTCTTTTTATCTTTCATTCTTTGAGAGAGGAAGAGTCTTCCTCTACATGGTTATATGTTAGGTTTAAAATAACCCTTTTATCATTAGTTACCCATATAGTTTAATTGTATGTCCCAAGCATATTTCTTTATTAAACTATAGTTGTGTAGTTAGAGAACAATACCTTTTGCAATTTAACAAGTTCATTAATATAAGGGAGATTATACTATCTCCTTAATCCAACTCAATATCTGATAATAGCAATAGTATACAAATAGATATAAAGAATACCACCAAGATATCACTATTATTTTTGGCATACAAGTACAAAATAATTCACATCACAAATTGGAGTCCAACACAAAACCTTTCAATTCATGATTTAAATATACATTTACAAGACTATGCAATTTAGACATTCTAGCATGTCAATCATAATTAAGATCTTAAAAGAACATCACTTTTATTTTCCAATACAACTCAAGAATGATTGGAAACTCTTTACATAAGATCCAGAATTAAATAAACCAATGCATCATAAAGTTATTGTCTTCTTTTATCACTTACGATGTCCATCTACAAAAATTTCTAGCACGGGTCAGTTCAATGAACTGAGCATGATAATCACTAATCATTAAATTAAAGTTCATTCCACTAATTGTTCCATTAAAACAACTCTACTTTAATGAAAGAATTAATATACATCATACAAATAATCATAAGTAATAACATCTAGAAAAGAAGTATAATTAAAGAGTCTGAATTCACTTTTAAGAAAAAAACATAATATAATCTACAACATCTGAATTATATCATATAGTTTAATTGATCATATCAATTACTCTTAAAAAATCAACAAGTCTTGTCATCCAATTGTTTCATAGTTCCATAAGAATAGAAATACACATTTATCTTTTCTAAGAAACAAAAGAAGTTAGTTTCAGCCTAGCTCATATTAGGATGCTTTATCCTACAACTTAAGCAAAGAAGAAGAATCAATACATACCTATTCCTTACTCACAATTTATCATTTGAAGGTAGAAACAGGTTTAGAACTCACCTAACACTGCCTCAGTTCAAGGATATCAATATAAGGATTACATAAATAAGAGACAACATCTAAACAATAATCCCAACTCAATCCAAGCATATTAGGAAATCAAAATAGTCTAACTGAAAGTCTTGTACTAAGTTTTGTATGTTAGTAGATATAATTCAAAGATATGAAACTAAACTATCCAAAAATCCAAGCTGATACTCAAACTAAAATAATTATCTTAACTAGTCCATCCAAGAAGGGTTCATATCTAAAGAGAATTAATGCAATAGAAGGAGAGTCAATGAACTTCCATATAGGTAAATAAAAATGGAATCTCACTCAATCAATAAAAACAGTTTGACCCAAGCCATATTATTATTTTCATTTCCAACATACCAAAATGCTAATCTCTTTCCACATAATTGCAAACTTATGAATTATTTATCTAAGTATCCCAAAAGAGAACTCAAAATTGAATGCATCAGTCGGAAGAGAATCGCAACTACAGAGAAGCTTTCCAGTCAAAACTGAACTTATTTCCAAATAACAGAAAAAGGATCTCAAATAGAAAAGGACCCAATCCATAATTCATTTAAACATTTATACTATGAAATGAATTCCCAATTCTCTATTTCAAACTTAGAAATTCTTCAAATAGTTCCCAAAAGAGAACACAGAACTACAACTATGTAGAGTTAAAGAAAGCACACTTTCAAAGGAATTTCCCATTACAAAGATCTTACAAAATGAGTTTGCCTATTTCATTCATCAAGCACAAGTTTCACAATTCAAATATCAGAATGAAGTAATGCATTCAATCCCAAACAATATATTATCTCCAAGAGAACATATTCAAATCTCTTTTAAAACCCAGAGATTCATTTAATGAATCCATCAGAGGAAAGTAGAAATCACAACAATCCATTTAAGATACTACAAGATTCAATCCATCTCACTGAACAGAATCAAAACATATTGTATTCCCAATCTCTAGTTCTTACACGGATCCAAAGCTTATGACAATAAAGTACGTGGTCAACATCAAGAATAAATTCAGTAAGGACAAGTAAGCCAGATATGCTAAATCCATAATCTCAACAGATTTTAGCATTACTGATCAAAACAAATCTAAAACCAAAAATCAATAAATAGGATGTGAGGTAAGAGAAAATCCAATATACGTTTAGGACAAGTATTGTCCCAAACTTACCTCCAACTTGACTGGGTTCGCTCAGGGCAGAATCACAACTAAGATACTTTCAAGTTCCAGTTAAAAGATTATAACAAGGATAGTATTTGTTTCAAACATCTATTACAAGAAGGAGAAAGCATGTTGTATTTCCCGAACCCTCTAAATATCTTAACAACTATTCCAACTAACTATAAATCATCAAATACCCATAATTTAATCCTTCTAATATGATAGTCAAGCCTTCAACAGGACATGGGTTTGCTTAGGGAAGAGAAGAATAGGATGTACTTCGATTCAACATAAATCTAGAACACGTTCAAATGAATACCTGTACAGTGTCTAAAAGACAGAAGTACATAAGTTCCATTCACAAGGCTCTAAGAAGCTACATACAACCAAATCTCAAAATAGATCCTACCAGAAGAAGGACTTCCAACTCAAAACTAAGCTCTCAAGCCCTTATCGAGCAAAAAGCTCCATTATGAGATTCAAGCATTTGTCAAATCCTTAAAGACGAATAAAACTCCAGCTCAGGGTAGT
Source organism: Taxus chinensis (assembly GCA_019776745.2). Taxonomy (NCBI): domain Eukaryota; kingdom Viridiplantae; phylum Streptophyta; class Pinopsida; order Cupressales; family Taxaceae; genus Taxus; species Taxus chinensis. The sequence goes on along the minus strand of CM034152.1, from coordinate 480,196,931 downwards.
ACATGTATAGAACAAAATCGTCGACTCGACTACAAGTTCAGTGTACACAAGAACTGAATACGAGTTACAGTTGTTAAATACATTGGTTCAACCAAAAGTTCATAACTACACCAAGTTCTCAAATCATTCTCAAAATAAACAAAGAGTTCCAAACAAAAGCTCATAAAAAAACTCGAATGCTTCCACACATAGCTTAAAACAAAACACATGGAACTGCAAATAAAAGTTCAACAAAACACAAGACTCCCAATAGGGGTTCAGAACCATACAAGTAGCAACTTCAGTTCAGTCGCCATTAGTCAAATAAACAAAGCTTCAGTACAAGCATACAAAGTTTTAAATTAAAGTTACAGAGCTTCAAATATAATTTTCACATGAATCACCATCTAAAACTAGTACAGATAAAGTTTCCAAAAACTAACATTACTAAGTCAATGGATTTACATTCCAAAAACCACAGAGATTTCATAAAAAACATGCAAGTAAATAACCAGACAAATCATGCAAATATATATCTCATGAGATTAGAATTGTTTTAATGAATCAATTAGAAGAAAGAAAGAAATCTTAATGGGTAGAGCCTATCATGCCTGATAGTTCCTTTACTGCAAATTCAAAGAAGACTTCTAGCTGAGTTTCCAACACATTTTTCTTCTCCAAGACAAGATCAACAACCAAAAAATTTTTCTTCACAATGCCTCTTATACATTCCCTTGATCGAAAATAGACCAGAGAAACCAAAAATAGCCAAGAAGAAGAAGAAGTCGAACTGTTAGTTCAAAGAACCAGATAGCTCCATGCATAGTAAAAATTCACGAGAGCATGCAAAACAAAACAACCTCTCAACAAATCCACCTCCCTGTTTCCAAGATGGTTTTCACACAAAAACTGAGATCCATTAATGCCATAACTCCCAAATTCCTACCTTATCTCTCCTTGCCACCACCTCCCAAAACTGGTGAATACCAATTCCAACTCAACATGCAATTCCATTCTTAGTGAAGCCTCCACGTAAGCCCCACTAAATTTAACTAGCCCTTGCCAAAACCCAGTATTACATCCTTTTCATTAAATACCCAATCAAATCAAATCAAATCCATTAGAACTGTCGTCATAGTGTCATGCGACCCTAGGTCCCTTTTAAATAGTTTAGGCTATATTTCCCAAGACTTAGGTTAATCTAACAATTAATCACCTTAGGTCTTAAAACATTGTTATCCATAGGTAATAAGCCCCCTTTAGGTCTTATTAAATTGGCTAATTCTATAGTACTTTCCATTAGGTTAATTGTATCTTCAATATCAAATTAGACAACATTTCAAGCACTTAAAAATTCCTAGAGACTAGAGCTTTCAGATTAGGATTTATCTTCCCCTAATTAAGTAGACCTAGGTAGGAAGTAGGTGCTCTTAACTAGTTTAGGATTTCAAGTTAGGATAGTCCTTTAGTTTTTTGGGAAAAAATTGATCCCCTTCCATAGTCATAATTAGACTATATTTTTTTACACCAATAATGTCCTGCAGAGATCAATCCCCAAAGACCCAAGCACAAACATACAACCGAATGAAGGCACTTTCACATAAGACCATAAAATTTGTAAACTACAAAAGTTCAGTCCGCTATGCCTCTCAAACTATTGAATGTCAATTTTTTCATTCATTCTGTTAAGAAGATTTAAAACATTCCTTGGATCACTGAAATTGATCCAAGGATGAGTCAGTCAAAAGAGATAAGCTTACAACTCTCAAAATTAGATTGCAGCTTATCAATAAGAAGTGAAAATTGATTCTTGTGAGCCATATCATTCTGTTAAAAGATTCCAAGAGAAGAAATGGATTATCCATAACAAGCATGATTTCCAACAATCACAAAAGGAAAATTTTCAAATTCAAGAAAATCACATGTCAACACTTGTAATGCAAAGAGAAATATAACAGTTTGTCTAAGGTGTTTCATACTTCCCTCCTAAAAAGAATCATCGTCCCACATGATGGACTATTCATTTGTAATCATGGTGGATTAAGGATAATGAATTTATTCACTTGGCATAACAAAATATGTTTACACAATATCAATGAAGTTTAAAGTTCTAGAATCCATTAGTAATTTACATTAGTGTATGGGTTTATTAAATAAATAGTCATCTGCCCCAAGGAGAAATTAAAGGGATTTGACATACTTGAGCTCGTAAACCATTTTTCCCACATTTTTTGCTTTCCCTCCTGCTGCTTCACCATTAAAATAAAGTTTTGGCTCATTTGTAAATCACGTTTTTGTTCTTGTAGAATGCCCTTTTTCGCACATGAATTCGAGTCAGACATTCCATGGAACCTGTGACACATTTTTTGCCTTGATTTCTAGTGTAATGCATTGTGTCAAATTTGGGAATGATAATGCATGTTTTGTGAATGAAAATCGCCTCATGTGTTTATTATTGTTTTATGGTTTTTCATTATTTATAGAAATCTTCATGCTTGGTGTTACATCTCTATGATTTATGGCAAGACATAAGTTCATCACTCCTTTGGTATATCACCATTTTACTTAGTTTTGTTTCTCTTTGCATCCTTTATCTCTAGCTCCTTGGAATTTAGAGTAGGATTTAATATTAAACCTCTGTAAAATTCATGCATACACAAAAACAAAGGAGTAAGAACCACCTTTCTCTGGAGAATTGTTTTTATCTGTCGGGTTCCCACACCTTTCAAAAAATTCAATGTTGTGCAATCACTTAAAATGACCCCATTTTGAACTACATATCTGGAGGTCATTTAGGGGGATTTTCATTCAATAACCTTCAAACAATAGATTTCATATCTAGGTTAGGACATAGCTTAATAAAGATAGTCCAAGAGTTAAGAAATGGTTTCATCCATAAGGTTATTCCCTTCAGCTAACTTAGTATTCCAACAACTTAGGTTAGGATGTCACCCACGTAGATTGGCAAGAAAGAGTCAGGAAGTTTTACCTGAGTCTTGTAATGCAAAGAGAAATATAACAGTTTGTCCAAGGTGTTTCATACTTCCCTCCTAAAAAGAATCATCGTCCCAATGATTATCTCATTTTAATCATTACATTAAGGATAATCAATTTATTCACTTTCATAACATATGTTTGCACAATATTAGAATTTAAAGTTCTAGAATTTAGAATTTACATAGATGTTTATTAAATAAATAGTTATCTACCCCAAACTGACAGACTTATTGACATATAAATGATAAAATCACCAATTTTTATCAGTCTAATCATAGTCAATTCCTGATCAAATAAATATGGAAAAATAGTTTTCATATCTTCCAGGTTTTCCCAGGTTGCAACTTTCTTCAAAATCTAGATTGCAGCTTATCAATAAGAAGTGAAAATGGATTCCTATGAGCCATATCATTCAGTCCACTAAAGATTCCAAGAGAAGAAATGATTTATCCATAACAAGCATGATTTTCAACAATCAAGGAAATACACCTCATTCAAGAAAATCACATGCCAACGCTTGTAATTCAAAGAGAAATATAACAGTTTGTCAAGGTGTTACATACTTCCCTCCTAAAAAGAATCATCATCCTTATGATTATCTCATTTTAATCATTACATTAAGGATAATCAATTTATTCACTTTCTTAACATATGTTTGCACAATATCAGAATTTAAAGTTCTAAAATTCAGCATTTACATAGATGTTTATTCAAATAAATAGTTTTCTGCCTATGAATGGCAGACTTATTGACATATAAAGATAAAATCACCAATTTTTATCATTCATCATAGTCAATTATGATAAAATAAATATGGAAAAATAGTTTTCATATCTTCCATGTTTTCCCAGGTTACACTTTCTTCATTAAACTGGTCCCACTAGACCTTACATTGACTTATTTCATGATTTCTTAAATGCAACTGGTGAGTTTCCAGCACTCGTATGGGTTTAACCATGATTATTCCTGGGTCTTGGACCTGCAAGGAATTCCAATTTAACACATGTGATAAATCTGAAATGTATTTCTTAAGCAAAGAAATATGGAAAACATCATGCATTCATGACAAAGTAGGAGGTAATGCTAAATGGTAAGCTATAGGGTTGATTACTTCAACTATCTCAAAGGGTCCCACATAATGAGGTGATAACTTGACAACCTTGCCAAAAGTTATTGAGCTATTTTTCGGTTTAACCTGAAGAAAGACTTTCTCACCAAGTTCAAATTTCTTGTCAACCCACTTTAAATCAACATAACTCTTTTTCCTATCTGTTGCTTCTTTCAAGTGCTCACGAATCATTTTAACTTGTTGTTCCATTTCAGTAAGAATTTCAGGTCCAATTACCTCTCTATCCTCAATGTTGTCCCAACTAACAGGGGTTCTGCATTTTCTTTTGTATAATGCTTCAAAAGGTGTCATCTTAAGAGAGGCATGATATGTGTTATTATATGCAAACTCAACTAGTGGAAGGTACTCTTCCCACTTATACTACTGGTCCATACAATACATTCGTAACATATCCTCTAAAACTTGATTAACTCTTTCAGTTTGTCCATCCATTTCTAGATGATACACAGAACTGAAATTCAGCTTAGTTCCTAGAGCTACATTAAGCATTTGCTAAAACCTTGATGTCATTCTAGGATCTCTATCTAATATGATTAATTTAGGTACTCCATGTAATCTAAAAGATTTGTGTACAAAATTTTTTAGCCAATACAGGAGAATCATTCTTCAGATTACCAACAATAAAATATGCTACCTTTGTTAGTTTATCAACAACTACTAAAATAACATCATGTTTATTTCTTGACATAGGCAACCCTTGTACAAAGTCCATGCTTATCACTTACCACTTATATTACGGTATGCTATGAGGATACAATAAACCAGCTGGGTGCATATGTTCCTCTTTAACACGTTGACATTCAAGGCAATGTGTCACAAAATCAATAACATCCTTTTTCATTCCTTTCCAGAAATATTGTTGTTTTATATTAGCAAGCATCTTTGTAATACCAGGGTGTCCAGAAAAAGGTGAATTGTGAAATTTTGCTAACAATTTCTTTCTTAAATCATTTAGCAAAGGTATGTATACCCTGTTTTCAAATCTTAAGATTCCTTCGTTATCAAAGTGAAAACCTTTATACCTCAAATCATTTGGATCTGCAGCAAGCATTGTCTTTACTTGTTGAAAGTAAGAATCAGATTCCATAACACTTTTTACTTCATCCTTAAATTGAGTTCTTAATGTTATAAGAGTATAAATGTGCTTCCTACGACTTAGAGCATCAGCCACTCTAGTTTTCTTACCCTTGATATAATTGATGTCAAAATCATATTGAGACAAAAACTCTAACCATCTTCATTGTCTTGCATTAAGATTTGGCTGAGTGAAAATATACTTTAGCCCAAGATGATTAGTTTTCAATTCAAAAGGTTTACCAAGAAGGTAATGCCTCCAAACTTGTAGTGCATGAACAATGGCAGCAAGCTCTAAATCATGTGGAGCATAATTCAACTCATGTAACTTTAGTTTTCTACTTTTTAAGCTATGACATGATCATTTTGTAACAAAATACCTCCTAGACCTTCACCAGATGCATCAGTTACTACCATAAAATCTCCATTAGGATATGGTACTGCTAGAATAGGTGTTGAACTTAACTATTCTTTCAAAGTTCTAAATGTAGTTTCACATTTCTCATTCCAAACAAACTTCTTATCCTTCTTCTATAAAGAAGTTATTGGTGCAGCCACCTTAGAAAAATCTTTTACAAATTTTCTATAGTAGCCAGCAAGCCCCATGAAGCTTCTAACTTCATGTACATTCTTTGGTGCAGGCCACTCAGTTATAGCTACAATTTTAGAAGGATCTACAACAATTCCATTCTTACTTATTACATGACCCAAATAGTGCACTTTTGTGTCATAGAAAGAACATTTAGATAGCTTACCATATAACCGTCTCTTTCTCAAAATTTCTAAAACTATCTTCAAATGCTCATGGTGTTCCTCAATACTTTTAGAATATATGAGAATGTCATCCAAGAATACGAGCACAAATTTGTCCAAGTATTCTTGAAATATATTATTCATTAAATTCATAAATGTTGCAGGTGCATTTGTTAATCCAAAAGGTAAAACTGTGAACTCATAATGTCCATACCTTGTTCTAAAAGTTGTTTTATGAATGTCCTCATCCTTAATCCGTAATTGATGATATCCAGATCAAAGATCTATCTTAGAATATACCGATGCTCCACGCATCTGATCAAATAGATCATCAATCCTAGGGAGTGGGTATCTATTCTTGATTGTTGCTTTGTTTAATATCCTATAATCAATGTAAAATCTAAGTGTTCCATCCTTCTTTTTCACAAAAAGTACGGGTGCTCCCCAAGGTGAAACACTTGGTCTAATCAAACCTTTAGACAAAAGTTCTTGCAACTGAGCCTTAAGCTCTACTAATTCTATAGTAGTCATTTGATACGGTGCCTTAGAAATAGGCTCGGTTCCAGGCTTGATCTCAATTGTGAAATCAAACTCCCTTTTGGGTGGAAGACCTGGTAATTCTTCCAGAAATACGTCACTGAAGTTTCATAACAATGGATATCGTTCCATGACATCATTGTTCTCTTCAACTGTTTCTATAATTTTTACTGCATATAAGGTACAACCTTTATTTTTGGCCTTTTTAAGTTGCATAGCTGACAATTTTCTAACAGAAATCTCACATTTCACACCCTGAATCTCTGCTATTTTCTATAGGTCATCTAAACAACTAATGTGTTTTTCAAAATAGTCCACTTTAGCCTTATGTTCTGCTAACCAATTAACACCTATGATTACATCATAAGACCCCAAAGGTGCAACATAAAGATCAACTTTAGTGGAAAAGCTAGGTAAGTCAAGGAATGCTCCAAAAAGACACATACTAATTGTATGAACAACATTGTTTCCATACTGTACAGTCCATGTTTTATCCATGTTTCTAGATTTTTTTTTAGTTTTGATGCTAATTTACTAGAAATAAAACATTCAGCAATTCTGGTGTCAAAAATAATAGTTATAGGTAAACCAAATAACTTACCTGGAACCTCTATGGGTGTGGCCTATTTCTCAACCTGCTTGTTAGCTATTGCAGCATGTATCTTGTGATGTTGATTATGATCGTCCTTTTTCAAAGGGCATTGATTTACGTAATGATCTTTGCCACAGTTATAACAGCCTCCAACAGGTCCCTTTCTAGGCTTGGGTTTATTTTCAGCCTTAGAGTTATTATTCTGACCTCCATACGACTTTTGTCCGTTATTATTGTTCTTGACAAAGTTGTTCCATGCATTACCAATAAACTTGTTTGTTGCTGCTTTCTTATTATTATCAGATGAAAAATTACTTTTCATTTCAAATTTATTCCATGGTCCTTTCTTAGGTGTAAGAGATGATGAAGAGGAGTTGGGGATTTTCTTCCTTACTTCATCCTTATGAGCAAAAATTGCCTTCAATTTATGTTCCTGCCTTATGGCCTTTTCAACAACCCCTTCCATCGTGGTTGGGTTGTGAACATCCACCTCTCCTCCTATAATGATTCAATCCCATGATGAATTTCTATATCTTGAACTTCTCATCAGTTTGGTACTGAGGTACATACTTAAGAAGTTTAGTAAACCGTTCCCAATACTCAGTTATAGTTAGCTTTCCTTGAGCTAAGTTCTTGAATTCAGTCATTTTCTTATCATAGTAAAGTTGCAGAAGCCAACATTGTCTAAAGTAACCTTTAAATTGATCCCATGTGATATTAGTTTCATCAATGTTTAACTCATCCTTATGGCTGTCCCACCATGAAGATGCCTCATGGGAAAGATGATAAGCTCCCCATATCACCTTTGTTTCTTTTGAGAAATTCCTTATTACAAATTATTTCTCCATTTCACTGAGCCAATTCTTAGCCCCATTTGCTAATGTGGTGTCATCAAACTTGGGTGGACTTATCCTTTTTATATCATTAGTGAGCTCAGTTGTTAACCTAGCCTTTTTGTTCTTAGGCTAATCAAGTATGTTCACGTTGTTATTATCAACACCTAAATTGGCATTGTCCCTAGGAGGTGGCTGATTATTGTTATCATCATCCTCTTCCTCCTCATTGCCCATTACTTGATGTTTAAGTAAAGCCAAACGATCTCTTGTGTCCAACAGGGCAGCAAGGATCTCATCGAGTTTTTGGGAAGTTGTTGCTCCTTCCTCAGGGGGAGGATTATTTGCAACATTTCCTCTTGTTCTAACCATTTTTTGTTAACAAGAAAATTTAAGTTTCATCAGATTATGGACACAATAGGTCCAAGAGCTGCAACCTTCAGCTCTGATACCAAGATGTAACATTCCCATTTTAAGACTTTAGAAACAAGGGGGAAAATTTCTTTTTTTTTTTTAAACATAATGTTCTCTATTCTAAATAAAACATCATTTAGAACACACATTCCATGCCAATCAATCTCATAATAGATAACCATATGCATCTGTAATGACTTGGTATACTACCAATCTCTCATTCCATGACTCGGTTACCAACCAATCTCTCATTATAACTTAAAGTATAGAATACTTTATGTATACTACGTATACTTGGTTCTCCTACCCTATTCCAGGTATTTGAGTGATCTGTTTAAAGAACCTATCTGAATATTTGTTACCAATATTCATCTGACATCATGTTGCTTTAAACTAGGTGACATAGGACAACACAACCAGTAGCTTGTGATACTTTGGCCAAATATTTTCAACATACTATTCATGTTACTATTCCTAGACGACATACTTCTCATTTCGGAATACGTCCTTCACCTCACTCTTTTGTTATCTAGAATGGTCTTACTGACTCTAGTTAGTCCACTTGCCCAAGGTTTGACCCTAGCCTAGATTAGTAACATAATTTATTATAGGAAGACACTCACGATGACTTAGGGTATATGGGCATACTCGGATGACCAAAGTCAACCGGATGTGCCAAGGTACCCTGAGTCATTGAAAGGTACTACCTATCCTAAATATGCTAATAAATTGACCTAGAGAGAACTGATTTCAAGTCTGGATGTGAGTAGATCTAGATGAACAAATACATAAGGGTGTTACCACATGTCAACTGCAACACTCTATCCTTGAGAAGTCCCGGGACTTCTCGAAGGTACAATCCTACAGTTGGCGTATGCCAACATCTGTTAGAACTAGTTCATCAAGATGTACATAACCCCTTAGTGATCATTAATCATAATTAAATGAGATTAAGATTAATATTACAGCAACCATGCCTAACCCTAACTCCAACATTCCTTAAGTTCTTTATCCAACACTAGCGTGATTAGATATGAAGAACTTCGTTAATTCATGTTTACATTTTTATTCGTTAACCTGGCATAACAAGCAGTTATCCCAAAAATAGGACAACAAACATCAAATGTTTAATTCTTAATGTAACCTAGCTGTCCAAATCAAGTGTGTCATCCACCTAGATTCAGCTAGTGTTTATTTTATAAACATAGCATAAGATTAAAGATCATAACCACTATTCCTTTTATTTTCATTCCATAAGAGAGGAAGAGTCTTCCTCTACATGATTAGATGTTAGGTTTAACATAACCTTTTTATCGTTTGTTACCCATATAGTTTAATTGTATGTCCCAAGCATATTTCTTTATTAAACTATAGTTGTGTAGTTAAATAATGACACCTTTTGCAATTTAACAAGTTCATTAATATAAGGGAGATTATACTATGTCCTTAATCCAACTCATTATCTGATAACAACAATAGTATACAACAGATATAAAGAATACCGCCAAGATATCACTATTATTTCCCTCATACAAGTACAAAATAATTCACATCACAAATTGGACTCCAACACAAAACCTTTCAATTCATGATGTTAAATATACATTTACAAGACTATGCAATTCAGACATTCTGCATGTCCATCATAATTAAGATCTTAAAATAACATCACTTTTCTTTTCCAATACAACTCAAGAATGAATCGAAACTCTTTACAGAAGATCCAAAATTTAAAAAACCAATGCATCATAATTTTTTTTATCTTCTTTTATCACTTACGATGTCCATCTGTAAAAATTGCTAGCAAAGGTCAGTTCAACGAACTAAGCATGATAAGCACTAAGCATTAAAGTAAAGTGCATTCCACTAATTGTTCTATTAAAAAAACAATGCTTTAATGAAACAATTAATATACCATACAAATAATCATAAGTAATAACATCCAAAAAATAAGTACAATTAAAGAATATGAATTCACTTTTAAGAAAAGAGCATACTATAATCTGCAACACCTGCATTATATCATAAGGTTTAATTGATCCTATCAATTACTTTAAAACAATCAACAGGTCTTGTCATCCAATTGTTTCATAATTCCATAAGAATATAAATACACATTTATTCTTTCTAAGCAACAAAAGAGATAATTTCAGCCTAGCTCATATTAGGATGTTTCATCCTACAACTTAAGCAAAGAAGAAGAATCAATACATACAACTCCTTACTCACTTAATCATCTGAGAGGAAGAAATGGGTTTATAACTCACCTAACTGCTTCAGTTCAAGGATAACAATATAAGGATTCCATAAATAAGAGACAACATCTAAACAAGAATCCCAAATCAATCCAAGAAGAATAGGAAATCAAAACAGTCTAACTGAAAGTCTTACTAACTTCTACATGTTAGAAGATATAACTCAAAGATCTGAAACCAGACTTTCCACAAATCCAAGATAGACTCAAACTAAATTATTCTTTTATCTAGTCCATCCAAGAAGGGTTCATAATAAAACATAGTGCAAAAAGGAGACAACCTTCCAATATGTCTCCAAATGGAATATGACTCAATCAAGCAAAACAATTGGTCTAAGCGTGTTATTATTTTCTTTCTAACACACTGACTCAGCTAATCTCTTTCCACATCATTACAACCAATGACTTATACTAAGTAGACCAACAATCCACAAGAAATTTCCATCTAAGAAGAGGATCGAATACAGAGAAGCTCACTCAAATGAACTTATCCAAACAACAGAAAAAGGATCTCAAATAGAAAAGGAACCAATCCATAATTCACTTCATGTATACTATGAAATGAATTCCCATTTCTATTTCAAAATTAGAAATTATTAAACTAGTTCCCAAAAGAGAACACACAACCAAACGCACAGTTAAAGAAAGCACACTTCAAATTTTCCATTACAAATCTTACAAACTGGTTTTCCTATTTTCATTCATCAAGCACAAGTTCGAATTCAAATCTTAGAATGAAGTACACAACACAGTCCCAAAATAGTACATTTTCCCCAAGAGAACATATTCCTTTCTATTTTAAAACCTGGAGATTCATTCAATGAATCCATCGAGGAAATAGAAATCACAAACAATATAAGATATACAAGATTCAATGCAACCCACGAACTCAAAAGATACTATATTCCCAATTTCTAGGTCTTACACAACTCAAAATAATAGAGACATAAAGTATATGGACATCGTGAAGATATATTCAATGAGACAACCCTGAGCCAGAGATGATAAATCCTATCAACCAGATTCAGCATGAGAGAGTAATCAACGCTTTTCCCTAACAACCAAAAAGTCAATAAAGAGGATCTGAAGGTAAAAAGAAAACCCAATATATGTTTAAGACAAGTACTATCCCAAACTTACCTCGAACTTGACTATACCCATAATCACAACCAGGACTCTCAAGTTCCAGTTAAAAGATTATGACAAGGATAGTATTTGTTTCAAACATCTATTACAAGAAGGAGAAAGCATGTTATATTTCCAGAACCCTCTAAATCTGTTAATGACTATTCCAACAAACTATAAATCATCAAATACCCATAACAAGATATAATTCTAGTCCTTTAATCCTTCTAATATAACAGTCAAGCCTTCAACAGGACACAGGTTCACATAGGGCAGAGAAGAATAGGATGTACTTCCTATTCACATGCCCAGTTAAGTTCAAAGAAGGTGGTACATTCTAAAAGACAGAAGTACTAAAACCATTCACACTCAAGAAGATACACAAAGAAGATCTCAAAAGAGATTACTAGATAAAATTCCAACTGAAATTACTCTCTTAATCCCTTATCGAGAAGACAGTCCATAATGAGTTCAATCATTCTCAAATCCCTAACTATGAATAAAACTTTCAGCTCAGAGTACATGTACAAAACAAAACTCATCAACTCGACTACAAGTTCAGAATACACAAGGACTGAATATGAGTATAGTGTTGAAAATGAAGATTTGAGAAAAAGTTCAGAACTACACCAAACTCCAACTCAGCTCAAAATAACATGAAGTTTAAATACAAGCTCCTAGCAAAACTCAAATGCTCCAATATAAGTAAAAATGAAACACAGGTTCCAAATAATAGTTCATAATGAAACATAAGACTCCCATAGGGGTTCAGAACCACATAAAGCAACTAATGCCAGTTCAAAACAACACCAGTCTTGCATACAAGTTTTAGACTGAATTACAACGCTTCAAATACAATTTTCACAAGCATGTCACCATCAAACTAGCACAGAGAAAGTTTCCAAAAAACCATCATTACTAAGCAATGGATTTACATTCCAAAAACCACATAGATTCATAAAAACCATGCTAGTAGATAACCAGACAAATCATGTAAATATTTATCTCATGAGATTAAATTTTTTCTAATGAATCACTTAGAAGAAAGCAAGAAATATTAATGGGTAGGGCCTATCATGCTTGATATTTCTTCTGCACATTCGAAGGAGACTTCCAGCCAAGCTTCCAATTATTTTTCTTCTCTATGACAGATCAACAACCAAATTTTTTTTCTTCAAATGCCTCTTATACATTTCTTTGATCGAAAATAGACCAGAGAAACCAAAAATAGCCAAGAAGAAGAAGTAGTCGAATTGCTGGTTCAAAGAACTAGATAGCTCCATGCAGAGAAAAATTCGCGAGACATGTAAAACCAAAAAACCTCTCACAAATCCACCTCCCTTGTTTCCAAGATAGTTTGCACACAAAAACTGAGATCCATTAATGCCATAACTCCCAAATTTCCCACTTATCTCTCCTTGCCACCGCCTCCCAAAACTAGCGAATACAAATTCCAAATCAACATGCAATTCCATACTTAGTGAAGCCTCCACGCAAGCCCCACTAAAGTTAACTATCCCTTGCCAAAACTGGTAGTACCTCCTTGCATTAATAACCAATCAAATCAAATAAAAGCCATTGGAATCGTCGCCATAGTGCCATGCGACCCTAGGTCCCTTTTAAATAATTTAGGCTAGATTTCCCAAGACTTAGGTTAGTCTAACAATTGATCACCTTAGGTCTTAAAATATTACCATAGGTAATACCCACTTTAGGTTAGATTAAATTTACTTCCATATAGTATTAGGCATTAGGCTAATATAGCCTAATATCACCTTAGCAAACTTTCTCCCTTATTCATTTAGCACTAGAGCTTAGGTTAGATTATAACCCCTAATTAAGTAGACGTAGCTAGGAAGTAGGTGCTCTTTCCTAGTTTAGGATACCGTTAGGATAGTCCTTTAGTTTTTTAGGATCCTGATCCCCTTCATAGTCATAATTAGACTATATTTTGTTTACACCAATAATGTCCTACAGAGATCAATCCCCAAAGACCCAAGCACAAACATACAACTGAAGGAAGGAACTTTCACATGAGACCATGGAATTTGTAAAATACAAAAGTTCAGTCCACTGTGCCTCTCAAACTATTGAATGTCAACTTTTCCATTCAGTCTATTAAGAAGATTTAAAACATTCCTTGGATCACTGAAATTGATCCAAGGATGAGTCAGTCAAAAGAGATAAGTTTACAACTCTCAAAATTAGATTGCAGCTTATCAATAAGAAGTGAAAATGGATTCTTACAAGCCATATCATTCCATTCTAAAGAATCCAAGAGTAGAAATAATTTATCTATAACAAGCATGATTTCCAACAATCAAGGGAACACATATCATTCAATAAAATCACATGTCAGCGCTTGTAATGAAAAGATAAATATAACCGTTTGTCCAAGGTGTTACATAGAAATATAATAGAAATTTATTTCATCATCTATTATAGTAATTTTCGATTGACTCTAGCACTTGGTGTGTCTATGTCTTTGTCTCCAGGATCCACACTTGAAATATATTTATTACACTCATGTATCTACAAATGGATTCTCCCTTGTTATGAAATAATTATTCCTCTCCTTGTGATCTAACAATAAGATAGTTTGAATGATCCAAGATGACCTCGTAAATCCTTGTCATTGGTTAGTGTTCCTTACATAACACTACCTTGAAATATCCTTAAGATCCTATAGTTATCCCTCATGAAGGATTTTGCAAATATGAATAAACAATGTATATAAAAAATCCTTGATAAGGCCCTCAATATGTGGAGTTTAATTTTGGCTTCACTTGTGAGCATAAGAGTGATTTGTGGTAGAAATGAGGATGCATTCAATTTTTTATATTGTTATAGTGTGCTCTATACAATTGATGCTTTAATAATTTAGGCATGAAATTCCTTATTAGAGTGTACTTATGCATGAGATCCATAAATATCCTAATATTTTACGGTGGATATGCTTATATTGCCTAATTTTAAAAATTATTTCCCACTCAACCAACCCTAAGTTGAGTAAGGTAAATTATGTATTCAAAAATATGATTGGTGCAAGTATAATGGACAAAATTTTCGATCTTGGTGAACATTGATAATTGATTCAATCTTTTGGTGGAAACTATATGCAATTTTAGGATGAAAGCTATTCATATACATGAGGTGATTAAGTGAGTATCTAAATATGTGTTATGTATAGGGTGCATCGATTCCAAAGGTGTTGATTGGAATAAAAAGTGGTGACCTAGTGGAATTAGAGTGTGGGAATTGAGAGATATGTATTTGGATTGAGTCAATGATAAAATAAATGCAAAATGATAATTTTCAAGTGCCTTACAATAAAATTTCAGGCTCTACAAGACCCATTCACGTCGAGACTATTGAAAAGAATCGTTGGTCCATCTAATGCCACCATCCATAAGAATTATTAGTTGAGATCTCAAATAAATTCATCAAATAGTTATCATTCAAAATAATATTCTCAAACACTTCATAGATATTAATGTATTTCACATAGGGGAATCAATCAATTTGGTTGGTACCCCAACTTTAGAGTAGAGTAATATGTTTATATTGATCTTCCTATAAATAGTCTCGTGTATTTATTTTTCTTCTAGATTCATGTCTATTATTTCTTCCTATGATCACTTTTCCTTAGATAACATGTGATTGAAATTTCTCAATCATTATTTTACTTAGTTTGGATTATGGATTCATATTGAATTTTTTATTAGGAAACAAGATTGGTTTTGAACGGGACCCAAAAACCCATAGTAAAATTCCATATAAAAAGGAGCCAGAGAAACAAAATAACCCATAAAGGAACCAAGGAAATACCTAGTCAAAAAAGATTGGCAAGGACCAAAGCTCGAAGAAGAATTGGGCTCAGAATGCCTTCAAAACATTTTTTTAAGACAATATTAATAATATGAAAATGGATCTAGTAAAAAGGGAAAAAACAGAGAAAAGATAAAGTCATCCTGAAGTCAGCTAACATTTCTCCTTCTTCCTACGTTTAGTTCTTGAGTTGGAGCTTGGGGTCTATAAATATTTAGTCTTTAGCGTCCCCTGGTTTTCACCCTCCTTTATAACCGTGAACTCTTCCTCCTCGTTTGAGCTTCTAAGGACCAAGCACATCATTTTTATAGGAAATCCATAATTCTGAAGTCTTGAGACCTAGTCCTAGATGATGGACACCCTTAGTTCCTACATAATGAGTTCTTCTTTTAGGCCATTAATTATTTTGTTGTGAATGGTCGTTTTCCTTTGACATTCTTGAATTTCTTGCACAAAATCTTTAGTAACTTTTAGCAAGGTATAGATAGAGAGTTCCATGTTAACTGAACAAGCCTCCATGTTGATTTCCATGGTTTTGTCTTCATTGATACTTTTCTCCTTGAAAGACTAGCTAATTTTAAAATTGGAAAAGATCTCCGCCACCTCACCATCTTTTTTACCCAAAGCCTTTTCTCTCTTCTTCACATTTTTCATTCTGGTTTCCAGGGTTTCATCATCAGATTTTTTGGCTTGGGGATGGGGAGGGGTGATATGGTTCCCATTTTGAGATAGTAGAAAGATGAGACCATGGTGTAAAAGGGTATCAATTTTTTCATCTTTAAAATCCTCCATAGACACAAAGGGATCTCAAAAGGAAAAAAGGTAGACTCATGGCTTGGTTTCTTTGAAGAAAGATAAGAATGGAAAAATGATAGGAAAAATTTCCCTAAATTTACCTTCCAGAGTGATGTATTTGATCACCACCTTAAAGACACCAACCGATCTATCGGGAAAATAGTTCCTTGTAATACCATACGTGAACAAGTGAATCCTTTCATTAGGGCCAAAAAAGGTAGAAATTTCATGGTTTCTGTGGTTTTTATCCTTAAACAATTTAATCATGTCCATGGAAATCCCACTAGTTGAGGATATGGTCTATTTGGACACTATAATTTTTATACCCATAAGAAGGACTCTACCATTATCCCAATCCTTACCAAAATCAAGGGCCAAGAAATGATCATTACCTTTAACTCTTTTACCACCTAAGTAGTCTTTAAAGTGTAACAACCTATTTGATGGCCTGATAGGTCATGATTTCGGTTCTAACCTGATATCCCCCTTTTTTTGGTAGAAATTCACAGAAAACATGTCTAAGAACCTATTATGATTAGCTTTACCACTGGATTTTAGGGAAGAATAACCATATGCCATTAAAATTGTTTCATCAAATTGTCATCCCCTAACTCTGGAATGATGCCCCAACCTATTATGATTATTGAAAATAAAATTACTCTGTATTTTCATGATTAATAATATTAGAAATGTGGCTCTAGGGCATGTGGTATCCATCCCACTCCATCCTTTCTTACATGTCATCTCTTTGGCTAGCTAGGTTGTCAGCACACATATTTCCTTCCCTGAAGACGTGGTAGATCTCCACCTCATCAAAAGACTCAATAAAATTCCTAGCCTCATTAATAATGTTTTTTATGCCCCAATCCACTCTAATTTTCTTGTCTTAAGCTTTAATGATCATTAAGGAGTCTCCTTTAATGATAAATTTCTTAACTTGTAACATCCTTTCCATTTGTAATCCCCACAAAATAGTCATAGCCTCCGCATAATTATTTTATTTACTCCCTAGGGGAGCACAAAAACCCTTGATACAATATCCCTTATGGTCCCTTATAATACCTCCTACACTCACTTTTGTCTCTCTCATTTTGGAAGACCCATCAAAATTAAGCTTGAACCAGTCAATAAGAGGTGGTTTCCATCTTCTGCTCCTTCTATTATCATTCTTCTTTGAATTGGTTCCTTCTTTTGAAGGACCAATTTTCATGGATTTTAGAATATCTTATTTCTCCTTGGTGTATGTTTTTGTCTATTTATGTTTAAGAATCATAACATTTTCCTTTAAAATTTGACAAAAAAATTCACCACCTTGATGGGGCAGGGGGATTTGTTATTGAATATACTATTATTTCTCTCTTTCCATAATCCCCATAGAATATGTGGAAGGGAAAATATCCAAGAAAATTTTATCAAGGTATATTTGAAGGGAAATTAACTTTGGGCTATCAGGCTATCTAAGTCACCAGTTAGAGGGAACTGAAGGTTTAAAAAATATAGAACAACAAAAAATATCTAGAAGGAATAATTGCATTTCATGAAAAGATGCTTAACTATTTCCTCCTCTTTTTTACAAAAGATTGATCATAATCATTCCTATCTTCTTGATATTGTACACATTTTGGATTTTATTTTGGATGGTTTCCCAAAAGAAGAAATTTATCTTGGAAATGAGATTCTTGTTCCAAATTTTAGACCTATCCCTATACTCTTGATTGTCCTCAAAGGCTGTGGCATAACTAGACTTAACTTTGTATTCCTCTGAAACAATTTTTCTCTAGATCATCTCATCATGAATGAGTCTGTTAAGTATATGAAATATTCTTATTTTTTATTAAGGTATTCAAAGTTCCTTCTTTATCTAATATAATTAGGAGGGGGAAGAATGTTAATCCACCTTGGATCTTGTTGGTTAAGAACCCAATAATATTTAACTAGTAATCCCTTATTTGGCAGTAGGAATGTTCGAGATGGGCCCAAGGTTTAGATTTCCTTAGAAGTTCCTTTTCCAACAAAGGATCATCCAAAAAAATTATATTATTTTCATCCCCAAGATTCCATAGCATACCCTTGATTAGAAGACCTCTGGATTGGGAAATATTATTACAAATGATGGAACCTTTCAGGAGGTCATCATTAGGAAAAAAGACTCTCATTCCACTAGCAGTCAATAAATATTTTTCTTTGAGAATATCCACCCATGGTCCTTGCTCCTTATACATTCTCTATCCAACCTTGGTTATAAAATATTCATTCATGATCTGAATATCCTTGAGTCATAAACCACTATACTTCTTTGGTTTGGTAACTTTCTCCAAAGCAATAAGGGAAATTCTAGTTTTTTCCTTATTTCCAGACTAGAGGAATCTTTTTTGTATTCTTTCAATAGCCATTATGACTTTAACAAGAATCCTAAAGATGGATATTATGTATATTGCAATGAACTCTACAAAAATTGAGATTTTCCTGCCTTGGTAAGAAGGGATCCCTTCCACAAAGCCAATTTTTTGTGAAACCTTTCAATTAATGGCTTCTAGGTATCTTGATCCAATTTACTACCATACAATAGAATCCTTGAGTTGTTGTCAAGTAGGGTTTGTATTCTACATCCCAAAATTTCATCCAATATTCTTTGTTGTTGTTGATTGACATTTATAAATAAACATAAGATTTTGTGGAAATTTATGAGTTTTCTAGAGATATCCTCATATTTTTTAATAATTTATTTGATGGCCCTTACTTTATTAACATTTTCTTGTCCCAGAAGAAAAGTATCATCAACGAAGTGTTGAAGACAAAGGTTATCAATCCAATTAACGACCCTGATTCCCATAAATATTCTCTCACTTTTAATTTTTTGACACAATCTACTTAGGGATTTAGGATAAATGATGCAAAGGAAGGGATAAAGATGATACCCCTATCTCAAACCTCCTTTAGTCTTGAAGAAACCCTGAGTTTTACCATTAATGAGTACTAAAAAACAAGGGGTACAAGTGCATTGCTGAATCATTTGAATGAACTTTGGGGAAAAGCCAAACTTTCACAGGATAAGGATTAGGAATTGCCATGAAATTTTGTCATAGGCCTTGTGTATGTCAATTTTAACCATCATAGCCTCACGTTTTAATTTTTCCAATGAGTGAATAGTTTCATGAATGGCTATAATGTTATCAAAAATTTGTCTACCTAGTGATTATGATAAAATGTAATATTATAGCCTAGTATTAACGTAATTTTGCAGTAAATAAATAAGAAATGAAATAATGAGATAATACCCTAGTGAGTAAGCAATAAAAATATGAAACCCTAAGTGTAAAATGGGTTAGAAGAGCCTTAGCTGATTTGAAGAGGTTGTGGAATTATGTCGCAATGAAGACTAGATGAACAAGAGTGAAATATCATCACACAAGAGCATGTAAAACTATATATCTGAATGATTTACCTGGACTGGGTGCCTAAAGAAGGATGACGATGCCTAGAGAAGGATGGGGGTGCCAAGGGAATTTTGGTCTGGTTTCTGGGAGCCCTCCAGTATGTGTAGGAGGTCTAGAAGCCAATTTCACAGGGTCCCCAAATGGTGCAAAACCCTTGTTGTTTATCGCTACTATGTCGCTGAATTCTGTTGAATGTCGTTATTCATCTAGAATTAATAAATAACCCATAAAACCGTAAAAAAGGCATCAAACCCTAAAAAATAAATATGCAAATGAAGGGGTCAAACTGTCCTCAGCTTCCAAAATGATGGAATTATAACTGAGTGTTGCACTACATCTCAAACCCAATGTAGTTCTATGTGTGTGTGCGGAATTGTGCCCCACGTTGATATTGTGAGTTTCACACTTGAAGTAGTGTGAAATTAGCTTGATGTAGAATGTAAATAATGTGTGCATGGAAACAATAGAATCCCTTCCTATGAAGTATGATGCAGAAGAACTAGACATTTATCCCTTGTGATAGAGCTAGTTGGAAGCAAATGAAGCTCTAGATGCCTTGATGGATGCAACCTTAGGTGGTGATAAGTAGTGCTTAGTGCTTGGTCCCTTGTTATGATCACATAAATTTATATTTATATGATTCCTTCACTTGAATTTTGTAATTATCCCTGAAAAGGCCAACTACCAAAAAGATAAGATGTTTAAATATCTAGAAAGGACCCAAAAAGTGTGAGTAAAGTACAAAGAGGACTGGGACACCCAGAGGGGATATGGGTTCCTGGTGTTGATGTCCTAGCTAGGTGCTCTAGTCCAGAAAGAGTAAACTTGAAGTTTGAAAAGACATATTGGGTTGGTAAAGGTGCAAGACTGAAAGTAGCAATAGAAAGTAACGAAATATGGCAATATATATGGGTTAATTAGTACTTTCTTACTTAGGAACCATATGAATAGAATTATGCGATCGAGACTAGATAATTACCCATAGTGCATGATTTTATGTCTATATTTTCCCCCACTTTATGTTGGTGATAAGAATTCTTAGTAACATAAATTAGATAGAGATGCGTACCTGATATCCATGTAGATTGATGTAGAAAGCATGCCAAGGGACTAGAAAAAGCATGGAGTGATAAAAATATGGAGTGTGGAGACTAAAGATGCCAAAAGTGTAAAAAGGTGATGAAAGTGAACCAAGGGTGGAAAACGCATGTGTAGATGCCAATGTGTGTGATGTACCTGTTGTTGGTGTCGATGTGTGTAATGTCGAGTGGTGTTGAATTCTTTATTTCCATACGGGCAGACCTGTAAAAGAGAAGATGATCAAGTAGTCAAATATGTATTTATATGTGTAAAAAGAATTTAAGGAAGTATGTAAAAGAAAAAGATTAAAATTTGAAAAAGGAATATGTGCACCTGATCCGTGATGAGGAAAGAGTGTAAAAAGGATCTTGTGGATGATGTCGATGTGCAAAATGTTTTTGAGCGATCTCACACTGATGTAATGGAATAAGTATAGGGAGAAATTGTCTGGCGTTGTCCTCCATCATTTAGCCGATTCCCAAAACTATAGAGATATCTTATACTATCTAGTTTTTTGGGTGATCTGATGCAATGACAGTAGTATAAAGAGCAAGGTCTAGTGTTATCCTCTAACATTTAACTACTCCCTGGGATAAATATCACTCCAGATAATGTGTACGAACGTAAGTGTAAATTTCTAGTGTTAAAGGACTCTGTACCTTGTCAAAAGCCTCTATGACATGTCAAAAT
The DNA here is from genome assembly GCA_019776745.2 of Taxus chinensis. Classification (NCBI taxonomy): domain Eukaryota; kingdom Viridiplantae; phylum Streptophyta; class Pinopsida; order Cupressales; family Taxaceae; genus Taxus; species Taxus chinensis. The sequence goes on along the minus strand of CM034152.1, from coordinate 480,175,414 downwards.
TGTGTAATTTCCCCCTTTTACTAGCACTCAAGGAATGTCATTGTTTACTATGGACCCAAGTCTAATCATGAGCCCTATCTGAAAATGAAAATATGTTGTACTGATATTGTGTTATGTTGTGTATACTCTAAATTAGGTGACTGGTTCACCCAAATGATGCCCCCCTCTTTGGGGGTGCATGTGACGTCGCTGAAGGAGGATGCATCCCGAAAGAGGAGTGACTTCTATGAAGAAACTCTTCCCTACATGGGGGGATGTGCTTGGTAGAAACCAAGGCATATGTAAATAAGTGGCCAAGAAAAGACAAACATGCATGTATAAGACAAAGTGTAACCTAAACAAATAATGTGTAAGATAAAACACACAAGAAGACAATATAGACCGCAAAAAATGGGTTTTAAACATGCAACACCACTCATGATGTTGCAAGACAATCAAGGCTGAAAAATAAAAAAGCATGCAAGTGTGCACACAAGACAAAGGGCAAAGCCCGCATACAATGAAAAATAATGATAAGAAAGTACAAGAAATATAATAGATAATGATGGTGGAAAATAGTCATATGAAACAAATGTTGCACATGAAGCACCCATTAGCATGTTAAAAAGATAAAAAGTATGTCAAAAGTGTGTATAATTGATAAAATAGTGTTCTATGAAACAAAATGAAACAATAGCACCTGTAGTGTAGGCAATTTGATGACCCGAGGAGCACCTGTGGGACTAGAACAAGGTATTGCACCAAGCATCCATGATGCATGTAATGGATCTGTAGAGTCTACGATCACAACTAGAAAGTAAGTGAACATGCATGTGTGTATGATAAATATAATGACATACAAGATATCTATCTAGCATGTGTAATAAGATGAACATGTAAAAGCATAAATAAGAAAAAGTAGATGCAACCACAATATGTAGTATGTTATGGATGGATGGAATGAAATGCAAAGTGAATTACAGGAGTATCTTTCCCCCGAGTGAATGGAGTTGTATGCAGTGAGGTTCAATTGTTTATGCCCCCTCAACAATAAAAAAATGAACCGTAAACGAGAGTGTAACATTGGAAAATGGTCAAAGTATGTGTTTTTTTGTAGTGTGGTGTGATGGATGTGTAATGATGATATGTGACATAGAGATGAAGGACAAGAATTGTTGATGATGTATCCTAAAGCATATATCACTAGATGATGCTAGATGAAGTGATGATGTAGCCTATGATGTATATCACTAAATGATGCAAGTAGAAGTGATGATGTAGCCTATAGTGTATGTAACTAAATGATTCTAGGGGAAGTGATGATGTATCCTAAAGTGTATATCACTAGATGATGCTAGAAGAAGTGACGATGTATCCTATAGCGTACATCACTAGATGATGCTACAGGAAGTGATGATGTATCTTATAGCGTATATCACAATTCTAGGAATATCACATGAGAAAAATATTGAATGGTTGAATGTGATGTGGTCCATTTGTGATGTATAAACTCAACATTTCAGTATGGAATGTGAGACTAGAGTGTGTTATAGGGTATTGAGTGCAACGTCTATAAGTAGATAAGTAGGATGTGTAATAGATGTAGTGATTGAGGTAAGATGATGTGTATGTATGAAAGTGTAATATGTGTGAATATGTGTAATGGGTAGTGTTTATTGTGAAGTGTGTGAGGTTCATGTGTATAGGATGCCCTCAACAATCAAGTGTGAATCAAAGCACAAGAGTGTGTCATCACTAATGAGGTGAGAAAATTCACCAAAAAAATATTAAGCGTCCACGTAGCGGTGGAAACAACAGCAGGACCATGTGATGGTGGTGGAATTTGAAATGTGTCTTGACCATTAGTGGAAGGAGTAGTTTCTTTGAAAAAATGAATTGGAAACGGAAGTGGAGTGGGATGGGGAGAAATCTTGAATGGTGGTAGATTTGGTGGTATTAATGATGCTACAGAAGACTTAATAGGAGAATAAGGTTGATTGATTTTGAGAGGCGGTTACTTAGGAGGTTCTTGAATTTCCATATAATGACTATTAAAAGTGATGGTGTGATGCTCATTAAACATAGATGAATCATATTTAGGAGACCATTGAGATGTAGCATTTGTATATGGGCATGCAACCAAATTTTGTGCAGTGAATGAGATGAATCCCTTATACTCAAGGTGTTTGATTCTTCTTTGTAAAGCATAACAGTCATTGTCATTATGTCCATTGATAAGATGATAATTGTAATATGGGTGACCTTGAAATTTTGTAAGCTGATAAGGAGGGTAGAAATTAGTAGATGATAAGCTGATTAACTGATGATTTATAAGGAGCTTAGAATAATGGTCTTATTGTTTATCATCGTGATCAAAGGTGAGAGGCATCATGGAGTAGTAAGACTTGTAGGTTCACTAATATAAGCACATGTAGAATACATAGAATGAAAATGAGATGTAGAAGGAGAACAAACATGATCCTAAGAAGCATATTTAAGATGTTGGATTTCATATTTTAGAGATGTAATCATGGATTCCATAGCCTAAAATTTGTCTTGAAATAAAGAATGCAAATCTTGAATTGACTCCAACATGGGTTGATTAGATGGAGGATCACAAAGACTAGGGTTGTCAAATAAATGATCAAAAATAACACTCACTTGATGTGGAGGTGTATCTTGGGGAAGATACATGGTGTCTAGGGATTTTTTAAGAACAACTTGGAAATTAGGATGCATTTGAAGTAAATCAGACAAAGACATTTGAATAATACTCATACAAGATATGAATAGAAAAGATGATGTGAAAATATAAAGGATGGATCCTAAATGTACCAATCACATTTGGGTTCACCAAAATGATTATGATAAAATGTAAAATAATAGCCTAATCTAATGCAAGTTTACAGTAAATAAATGAAACAATGAAATACTAAAATAATACCCAAGTAACTAAAAAATAAAAATATGAAACCCTAATGTGCAAAGAGGGTTATAAGATCCTTAGCTGATTTGAAGAGGTTGCTGGATTGTGTCGTAGTGGAGACCGGGTGAACAGGAATGCAAGACCTGTCACACAGGAGCCTGTAAAAGTGTAGATATCTGAGTGATTTGGATGGACTAGGGGTGCTTGGAGAAGGATGGGAGTACCTAGGGCACTCTATTCTGAGTTTTTGGGCACCCTGGTCTATGCAGAGGCCTGGAAGACAATTTCACAGGTTTGCAGATGGTGTGAAACCCTCACATTTTTCCTCTTGCTACGTGTTTGTCATTGTAATATCCACCAATGTCATTATAAACCTAGAATGAATAAATCACCTACAAAACCCCAAACAAAACATAAAACCCTAAAAAATGAAAGATGTAAATGAAGGGTTAGATTGTCCTCAGCTACCACAATGGTGGACTTATAACTAAGTGTTGCACTACATCTCAAACCCAATGTAGTTTTGTGTGTGTGTGGAATTGTGCCCTAGGTTTCTCTTGTGCGTGTCACACTTGAAGTAGTGAGCAAGTAGCTAGATGTAGAATGTAAATAATGTGTGCATGGAATAGAATAAACTCCCCTCCTATGAAGTGTGATGCAGAAGAACCAACCTTTGTATCCCTTGTGATGGAGCTAGATGGATGCAAATGGAGCTATAAATGCCTTGATGGATGTAACCTTAGGTGGTGATAAGTAGTGCTTAGTGTTTTGTCCCTTATTATGATCACATAAATTTATATTTATATGATTCCCTTGCTTGAATTTCATAATTAACCCTGAAAATGTCGACTACCAAAAAGATAAGATGCTAAAATGGCTAAAAAGGACCCAAAAAATGTGAGTAAAGTACAAAGATGATAGGGGTGCCTAGAGGGAATGAGGGTGTCTGACACTAACGTCCTGGATGGGTCCCCCAATCTAGAAAGAGTTAAACTGAAGTATGAAAAGAAATAACTAGGCAGGTAAATGTTCAATAGCCAAAATTAGCAACAAAATAAATGAAAGGTGGCCAAAGACATGGGTTAATCAGTAATTTTCTTATGTAGGAACTATATGAATAGTAGTATGCGATCGAGACTAGATAATTACCCAAAGTGCATGATTTTGTGTCTACACCTAGGAAAAAAGATCCTTGGTTGGGAGAGATGAACTTATGAAGAACTTCCCTCAATCTAAAGGCCAAGATTTTAGAGATGATCTTATTAAGGGTGTTATAAAGGCTAATGGGTCTAAATTCCTTGAGATTTTTTACCCCAACTAATTTAGGAATAAGTGCTATAAAATTATTATTAATGTGTTTAAGCAGCAATCCAAAGTTGAAGAAATCCTGAGTAGCATTCACCACCTCTTTTTTAATGATTTCTCAATACAATTAACAAAAGAAATCCAGAAATCCATCTGTCCATGGGGATTTATCTCCTTCCATAAGAAAAACAATAGCTCTGATTTCCTCTTCACTAGGAATCTCTAATAGATCCCTATTATCTTCATCACTAATAACTCTATCAAAACGGTTTAGACTATTTTCCAAAATTATCTCATTGGCTTGTGGGCCCTTGGAAAACAACCTTTGGAAATAGTTGATTATTGTTTTAGAAATATCCTTCTCTTTAGTGGTAAGGGATCCATCCATTTTAGTAATTTCTTATATTTTAGCCTTATTAGCTTTGATGGTAGCAGAGACATGGAAAAACTTGGTATTCTTTTCCCCATCCTTGAACTATTTTTTTCTAGTTTTTTATTTCCATTATATTTCCTCCTTGGTTAACAGATTATGAAATTCAAAGAGAATTTTTTTTCCTGTTCTTTGTCTTGTATTCTCCATTCCCTAGTTTCCATAAGTTCTTTGAGATATCTCAAATATTTAGCCACTTTACTTTTTTACTAGAAAATATTCCCAAAAACTTCTTTATTCCATCTTTTGACATTCTCTTTGACATTTTTCAGTTTTGCAATGACTTGATATATATTATTCCCTCTAGTCATAATATTCTACCATTCCTCAATTTTTCTACTTAAATCAAGGTGGGTCATCCACATCTTCTCAAATCTAAAAGGTCTACCTTTGAATTTATGAGAATCATCGAATTTAAGAAGTATAGGATTGTGATTTGATCTAATGCAGGCTGGAGAAGACATTGAATATAAATGAGATTAGACTCATTGAAAATTGACAAGAAATATGTCTAATTTAATTTGTATTTAGTATTTTTTATCACCAAATTACAACACCCTCTAATTTTCTTGCATGTGAATGAAATGGGCAATTAGTGTAATTGGGTAACATGGAATTATCTCTAGGTGTGGGACCATGAAACTGAGATAATTCTACAGATAAGGTCAGTTCCTCTTCCTAATATAATTACTAAACTACTCCTAATGAAGGAAATACAACTAACTACCCCTATTAGATCAATTCTAAGGGACTGGGGAGAGAGAAAGAGCATGAAAAAGATGAAAATCCTACACTAAAAAGGTGATAACACCAAAGAAAAGGGGGTGTTGGAAATTTCAAAATGCATGAGAATGAGAGAAAATGAAGATGGAGAGGATGGATAAAAAATCACTGACCATACAAACACTCAATACGCCATTCTCATAAGCACAACACCATATAAGCCTGCAATGGGAATAATAAAATGTATAAAATACCTGCAAGCATTAAGAAAGGCAAGAGAAGGAAATGGAAACCAAGCTAGGATAGAGAAATAATCACAAGACATTGATTGTATTGCTCCATGAGTTTTCACAATACATCATAGTGGAGGAAAAATTCATGATTCACCATTGCAATTCTCAGAATTGAAGGTTTGGAGCTCACACAACCACCCAACAAAGAGGAGGAGAGAACAACATCAAAAAATGTCCAACTCATACCAATGGGTCTCTTTTTACAACATATATGGAATGGGAAAGAGAGAGATGAGGGAAGATAGAGGTAACTCTAATTTGTTATTTCAACCACCAAAAAGATACATTGAATTCCTAAATACAATCATGGGCACCCTGTCAAACCCATTCCCCCATGTCACTTTGCTTATTGGAGAAGGCAAGACACCATACCTCATCATTCTTGGTGGTTAAAAAACCTGAACCGTACCTTCAAATTTCAGATGGTATATCCCATTTTAAAAATACTTAACCTTTAAATAGCTTTCCAAAAAATCCATTTTTTTGAAAAATCGGAGCTTATGGGAGAAAGTTATGGTCATTTGAAATTCAAATTGCCATACTACAATAAATGCGAGTGGTTAAACTATTAAATCATGCCTCAGTTGGAAATTCAACCCTACAAAACACCTTCGAGAACCCAACACAAGGTAAATCAGGTTTCAAAGATCAGAAAACAAGTGGAAAAATACATGTATTATGGTTTCCATGTTCCGATGTTGAAGAGCTTCGAAAACCTGAAATAAAGTAGAGTGTCAGAAGTTTGACATTGATTTTCACCCATTGACCTCTGAAATAAAAGGGCAGAACTCTAGACTTGCAATGCACCTCTGAACCTCTGACTTGGTCTTGAGTGGAATTTTACCACCCCTTTGCAGCATCCAGGTTTCAGGTTTTTGGATTTTCAAGTTTTGGGATTCAAGTTGCATTTTGCATGCAAACTGCAAATCGAAACCCGAAACCCAAAATGCATTATTCCTTTGAATTTCGAGATTTTGGGTTTTTGAACTCGACTTGTAATTTGCATGCAAATTACAAATTGGGTTCTGAAATCTGAAATTTACATTTTTGGTTGGGTTTTGGGGATCGAGTTTCACATTGTAATTCACATGTAAATTGCTATTTGAAACCTGAAATCCAAAATAAAAGGGAAAATCTGATAGTTACGATTTTTTCAGATTTATCGAATAATTTGGGATAGAAATCAAGGAGCATGGAACATGGAGATGCACAAAGAACATGAAAATATGACACTAAAAAATTGAACTTCAAAAACTCAAATCATCTGCAACTTTTACCCAGGTCCAGAAATGAAGATGTGGGTTTCTAGAATAGCACAGGGGGTTATTTTAGACAACAATATTTACTTTTTCTTTTGTTTGACTAAGTAAATTTTGGTCCTTTTAGGTCCAAATCAAAAATACCATTAAGATGGATGAAATTAGCTAGATCTTCCATGCTTTCAGAGAAGGTAGTAGTACCTCCCTTTTTTCAGAGGGTGGAAGGGGGTATTCCAGTCTGCTCCAATCATCCAATCCAAATCCTTAAAAATACTTCTAAATCTTGTCATTTCCTTCCATAGCTCTTTCCTACCATTCCCAGAGTTAGGAGCATAAACATTGGATAAAATCCATTTACTTTTGGTGATCATATTAGTGAAGAAAATAGCCATATGGTGTTGACTTTTAAGAAGAACATCTTCTTCCATTGTTAGACCATTCCAAATATAAGTTAATCCCCTGGAGTCTCCAACATAATTAACACCACTAAAAACAACATCTTTCCAAATAAAATCTTGATTTACTTTAATTTTTAAGAACTCATCTTGGTTTCTTGAATCATAAGAATATCAAGTTTGTTATCTTTCATGAGACCTCTTTAACCCCCTAATATTCCAAGATAAAATGATCATTTGGAAGGTTTAGATTTTGAGAAACTCACCATCAAAGATCGTTGACTCCCTTCTGAGACTTCCTTTTTTTGAAGCTATATCCCTCTTCTCTCTCAAGGTGCGTCAACCAAAATGTGATTTATTTCCTCCTAAATACAATTTAGGATGGGATTTCTTCATATTTTGTTTGAGTTGGGATAAAGGTGTGTCAGCTGGGATTTTTAACTTTCAATTGTATCTATTTATTCAAGGCCAATGGCTTCATACATATTGTTGACCTCTAAAGAACTAGATTCCAAATTTTGAGAAAACAAATTGGGCTTCCAAAGGTATCGTTGATAAATGAATCAACTTTAGGAGACCCACGATCCTTAGCAGTGCTTACACCTTCTCTTGGGATGCAATCACTTCTTTAACCTAAGGGGAGGATACCTTCTGATCTTTGGTCAAAGGTTTTGAGACAACTAATCCTTCTTCCTTTCTTATCTACTCCATGTCATTAGCTACAAAGACTGGTTACATGCTACTCTCATTTTCCAATCCACTCTTCCCATTTTCTTTAGTAGGGGAGAGGATGGTTTTTGATGTTTCTCCTTGTTCCAATTGAACTTTGTTCAAAACCATTCTCATATTGGAACATTCATTTATCTAATAAATCCTGATGGATTTAGATTTTTTGGATTTTGGACAAGATTTGGAATAGTGATCAGCTTTGAAACATGAAAAACACATTAACGAGATTGGCTCATAATCTATTTTTTTGTGATCTCACCATTTAGATTTCAAAGTGATGCATATTGGGAGTTCTTTATCCATTTGAAAATTGGCACATAACCACACATGAAGCAGTCTTGTTTTGAAATGGGTTCTCGGTTGAACCACCATCATGTCTCTAACCACTTTTTTTATTCCTTTAATAATTTCCGGTTCCCAATATTATAAAGGGAGACCAAATAAATGAACCCACACCAGGCATTATCTCACTTGGGAATCCAAGGGATTAAAACCAGGTTTCTATCTTTGAACTAGGACTAAAGCACAACCCATGAACCATGGCCCTCCTACAAGAATGTTAGTCACATCTTCTTTAAGAGAAAGAGTTACCACAAAGAATGAGTTAGTATAAGCAACTATATCCATAGGTCGTTTCAGTTTCCATATCCTATTTTCCCATTTTTTGAATTCGTCAATATTAGGACAACCCCTAGGAATCTTAGCAATAATGGTATTCTTCATCTTGGATTTTTCCCATTCAGCCAAAGAGTCCAGTACAACTAAAGAGATATCGTTGTTGCCAAAGAAAGGCTGGAGATGGATCTCTAAGCCTGCCATGGGTTATTCACCAAAACATTTCTTTTCCCACGTGAATTTAGTGGTTCTAGGTGGAGCCCCCTTGTCTCTTCCACAAAAAATCTACATCCTTCTTCCCCTTAGGCTGATATGTACCCAGGCCCTCTGACTTCTCTTGTGAAGATTCTTCCCACCTCACTCCAAATTCAAATTTTGGACCCTGATATGCTCGCATTCACTCCATCATGACTCAAAAAGTTTTTTTATTTTATCTAATCTCATATTTACTATTATCTAATCTCATTTTATTCATATTTCATAATGAGTTTATTTTTTATAACCTCTTCTTCTATCGATTTATCCCAATCACAACCTTTTTATTTTCCTTCATGAATTTTATAGCTTTAAGATGTTGTTATTTCCTTTCACTAATTCTCAAATCATATTTCCTTTTCTTTCTTAATTGTTCCAATCCTTTCCCATGATTTATTTTTTATATACCATTCCCAAAATTATTTTGAAAGTTACAAGTCATGGGAAAACAACTATGAGGGCACCACATCCATAGTTGTGCATAAATATGATACAACTTGTAGGAAAGTATGGATTCCTCCTTATTTATTTTTCTTACCCAGTATTTACCCATTCTTCCTTTATTTATTTTTTCAATTTCAATATTTCATCTATTTCTCCTATAAATATTTTTGCATTTATATTTTCCCATACAAATTGATTATTCCTAATATGGTCAACCATCATATCTCTCAATTGTATGGATTGTGGTGGCATTATGCATTATCATGTATATATTATTATATGTCCTTGCTTTAATCATGGTCTATATCATGCATACATTGGGGGCAAGGACCATTGATTTCCATATCCCTGATTTTATCTTTCCCATTTATTGCACATTACACTTTGCGCTTACATTGATTTCATCTTTCCTACAGTGGAGAATTTTATTATTATACACTATTATATCTTTCCCACATAATGGAAATATCCTAGTTTTGATCTGACTATATTATATTTCTCCCACTTAGGAAAATATAATATATTTAATTTATTTTTTTATCTTACAATGATTATATCTTACCTGAATTGGGGCATTGTGCTATTGTGCTGACATGATTTACATCCTCCCACTTGGGGAATGACTATGCTATTGTGCTTAAATTTATTGTACTCATGCCCATATAGGGGAAATTTACATATTACATATACATTCTTACATAATGATATCATATTATGTTTACATCATATCTTTATTTTTTCTTATCATGCACATAATGTGCACAATCCGTTTCTTTTGAGATATGTGATTCCCTAATTGACTCCATGCCTAAGAAGGGGGCATATATCTCATTTATTTTTATCTATAGTAAATAAATCTCATGACATCTCTTCACTTCCTCATATGGACGCGGTTGTAGGATGTTACACAACTTATAATTTATTTTTTCTTCATGTGGAATAAGATGTGGGATGATACATGGTGTACTTCGCTTGGTCTCATCATGATACATACTTATATTAGATTAAGAAACCTTAATTTCATTTTTATACCCTCTTAGTTTCATATTCAACACAAAATCTAAGACACGATCTCACAAAGGAATATTTACCACTCTCACCATAACTATGTGTATTTGTTTCTATCTTTTCATTTCTAAAATTCATAATTTTTTTGAGTATACATTTATATATATTGAATGATTCCCTTATGCTTATTTCTATATGTTTCAAAAGCACAATTTTTCAGACATGAGAGAATAAATTCTAACACTGTTACTTTCACAACCCTACACCATGTTTACTTTTGACTTTAATCTTTCTTTCTTCTCTTACTAAATTGGAGAAATCTCAATAGATGTGAGTAAATTGCAACAAAACATTATCATGTAATTTCCTTTTTATTTTACTTTAATATGTATGCACATACAAACACATCATACTGGGGAATTATATACACACCTGATTTTGGTATGAGAATAGTTGATTTCTTTGATGTTATTGTATATATATTTTTATTGTTATTGGTCCAATGTAGGATCTTATTGGTGTGTATTCCTTGTGTTCAACCTTTGAATCATTTCCTTTATGTCTTGTGTGAATTTTGACCTTGTTTGACCCCTTCCAACTCTTTATTTTTCATTTTCTCTCTCCCTTGATTTTCTCTCTCCACTATTGTTCTCGTGATCATGGGTAGTGACAATTTACATACTATATGAAATTGGGCATGTCAATTTTGTACTTTCTATGGAATTGATTTTTGTCTTTATGGGCCATCATGTCCCTTGATGTCAAATTCATTAGGCATTGTATCTTTTCTTATCGACTTGTCTGTTAATATGGTCCTAATTTAAATTCAAGAAGACTATAAATACATTGGTGCATTCAAAAAAACCACAGAGATATCAATTTATATGGAGAAATCAATTCCTAGAGTAATATTAAAGTTGCAAGGGAAACATTTATAGTTTTTAAGAACATCCACATGTCAAAAGAAAAAGTAAAACACTTATATATCATTTTAGCATTTAATATATTATTTTTCATGCATTGAAAGATAGGTGTTCAAATGCATACATTGGATTGTTTAATGAATTAAATCAAGTGATAATAACAAATTTGTTCAAGTCATAAGGGCCTTAATCATAATGAAGGGATAACACAAGCCCCCATTAACACCCTTCACTTTTTAAGGCCTTACAAGATTTTGAGGTCGAATTTGTATATTGAACAAGAAGGGTCATTTCTTAGTGATCTATAACAAATCTATGAAAAATGAGTAAGGTTTAAGATAACCAAAACAAAATAATCACATATTTCAAAGAAGTTTCATATTCATTAGAAAAATCTATTTTTGTACATTCTATGGATGTGGCCATTTAGTATCTACTATTTGTTTACAATTTACTTTACAATCTAACCTATCTTCAATTATATGACATCAAAATCAAATCTTATCATATGAAAACTAGTTTCTCTATAATTTCAATAGTCAATATTATGGTATTAGGTCTGATTTATTAATTGATGTATTTATTAGTGTCATTAGATGTGATACAATCGGTTTCCATGTCTACACTTGGCTATCTTCGTGATATGCTCATTTACAACATTTCTTGATTCTTTAACAAATTTACTTTATTGACTTTTGAAATTAAAATTGAAAATCATATGCAAACGAATGGTTTCAGTTGCTGATATAATTATTGTTAACAAACACCCAATCATTATGGATTCAAGTTATTTCGCTATATCCATAGTTTTTTAAAATATTTTTATTTATTATCATTTAAACCCAAAAATTCAAGCATCAAAGGAATTAAACCTATTTATTTTGTATCACATTTAAACTTTAAAATGTTTCTTAAATTAGAAAATGAAACTCCCACATTCTTGTTAATGTAACCATCCATATTCCTTTTACCCCATTATTAACATTATTATTTATTCTATAATATTGTGAATGCTTTTTATTGGGGTGTGGCCATAATTATTGTGCGGGGAGTGGGGGGCAACAAATAGACATATTAGGTTAGTGTTGTGCCATAGCTAACATCATGATCAGAGTTAAACACCATAGCCCTAGCTTCTACGTTCACAAACTTCCTCTTTATATATTCAATATCTTATCCATTTACACTTAACTAATCCCCACTTCACAATCGTTTCAATATTCAATTTAGTGGATTATAATATTTATGAGTTATTAGTATTGCCTAAGGTAGTGTAACTATAGGTTTCACAATTGCATAACTAGTTATTATTATTCATACTTTTCAACCAATTAGGGCTTGTTATCATTTTCATAAACTAATAAAAAAAATTCACATCCATAATAAATATTAGTAAATTTGCACATTTCTTAACAAAATAAATACAAAATGTCATTTATATTCAATTTGATTGACCTACACATTGAGATGTTATTGTGGCCTTCAACAGTTTCTTCAAAAAAATGATGTCATGATATTTATTGCACTGAAACACAGAGTACAACATTTGAGTAAACATTATTTTCGTATCTTATATCTCACTGCAAGTGGCTAATAAGTATTGAAGTCCATATCTACGGAAATTACAAAGAAGGGAGACGAAAAATGGGCAACACGAAGAATCAACGATCTCGTTTCTTTTCTCTTTATTTAATTTTATGTTGTAGATTTCCCAGATAACCGTCGAAACGCTCTTTGATTTTGTAACCAGTCATTAGTTGGCAGTAAAGGAGTAATTCCAACATTCACAATTGAGATCTTCTCAATTCACCGCTCAATTTCGGTGGTGGAGGTTACTGCTCCTCCAAAATGTACAGTGGAAAATTCCGTGTAGATGAGAGTAGTTGGTTGTTTCCTCTGTTAACGAGAGCTTGGAAGCGGTGTGCAAGATGGCATAACTATAATTGTATGCGCAGAGATTGTGTGGATTTTCTTGTGGGAATGGAGCATCACCATCAACAAACTAAATTCGTGATACCACTTTCTTATTTAAATCATCCTATATTTGTCAATCTTCTGGAGGACACCGATAAATTGTATGGGTTTGAGTACAAGGGATGTCCTAGAATAACATGCACGACTGGAAATTCTACACACAATACGAGTGATCATGAGCAACTTTGGGTAGATCGTCCTCCTGTTAAATACGTGGGAAAAGTTCATTTTACAATGTTCACTTAGCTGTAATTTGTTTTTGGTTGATTAAACCATTGCTTGCAAGATTTATTGGCAAGCCTGCATATGATTGGAAGTTGTGACTCAGTTTGAATGAGTCTTTTTGCTCACCACCCTCAGGTAATATTATATAGATACTGTCAGAAATACAAAACACTGGAATTGATTTTTTTTTTGGTGGGTCATCTCCCAGCTAATGCGAATAATAAATTTACTACAACTTAGATCATTGGTGCAAACATTTGACACATTAATATTGTATATCATGACGTCAACTAGCTCCCATGTTATCAGCATTGCCTAATGCAGTGTAACTATAGGTTTCACGATTACATAACTAGTTATTATTATTCATACTTTTCAATCAATTAGGGTTTGTTATCATTTTCATAAACTAATAAACACTTTTCACATCCATAATAAATATCAGTAAACTTCATTTGATTAACTTGACATTTTTTACATATCTCATATCTCGCTGCAAATGGCCGAGACAAAAAAAATTAGTTTAAGGGTGTGCTAATATGTAACGGAAATGTTGAAAAATAAAACATTTCAATCAAAATTCCCATCGTCGGATATGTAGAGAAGGGTTCCCGACATGGGAAGTTGAGGGGAACCTTTACTACCGTGACGTTGCATTGTAACTGCTTGGTGAACTCTCTAGGCATTGGAACCAAGGTCATTTTATCCCGGCCAGGAAGCTTTTTAGAAAATGAAGCCCTCGCCTCAGCGCCTGAGGCATAGCAGCGAAGAAACTCTACAAGGAAATCGCATAATCATAGGGAATATTATCATCTTCTTTTTCAGTTTCAAGCATGGATTCAAACTACGGTCACAATCCGCATCTTCAAACTCTTCAGAAAACCTGTAATCCATGTAATTTGCGAGCTTAAGGCCTTCAGGCTAGGTCTCTTATTAGGAGATCCAATCACATAGCAAATGTTGTAGATATGTTACTGTGGGTCATAAGAATATGAGAAAATCACATGTATACTGTGAAGTTGAGCAAGAACAATGCCGACATACCACATATCAATGGAAAAGTCATAGGAAGATGATTTCAGGAGCAACTCGATAGGGGAGGGAAACAAAGTAGGGATGTAGGGGCTCTCACCTCGCCTTACCTTCCCACATGTTGATTACATGACCAAAGTATGTAGTTTTGACGATTTTTTTTTTAAAGGAGCGAATTTACAGGCTTGAGATCATAGTGGCAATGCCCTCTTCCATGCATGTGCGAGAGGCCTTTGAGAACCCGATGGCACACATTCCTCACTTGAGTTTCCAAGAATGGTTTCATTCTTTTGTTAATCATGTTGAACACATTGGGTTTTTATGAACTCCAACACCATATGTAGATCCTTGTGTTGATCAGTGTAAGTGTTGCATGGTTTCACGATGTTTAGATGCTTCAATGATCATAAACACTCTAATTTTTCTTGAAACAAAGACTTTTTCCAATCATCACACATTACGTCACATAATTTCTTTACCGACACCACTTGTTCTTGATCGCTATGAGCCGCACTCTTTTTAACACCCTTCCACACACATCCACGTGTTCTTTCTCGCAACTCCTTTATCAAGTTGTATTTGCCCATTGACAAGACCGGAGGCTATCCTCCACACAAAATGCACCACTTTTACGCTAAGTATAAAAATGCCCCTTTGTAAAAGTGGTGCATTTTGCATGGAGGATACCCCTTGCCTTGACAATTGCTATCTGTTTTTTTTGTTTTATTTCATTATACAAAACATTATTCAACACACAATTAAGGTAAACTTGTGAAATAATTCACAACTTTGACCGCTCCACATATATTTTGAATCCTTACACCAGCCAACATTTGGACAATGCTTGCCAACTACTCGTGTTTCTCTAAATGCAACCACCACGCCTCCTATGAGATCATTTCAATTTTTCAGCTTTAGAATGATACATAATCATTTCGGCTACGACAATACTTTGCAACATTATTGCTCTTGTTATTCAATAAGTTCAAGTTTTAATTAATTGTTATTTTTTAAATATATATGAGCAATTCAATAATTTATTAGAAGAAAATGGATTATTTTTTAGAATTTTATTTTTAAATATTCCATTTTTCATCAAAAATTACACACAAATAAATTAATACTATAGTCATTAAATACTCTTATGCCACAATCTTTTATCTTTATTATCATTAAATATTGGATTTGTCACATTAACATCAATCAACGTCTTTATATTTATTATTATGTTATATTAGACCCATCACATCAAATAAACTAATATTATAGTAATTAATTAATTCATTAATTATATACTAATAATTGATAAATAGATAAATACATTAATACCACAATATCATGATATTTAATTAATTCTCTACCAATAATTAATAAATATATTAATATCATGACAATTAAATACTAATATTCAATGTTTATACCGTAAATGATATATTCATTATCTATAATACTTCCAAACAAATATTTGTATATTTTTACATCTCATTTCACAATCTTAGCTGGGAGACTTGTAAAGCAAAAAGGATTCAGGGAGGTTGGAAAGCATCTTACCTACTTCAAAACAGGGGTAGGAAAGTTGAACTTTGGGACTGGAAAACTAAGAAAACCCTTTTTGGTTTGTTGGTTGCTCCGGTTGTTCTCTATGGCTGTAAGGTTTGGGGAAGTAGCATGTTAAATCACAGGTGGAGACAGATAGAAAGAATCCAGAAACATCTAATCACAAGCACTCTCAAAGTCAAATCAATTGTTCTGTATGAGATCCTGCTGGTTGAAGCGGGTACTTCCTCGTTGGAAGCTTCGGCAATATCTCGGATGATAAGCTATTTGGAAAAAGTTGAAAACATGGACAATCTCCACTGGCCCAAAATTGTTGTGGACGATACTCTGGAGCGTAGAAAGAAAACTTGGATGAAACAAAATAATAAATGGATGAACAAATGGGACATCAACTTGCAAGAGTGTCCTAACAACAATAGGGACATAAAAAAATATGTGATAGAAAAGTTCAGGACTGTCATGTGGACAGGACAGATTGGTCGAAAGAAAGCACATTGTATCAGAGAATTCAATCCCACTGGGGAACATGATGAAAAAGCGCATGTAGGGGCAACTATCAAGGGTAAAGCAAGGATTCTAGTGGCATATTTAAGGATTGGATCACACCATCTTCGATGCGAAACTAGTAGATGGACTATTCCAAAGGAAGATTGGGAAAGGAGAATTTGTCTTTTCTGCAGCAAAGGGTTCATTGAGACAGAATGGCATTTCGTCATGGAGTGCTCGGCATACGATGATATTCGTATCCAGTATGAAAACAACCTGAAGGTGAACAGACTAGAGGAACTCTTTGAAGGAACAAAGCTTCAGGCGACCGCGGGTTTCATTCTCAAGATTCACAGCCGGAGAGCGGATATTGAAAGGAGTCTGAATTTAGATTTAAAAAAAAATTCTCAGTTTTGTGGTCCCATAGACTCTTCAGTCTCGTGGACGTCATTAAAATCTTTCATTTCATTTCAATCATTAAATCTTAAACCTGAATAATCAATAAAAATTCTAATAATAATAAAAAACACACACACACACATATAAAATCATATTTATTTAATTATATATAAATGAAATCATATTTATGTAATTTACATTGTTATTACTATTTCTAATACTCTATATTCAGAAACAATCCTCCTTATATTTTATAATTCCCATTTAAAATAAATTGTTTTTCGCTATTTTATACTTCACACTTTTGTATGCTTAACATATTTTATAATATTACCAAATAAAATCATCGTTGGATTTAACTTTTATTTTAGTATCACTTATTAAAAAAGAAAACATAAGATATCATAATTCAAACCTTGTTGATTAGCTTGGTTTACAAGGTGAGCACACCCCCATCCATGAAGCGGCCGCATGGAAATCATGTGTTGATACCTACCCTCCTTTTAGAAGTCAACAAATAAATATATCACATGTATTTTTAGATGATAATGAATGCATTAACATGTGAACTCATGTTCTCCTCTTTACAAATAGGCCGTTGTAAATAAATAAAACTATCAATTGTACGAGTTGCAAATTATGCCGGAGATGATTTAAATATTTTTATATTTATTTTGGCATAGGAGAAAATAATATTACCAAAAAAATCTACTCATAAAACATATTATTTGACATCATTGTTAATTATTGCGTTTACATAAAAACTACTTAATAAGAATCTTAATCACTTTTTTATATAATTCAATAAGATTAAATTTAGTCCTTTTTGCGCATCAAAAATTTGTGTTTATGGAGACAATATCTTTATGCTTGTCAAACGTTTTTGATTTGCTTGATTTGCATAGCTGGATTTTTCAACGAGGAGGCCTTTTCACGAGACATTTATCATCCCTTTGCCTCTCGTGACTCCTCAACTACATATCACTTTAACTTATTAGCAATCTTAATCCAAGCAAAGCGAAAAATAAATAAATTGAAAAAGCTTCACAAACAAATATCCGAAGTAGGCAGGCAGATCATTCAATTAAATGCATTCACATGTGAACGGTGAAAAGTTTATTCATATGAGACGAAAGGTACATTCGCGACAAACAAATCAACTCATAAAATTTGTGCCCTCCTCTTTTAACAAAGACATATTTATAGCGTCCATCATGTTCCCCTCTTTTTATCATACAAATCTCCATGTTTATTATTCTTGAAAGATAACAAATAGCAAGTAGGCAAGCCTAATCGGGAATAAACTTGCACTCTTTAGAATATGACTACATGTTTTTTTTACTTGTGTCTACAACACATCTTTAATTCCATCAATAAAATTATGGAAGTTTTCCACCTTCACAAGCTAATGCAAAATTGTGCACCCTTGTTTTGTTATATCTTGTGCGCAATTCCCTTTTCCAAGCATTCCATGCTTTAGTTATTTTTTCCTTAGGCCCTCTTCTGAATATTTTCTCATGTGCCCTTCATAGATATGTTTGCTCCTTATTGTGCAAAACACTCCTAATACATCCACGTAATCCTCGCACACACTCATCCACCCTTGTGTAGTAGATTTCCCATGTGCACCATTCAATAGACCCTTTGCACAATGCTTTCACCAGTTCTCATGATCCCTTGAACCCTTCACGTTTAGTCAGGAGTCATTATGTGTCCCCCCTTCGCGTTGAAAACCAGTTGTGTAGTCTTATTGTACTCTTAACTCGAGTCCTATGAACCCCTTAGCACTCAACAACACCTTCACTCATTATAGGTTACACGAAAGGTGATAGACTTCCTGTGTGTGTTAAAACTAAGCATGGTCGTACATCAACAATTAGAATATTACACGGTAGGTTGAATAAATAATTGTGTGCTTTCTTATGCACATGCACTGTAAGTATTCCTCCCTTCACCTAATATGTTGTGCTTTATACTAATTTACTTCCTAGATTTACTTTATGTATCCAGGGATCCAAAGAGGCAATAAGTGTGATTGTGCGCCCATAAGAGATTGCACATACCAGAGGGAGAACTAGAATGCAAAATTCATTGTGCAAACCTTCCTCACACATCAATGCGCATTGTGAATTAGAAGATGCTCAAAGTGACAAAATGTTAAGTCGTCCAGGAGACAAATCAGATTCACCTGCAAATCATGGAGTCATGTCAATCAATTTGTTAGATCTCAGTGTGTGTACACGTCGTATCATAGGTAGTTGGCTACCCTAAATGAGGAATTTGAATCTTGTAATGAAGCACACCATATTGCTTTAGAACTTGCAAAATCTTTTCGTATAATATCTAGTTTGTTCTCGAGCCTCACACTATTTAATGAGGATCTTTCTTCTTGCAGAGGATGTTTCCTAACATGACACACCTTCTACATGGCCAACTTGGCATTCAATGTAATCTACCTTTGCATCTACCATGTAATTTAAGAATTGCTAAATCCATGTTGTGAAGAGCCTACCACCATTAATGTTTGCAAACGCTATTCATATGGGTTTTCCCTATACATACTCAGATCGAACTCATTGTAAAGGTTCTTGAATATGGAATAAAAAAGATTCTAATATTTTTATTTACATTTTCCTTTTCTCACTTGACTATGCACGTTTTTAGCCTGAATTAGCTTATGATTTTATCTTTTTTTAGTTTGCATGAGTGTTAAGGATTATGTTGTTAATTGAATGCAATATCTTTCTTTCATGGCTAGAAGATCAGAGAACACATCATGTGTGTCTAACGGTGTTGCACAATCCTATTCGTGTTATAAGTCCTTCTTCTTAAACTCTTGCACATGTTTGTGTCTTGATTGAGTGCATATTGGTTTGAGCATGGGCATGGTTTTCACAACCATTGACATTCAAATGAGCTGGAGCATGTAACACAAATTTACTACTCATTCTCTTTCTACCCTACCTTACTCTCTTTTGGAGTATTTTATCGACTTTGTTAGTATTAGGAATAAAGCATGTGATCTCCAGTAACTATACAATGTATGTTGAGGTCACAAGTGATACTTGTTATCACAAAAAAACAACACCCTCTTATTTGTCATGAATGTATGGATGAGCAATCAATGTTTTTGGGTAACATGAGATTGTCTCTCAAGTTGTGGGACTTGCTACTTGAGAAAAACCTCTAGAGAAGGATGGTTCCTCTACCTAATCCTAATGATAAACTAATCCTAAGGAAGGAAATGCATATATCTAATCCTATTCTATGATTCCAAGGGACCGGGGGAAGAGAAAGATGCATGAAAATGGAAATCCTAAGCTAAGGGGAGGTGATAGAACCAAGAAAAGAGGTGGAGATACTCTAATGAGGGAAAAGGGAGAGGGAAAAATGGAGAAGGGAGAGACCAGATAAAAGTGACACAGACCCAAGACTTCATTCACCATCTATTCTCCATGAAACACAATAAAATGAACTTGCAAGTGAGAAATACATGCACAAAATACCACAAAAAGAATGGAGAGGCAAGGAAATACAAAAAAATATAAGCTAGGGTTGAGAGAAACACCAAAAAACATAGATTTTATTGCTTTCAAAATCTACATACACCATTACATGTGAAGAAGAAGGCACAAGAACACTTGCCAAGTCCAAATGAAGGCTTATAACTCACAACTATTTATAAACAATTTTGACAGAGTTTTTTACATGTTAAAACATCCCCCCTCATAAATGAGATGTTTTTACAGTATATAGAAGAATGTGTGAGAGAGAGAAAATCAAAACTCAAAATTCTACTCCCACCCACCAACAAGATGCATTAAAATGTCTGAAAAGGGGTATGGGCAGCCTGCCAAGGCCATTCCTCCATGATGTCTTACTTGTGGAAGAAGGAATGGACACCATACTTCATTAAACTTGGTTGTTCAGCTACCTGGAAATGTGTTCATAAATTATGGAATTGTTTTCCTCTTTTTATCCCACCTACCCCTCACCTAACTCAATATTTTTTGTCTCTATGGTGTAGGTGGTGAAAAGACCTTTCCAACAGTACCAATTTTTTTAAATTTGGACAACTTGGGTGAAAGATATAGCCATGCGGGTTCAGGGGGGTCGGGGAGGAACATGAGTTCCTTGGGCGCATGAATAGCCTGCAATTAATAAATTTTCCCTTTTGTGTGGATAGATCGTGGGTGTGGAAAACATATTGGAGTATGGAAATGTTCCTTTATTTCCATTTCCTCATGCATTCCCTGCAATGGTCTTGGGTTTGCGTTTGGGTTGGAGTATTGGGTGATTCAGGGAATTGACCCCTTCGCAGAACTATTTCCGCCTGCCTTTGGTTCTCCTGCACCCTCTTTACATTGCAAAACACTCCTGCCTTCCTCTTGCCTTGGTTTTGGCCCAACTTTGATGCGAAGAACTCATTCTTTCATGGAACATCACTCGCTCCCCGCATCATCCTTCACTTCATCTTTCGGACCGCTGACCCATGCGGGGAATTAGTTCCCCAAGTCCTTGTTATTCCCACACCTAGTTCTCCTGACGCCCCACTTATCCGTAACACTAAATCGCCCTTTCTCGCTCCTTTGTTTGTCGGTCTAGCCGCTCCCATGGGGAATCGGGAACTCACGACCCCAAGGAACTTTTTTAGCTTGCCTTTGGTTCTCTCAACTCATTCTCAGCCGACAATACACTTGGCCCTGCAACACTTTAATCCATTAATATTGGTTCTTTTGTTATGACCTAAAGTAAGGTGCGGGGAACCAATGACTTGGGAGAACTATTCCTTCTACAACCCCAAAACCCACAATATACTATTTATGACCTGTTTTTTTTTCATTTTTTCTCAATTTTTTCTAAGTGTTGGATTTTTTGCCTTGAGAAAAGGAGATAAGTGCCCCAAGACAAACGCAAGTTCCCTAAACATGAAAAATACTTGTTTTATCTATTTTCTTCATCAAGACTCCATTAAACTACCCAAGTCTAGATTTCTCAAGTTAGCTAATTTGCAAGGGTGCAAAAATGGATAAAAATACTCATAGTTGAATATTTGTTTATTGTCTTTCATGTAATCATTAGGCTATGAATTAATGCTAATAAATTATTTTATTTACACAATCCCTAAATCGGTTACATTGTGATACATTCCCAAAGCCATTAGTTTCCTGTACTAGCTAGAAATAGAAAAAAACTAGAAAACACCCTCAAAATCATAAAACATCCACTCTCCCTTATCTTGAGCTATTCCCTACAATATATCATTTGATTGACGAGATCTAGTGAGAGAGCACACCCATGTTGAACTGTCTATTGCATCTTCCCCTATGTGTGCCTTCTTTTCAAGAGAGGTAGAGCCTCACTTATTTGCACGAGACACTATTTAGGTTGCCCATGCTTGCGCACACCTTGACCACCTTCCCACTATATAAACATCTTAGACATTGTGGGAGGAGAATCAGAGTGCAACACTCACAGACATCAACATCGTTGGTGCTAGAAGGAGGGTGTATTTTTTAAATCATAGGCCATTACCTTAGAAACTAGAAGAATCATCCCAAGATCAAAATATGATAAAGGAGAGTTTGATATTTTAAGCCTTCCAACCCATATGAAGCATATAACAAACAAAGGGAAATCTATCTTGAGGAAAAATCACTCCACAAGTAGTTTTCCTCATGAAACCTCACCCTTTTTTGCTCCCTTCACTTTCCCACAAGTCTGAAACATAATAGCTTGACTGGGAAATACCCATATCCCACTTTCCCTTTAGGTTAGATACCATGACTTACCAGAGAACCCAAAAAGAATATATGATAATTATGTTCATGGTGAAGCCAACACTACAAAATAACACATCAATTCATATAAGGATGGACTTAAGAGGATTCAAATCCTCCAAGAGGACAGTTTTTGTAGGTGCTTCCCCTCTTTATTGTTTATACATGCTTACAATTGGTTTTTTGAGCCTTACACTAGGATCCATCACTTTTTGGGTGGATCCTGAGATGGCCTTCCTAAACCATTTTTCTACCTTAGTTGACTCAGTCATCTTATATCATCAATTTTCCATTGTGCGCAAAGAATCAAATGATCTTATTGGTCACTTCAATGAGCACTTTCAAAGCCTTTACAAGTGCCTGAAAGTCCCCTACACTCAGACCGAAACAAAATATATCTAAGTTTATCTCTAAGCACTTGATCCCCTAACCTTTATGTGTTTGTGAAGGACTCCCCTTGCTTTGACCAATTTGGCCATTGCTGATAGAGAAATTCTTAATATATAGATTGAAATGAGGCCCCAAGGTCTTGGCTATGTCAGACCCTTTTATTCCTTACGCCAACCTACCACACAAAACTTGACTTGTCTTATAAATCACGTGCTCACACATAATCAATGAATTCTTAGTCAAACCCCCTCTATGCAAATGCCAATATACGCCCAATTTCCCACCCATGAACCTTCCACATAATCAATTTGTGCAGTAGTCAACTAATCAACCCTTAATGTTACCCACACAAAATCACTATACCATAGGGGAAACCAATAAAATTATTCCTACTCTCACATAACATTCTATGACAACTTTAGGAATCCTTATCCTACTATGCAATCCTTTCAAAACCAACCTTCTTTTACATCTTTATCTTCCACTTCAAACATTGAAATGAGGAACTTGCATAAAATTGTCCAAAAAATGTTAAATGATTTTATAAACCTACAAAGACAAGGTGCACTATTGAATCAAATCTAGCCTTAAACTAGCTACCATGCATCAAACTTTAGCTTCCAATGTAATAAATGAAAGTAGAACAAAAAACCAAACAATGGGGGTGTATCGAGTCCTCTAGACAAAAACACACAAAAAGCTAGTTGCTATTGTTAAAACTAATAAATTCGAGCCACAATTGTTTAGTTAGATAATGTAGAATTGAATGTGATTTGATATCTTGTTCACATGAAAAAACTCTGTCAACCTGGCAGATTTGGCCTTAGATTCATGGTGTAAAATCCAAAAAACATGAAAAAACTGTTAACTGGACTATTCAAACTTTTGTACAACCTTCAACATCTTCTAAGAAGAGATTGAAATCCTCGAGATAGTCCCCACACATGAATAGGGCACATAAAACCATGCAAACGACATTGGGATTGCGTTAGTATTGGAAACATATGAGTTCCTAGGAGAGAGAGATAATGAACTTGAGGACAATGAAGATGAATTTCATGCTTACGATAAATACTAAAGAGGAAACACTTATCTCCTCTATAGTAAAGCTTACAATCCTATGAATACCTCTACTCATCCTAACTCTTCTTAATTACCCCTTGACATGCACACATTTAACAATTCTCCACCCCCTAAAGATCAAAAAGACGAGTGTCCCACAAAATTTTATCCTAATCCTACATGCACTTTTGATAAAATTATTAGAGAGTACAATATCATCAAAGAATTATCCAAAACCAATGAAAATATCTCCATTTATGAACTTCTCCACATCGAAAATCAAAAGGACATCTTGTTCAAGCCCCTTTATACCTCATCAGATAAACCTACAAGTGAAAAAAATTGAACATGTGCATGTTGCTTTATATAAATGAAATATAATCTCCCCTTTTCTTGCTAACAATTAAATTTTTTGGTAAAAACTTGCACAATAATTTGGTTGATTCAGAATCCTCTAGGAATGTCATGCCATTTTCAATTTACAAATCATTCGGTTTTATCCCATAAATTCAAGCCACAATTGTTTAGTTAGACAATATAGAATTGAACGTGATTTGATATCTCGTTCACATCCATATGCACCTCACGACGTATCCATGAGTCCAACAGTTCATTAATATCCAAGTGGTGGATATCCCCGAGGCATACGACAAGCTCTTGAGTAGAGATTGGTCACACACTCTCAATGGATACATGGTGACTAACTTTTCACATATGTGGTTTCCATGACACAACATTGTAAATCAATCCAAGATTGGTCGAAAGCCTTGTATGTAGTTCATGATCACTGAGTATCAATGAGATATTTATACCTATAGTGCACAAAATTCTGCACACATGCTTGTTCTGTGAAAGTATTAAATGAAGAAACACATGATTATTGCATAATTTCCAAGGAAAGGAATACTAATCATAATTAATCAGCATGTGAAGAAGAAGACAATGAAGAAAGAGGGTTGTATGTAGTAATTGATGATTGTTTATTCCTTAATCAAGTAATAGAATTGGATTGGATCACATTGCATGATTGGTGTTAGTTTCATTTAAAGAAGTACAATGATCATCATTGCACAAGTTTTTGGTCTATTATTAGTGTGTAATGAGATGGGTGTGTGATGAAGAAACTCGTGTAACCAAAGGGTCGTGTATATTTTTTGAAACCCCACAAATAATCTCACCATTATCGAAGGTTTCCATTGAACCTCAAGTTGGAGTAGATTGTCCCAAATAGTGTACTTTGAATTCCATAAATGATTTCTTATGCATGGGGCATGATGAGAAATAAATAGAGGAAAATTCCCTTGAGGTACCCCCTCACTAGAATATATAAGGTGTTATAGAGAACCCAGAATAAGGAGACATCTATAAAATATTTCATTGCATAATTGTTAAAGAAGACCACCCCATGGATTATAAGATGCAAAATTTAAGAATGAAAGACCATATTTGGACCAAATTTTTTGATGGGATCAAATCCAAACAAGGATCATGTGTAGGTGTTTATTTAACGAAACCCAAAGGAAAAATGTATTGTGCAACATTTAGACTTCAATTCACATGTACTAATAATGGCGTGTATTATAAAACATTTATACACAACTTACAGTTTGCTCTAGAAAAAGTTTCCAAATTCTTAACGAAATTTGGATATTCATAACGTGTTGCTAAGAAATTTATAATTTAGTATACTTGCCACAACAAGTTCCTATCTAGGTACAAAAGTTACGTATGTAAGCTCATTGAAGATCTAACTGCATTTAGCATTCATTCGATATTGCACAATGCAAATTATGTTGTAGATGCACTATCTTGTGTGATCAACAACTTGAAGCCAACACACAGTTAAAATATCAAAGGATTCTAAGTCAATTTTGTCTCATAGCCATCCATCCATGACAACATTGACATTTTTAGGTGTTGAATGATGATAAGCATATCATAGAGGCTTTCTTTAACTTTGTAGCTTTTTAAGAACAAATTATTAATGAAGTCATTTGAGAGGAACCTCAATGGGATGGATATGGAGTCCTAAACCTAAAAAAATGACATGTACATGAGCATCATATCCCTAGAAAATCTATTTAATATGGATCACCATGTAATTAACAAAAAAAATTCCTCTTCTCCTAGAAGTGTCCAATATCAGTCTTTCAATCTAGGAGACTGTGCTCATCCCAAAAATGTGTTGATTGGAGAATTCTAATCTACAAGAAAAAATACTTTATGCACATCCTCAATTTATAACAATATGTTATTGCATGGAGCTACAATGAATTACAAACATTTTATCCCTCCATCATGATGCATACTATCGCATTGAAGCCTAACATGAAGCCATTATGCTAGAGGTAAAGTCCCATAAACCCATTTCTCAAACATCTCATATTAAAGGAAGTGTGCAAGCTTCTACATGTGTCCATCATCGTTCTAATCCATCAGTCTACGTGGGTCTCCATACTTGTTATTGTTCATAAAAAAAGTGGAGAAATTCACCTCTTTGTGGATTTCCACAATTTGAACATGGCATCTAAAAAGAATAATTACCCATTTATATCCATAGATGAAGTCTTGCAAATTATGAATGGTGCGTAAATGATGCCTTTCCTCGATGGGTACTTGGGACATAATCAGGTCACTATGTGCATAGTAGATAAGATCAAGACCACATTCAACACCAAATAGGGGAAATTTACATATCAGGGGATTCCATTTGGTCTAGTTAACATTGGTGCAACATTTCAGTGTGCTATGGATATAACTTACAAATAACTTAAATTGGAAAATGCATCATTATCTATATGGATGACCTCACAATATTCTCAAAAGATTGCATGAACCACATTGAATACCTACACAGATTTCTCTATAGATGTCGTGGGCATGACATCTCCCTTAATCCAAAGTAGTACATCATCGGGGTCACTGGAGGTAAACTACTAGGACACATTATTTTTGAGAAGGGAATATCCATGATATTGTGAGGAAAAAATCCATAACAAAGATCCCCTTCTCTAATAATTGGAAAGAGGTTACATATTTCTTTAGAAATATTAACATTGTGAGAAATTTTTTCTTAGGTTTTTCCGAGATAGTTAGGCCATTAAACACAATGCAAAAGAAAAATAATTAGTTTGAATAGAAAAAAGAGGTACACACCACATTCACATAAATCAATGATCTAGAGGATAAATACTGAGAAACACTAGTCTATTATCTTCTCTAAATTTGTTGTAATCAGTTTTAATGCATAGAGATGGTCAAGATATTTTTGGCGGTATGCTGAACTCTAAAAACAAAGGTCGTATGCAGAAGTTATCACACTCTAAAATTTTGGTTAATCTGGAAAAAATATGGGTCTGCACACAGGTTTGAGATGACATGGACACGTGCACACTTTCCATGTGGACCAATCAAAATTCGACAAGTGGAAATGTGGCTTTGGAAAAAATGATGTTTTTCACCTCTAGTCTTCGACACTCATTATCAGATGGGTGGGACCCGTTATTTGCTAGTTGGGGGGCCCTCAGCCAGGATCAACACACTCTTTTTGCAAAGGGGTGCCTTTTCCTCCATATATTCGAGTTAACATTATCAATCTTTGTATTTGAATTCCTTTGTATATCCTCACACTATGTATGTGGGATCAAGTTCAATGTAATTATTAAACTATTACTATGCATTTTTACCGTGCCCTGACCGCCAGCTTAACCTGTCATGTCATCCTAACTACATCAGCTAACCTTCCTCTAAATATAGCGCAACAACTTGCCAGTTCAACTCGCCACATAGCCCAACTTCCACACCACTCGTCATCCCAACTCCTTTCCTACCAACTCACCCACACTCTAACCCCACTAATACCCTAACTTGCCACATTGAGCCAACAATAACTATCCATCTACTGACCACTTCTATGTGACAAAAAATAAAAGTGGCCCGACGCCACTCAACCAGACCCGACACTCTATATCTAAACTATGTAAACCACCTTATCACGGAGAATGTGGGACTAATTCCCAACATAAAATGGCATGGTTTGGTGGAGGTTGGGGGATCGACCCCATAACATGTCGTGTGGAAAAATATAACATAGTTGTTAGGCCATGAGGGGCGGGAAACACTATAAAAGAGTGAATAGGGTTTTATTGAAGCTAATCTGAAGGACTTTGTAAGCCTATAAGGATATTGTGAGTGTTTGAATCATTTTTGTAAGAAATTTTCAAGAGAGACCAAATATAAAATTGCACACTGTAGCAGTTGGGAAAGATCTTTATTTTCCTTGTACACAAAATTGTAAGTGTTTGAGGTATATTTTTAATATATCGGTTTCATAATTATAGAACAAGAGATTTAGGATTCGTTTCTAACTCCATTATCAACTATTGGTGTCAATTTTTCTCTACATTTTCCTGCTATTCTATTTTTCCATAGTCATCTCACAGTTTTCATTTATTAATTAATTACAGGAAAATTGTAATGTTGAAATAAAATCGGTAAAATCAAGTTTCAAGCAATTTTTCAAGGTTTGTGTTTACAAATTATTTTTTATTATGGATCTTTTGGTATCAAATATGGTCTATGATCAGTTTAACTATTACTTTGAATTGCAAGTGTTTGGTTTATGTTGACAAGGTCCCACTCCAGAGGAGGTGAATGAACGTTAGCAGGCTTGGATCTAGAAATTGGATTGAGGCGATCATGAAGTGTAGATATGGCAAAAGAACAAGAAGATGAATTTTGTGGATCCTTCTTCCAAATGAAATAAATGGTGCAAGGATTATACTAATATCTGATTCTCCCTCTTCAAAAGATAATATAAGAAATTATGATTTTCTTCCTTTGCTGAAATTGGATATTAAGTTTGAATTACCAATTTATAATGGAGATATTAATGTAGATAAATTAGATAATTGGATCAAGAAAATTGAAGTATATTACAAGGTTCAAAAAATTGTTGATGATGTGGTAAAAATTCATTTGGTGACTCTTCGAATGGTTGGCATAACACTCATCTGGTGTGAGAGTAAGCTACAAGAGATTAATGAGTAAAAAGGTAAAATTGTTTCTTCTTAGAATGAATTTGTTTCTGATTTAATACACCAATTTTATCCTTTGGGTTATATGCAAAAAGATATTATGGATTGGAAATTTTTAAGGAAAACTAAAGGACAAAGTGTTCAAGACTATACCCAATAATTTAGGAAAAGGGCTCTCATTTTGAGTATTTCTCTTCATACACAGAAACACTGCTGAATTATATTAATGGGTTACATAGCTATTTGAGACATATGATTCTTGTACTTAATCCTACTAACCTTGATTTGTGTTTGTGTAAGCTACATTTGGAAATAAGGGGGAAAACAATCAAAAAATTCATTTTCAAAAAACAAAAACAAGCAATTTGACAACAAAGATAAAAGTTTGAAAGAACAAGGTAAAGGAAAGGGTAAGAAAAAGACTACTACTATTAATAAAGAAGATGATAAGACATTTTTTAATCATTAAAAAAATAATCGTGATGAATCGAAGTGTTGGAAATTACATCCGGAGCTTAAGCCAAAGTGGTTTTATAATAATAAAGGGAAAGAAAAGAAAACCAATGTTTTGATGTAACAAGATCTTGGATCCAATTACGGGAATGAAACCAAGATCACATCCATGGGTTTAAAAGGTTGTAATTCTTCCTCTTCTTCTAGTACTGGTTCATCTAACATTGCTTCTTCTTCTAAACAATAATCTATATATTATGAGAAGAAAATAAGTGAGTTGTTCCACCTTAGAGTTGTTTCTAAGCATAATAAAATAGACACTCTATTTGATAGTGGATCTTAAGATAATTTTATTTTAGAAGAAGTTGTGAAGAAACTGGGACTCCAAACCAAACCTCATCCCAAGCCTTATCCTTTGGGATGGGTTTGTAATGATGTAAAATTACAGGTAATGAAAACTTGTAGATTCATATTTTGCATTACTGACAAGTTCATTAATGAGGTGGATTTGGATTTTGTTCCATTATATATTTGTGGTGTGGTTTTGGGAAGTCCATATCTTTATGATAGAAAAGTAATATTATATAAGGAAGAGAATAAATAATTTCTTGTCAAATATGGGTTTGAATAGATTGTTATATTTAATTTTATGAAAACAAGTCTTTCTTTGGTTTCAACAGGATAAATGAAAAGGATTGTAAATTCAAGAAATTTTTTTTTCTCATGGTGATTAAAGCCAAAGAAAAATGTCATTCCAAGGCTTTTGAGGATTGTAATCCTAAACAAAAAAATTATTTGATTAATATTATTTCTAACTATGATGATGTGTTTTAGGATCCATAAGTCCTACCTCCTAAAAGAGGAGTTCAACACGAGATACAATTGTTGTAAGATGCACCTCTTCTTAAAATTGGCATGTATAGATTATCCATGGAATCAAAAAGTAGATGATGGAATTGTTGGAAAAATGATTTATCTATTGATGTTCATCTCCTTGTGGTTCACCTATTATCTTGGTGCCAAATAAATATGGCACATGGAAAATGTGTGTTGATTTTTTATTCTTTTAATAAGATCAAGGTTAAAAATTAGTACCCTCTTCCTCGCATTGATGATTTACTGTATCAGTTAAAAAATGTTGTTTTTTTTCACTAAGTTAGATTTAAGAAGTGATTATCACCAGGTTAGAATAAGTGAAGGTGATATTTGGAAAATAAATTTTAAAACAAAACATGGTTTTTTTAAATGGCTTGTTATGCCTTTTGGGTTGTGCAATGCACCGGCTACATTCATGTGTGTGATGAATGATGTTTTTAGGCCATTCATAGATGTTTTTGTGATAGTATACTTAGATGATATTTTGATCTCCAATAAAACATGGGATGATCATGTCATTCATATTCAAAAATTTATGGATGCTTTAAGAAAGGAGAAATTATATGTGAAGATATCTAAATGTGAATTTGGGAAAACATATTTGATTTATTTGGGTTATGTTTTGGGACATAGTAAATTGAAAATTAATCTTGTAAAAGTTGAGGTCATTGTGAATTGGCCTAAACCCAATAATGTAACTTCGGTTAGGAGATTTCATGGTGTAGTTCAATATTGGAGAAATTTTATTACTAACTTCTCATTTATTGCATCTCCTTTGCATTATATAACTATCATTAAAAAGTCCTTTCAGTGGGGAGGAAAACATTAAAGTGATTTTGATACAATGAAAGAGAAGATAAGTACTACTCCTATCTTAGCACATCTGGATTTATAACATCAATTTGAGATTGAAACATATGCCAGTGATTATAAAATGGAGGATGTATTGATGCTGAATAGAAAACATGCTTGTTATCATTCTGAAACCTTCACGAGTGCAGTAAGAAACTATCCAGCTTATGATGAAGAATTATATGTTTTGGTGCAAAGTGTGAAAAAGTGGAAACATTACTTGATGGGAAAGAAAACATTTATTTATATATATTATCAACCCCTCCAATATATCCAATTAGAGACCAAGATGCAACAGTCTAGACACTTCTTTTGGATGGGTTTCCCACAACAATTTCATCTTGTGGTCAGGTATAAGCAAGTTAGACAAAATAAGGTTGCTGATATGTTATCTATACATCCAACTATTGTTGCATCTATTCTCTTAAAACATAATTCTCTAGTTCATGATAGTTATAAAGAACAATATGCTAATGATGATAATTAAAGAAGTGTATGAAAATTTGATGAGTATTAAATAGGTAGGAGAATTGGAATATCATATGCATAATGGAATCTTGTATCATTCTGGTAAAAAAAGTATTCTGCAGGATGAAAGAGTGCATATGATTAGGGAAGATCACACTACTCTTATATCTAGTGTTTTTGGTGTTGGAAAAATAGTTGCACATCTACAAATATATTTTTATTGGCCTCACATGCAAGAATTTTTTTCCAAATATATAAAAGGATGTGTTCTTTGTGCCACAAGAAAGCATATCAATATGAAGTTAGGAATTTACACTCCTCTTCTTGTCCCTACTTATTATTGGGAAATTATTTCCATGAATTTTGTAGGAGGATTTCCCATGTCACACAGAAAACATGACTATTTATATGTGGTTGTGGATAGATTTAGCAAAATGTGTGTGTTGATTCCTTGTACTAAACAACTTACTAGTGAAGGGATTGCATAGTTATTCTTCCAACATGTATGGGTTAATTTTGGGTTGCCAAATCCTATCATTTCTTATCAGGATTCTAGGTTTCTTAGGAAAATTTGGTTGACTTTGTGGGACTTGATGGACACTGAGTTGAATAAAATCATTGCATTTCATCCACATATCGATGGTTAAACAGAGGTCGTAAACCACACTATCGTACATCTTCTCAGAGGTTATTGTGGTAAACACCCTAAGTTGTGGGATGAACATTTGTATTATGTGCAACATACTTATAACCATGTACTTAATTCTTCTACAATGAAGTATCCTTTTGAGACTTGTTTTGGTTATCTTCCTAAATCTCCTTTAGATTTATCTTTTGGATATGAATATGTTGTTAATGGACATAGTGATACTGACTTCTAAAATTTTTGTGTAGAAGATATAGTTGGTCCATTAGTTTTTCCAATAATAATTAGAGAAAATTCAAGAAAAATACAAGTCTAGGCATGATAAACACTGAACCAATCATAAATTCAAAAAGGGTGATTCGGTTTAGATTCACATCAGCAAGGAAAAACTGACAGGTGAAGGTAAAAAGTTAAAACAACAAGAGATGGTGAAGGGCACATCTAATGTTGACATGCTAGCTACTACAACTAGGTGTGTTAGAGAAGTAAGTTTCAATTTACTTACATTTCAAAGTTCATTTGATTGTGTGATTATTATCAAATACACATTAATTTTTGTGTGTATAGTGTTTCACGTGTATATGTACATATTAATATGTTTATCTTTTATATGTAGGAGCCTGGCGGGTCATCATCTGCTCTGGGCACTGAGGCTACTGGAACGCCTCACGTGACTATTAAAAAGGTTAGTTTCTCTTTACACATTGTTTATAATTTTAGAATTCTCTTGTAGTTTGCAATCCCATAACTCTAGCCAATACAATTTGATCATAACATTAAGCTCTTATGATGCAAGGGTTAAGTAAACACTCTCCTAGATATACAAACTCTCCTTTTATCATGATCATGGAAACTTACCTATATGCTACATGTTTCTAGAGCATTCCATCTCTAATTATTTCCCCATCATCTATTGCCTCTGAGGATATCTTTTAGCTTCTTAGGATGTATGCATAACTAACCTTGCCAACATTGTTAGTTCTATGCATTCTTTAATAACCCTTTTCTCTCTAAATAACAAAGATATGACAATATGGGATAAGTTACCTACACTTCTAAATATATCATGGGTCAATTGGTTCATGTTTATCACCATCACTCCTAATGCAATTCTATACACCTAATCTCATATTATATTTGTTATTCATCAAGTTTCTCTATATTTGCATTCTCATGTACAATGGATATAGCTTGGTGAGGCCTAGAATCAACTTCTACATACCAAATAAATTCCACATATTTAATGAATTACTTCTTGAATATGCTTAAGAAACCTTATCTACTTTATCATAAGGTGTTTAGACTCTTGGTTCAGTCATACACTTGCAATATTACATAACTCTTTGTTTTAGGCCTTATTGCTACTAGTCCTCTTCTCATGCTAATACTCATGTATCTCATCTTTTTCAACCTGAGCAGAGGAACATACATACATTCCATTCAAAAATAATAATTTAAACAAAATTCACTCAAAATTTTGTCTACAACATAAAAACATGTCTTCCTCTTTCATTAATTGGCTCTATTACATATTGATCCTCCATATATCATCATCAAATCCCTCGAATATCTCCCTCTTTTTCTTACTAGCCTCCCTAGAAACCTTATTCTTAGCTCCTTAGAGATATCAACAACATCTAAATTTGGAGGAAGATAAAATTACATCCCTACATTCTCTCCACATGTTCTAAATCCTTAATTAATTTGAACTATTTATTTGTATGCATCCTACCCCTCGTGACTGCAATGCATCATCGACAATTTGATAGGGATTATAAGATTGCAGTAAGATTTCACATGCATTAAAATTTATAAGTTTCTAAAATTTGAATGTATTTTAAAAATTTGGGTGTTAAAAACTTGATGTTTATGAATGTGTAGGATAAGTTGCAGGCCAACTTAGAGATGCATAGGATCACATGGATGAAATAATTAGTGACATCTCCCTCCACTACATCCACATGTTGTGGACATGCTTCTACTAGGAAGGCCAAGAGAGGGAAGATGTTTCATGATTATATTCATAGGACCCATGTATAGATATATATGCCATCTGTTCCTAGTTCATGATTCTTCATAGTCCATGTATATAGGATTATGTGACCATGTGTGGTCCTATGTATGACACACTTAGATTGATACATTATTCTTATATTTTCAGAGACATGGCACACTTAGTTTGATACATCATATCCATGTTTGTTTTCATAACCATATTACTTCTATGTTTGATTTGATTTGATGGCCTAGATTATGTGACCATTATCCATATCATACATGTACTTGCGATGCTCATTGGGAAAAACCGCGAATGATTTTCTTATGATTGTCATTGCTATATTTTAAGGACTAATAACTCACTACCATGTGATCATTTTTTGTTCAAGAGATTTAATTATGGAGTTATATCAATTTTCTTATTTTAAGCACATGGTTAACACACTCCAAAGGGGGAAAAAATGTATACAATTAAAAATGGTCTTGAGGGATTTATTACAAGTCATTTTATATGTTTTTAGTGTACTTACAATTTATTTGTTAAGTATTAGTCCAAATTAAGTGTTATTGATGTGTGTAATAATAAGGTCCTAATTTGAATTCACTTGTTTAAAAAATACATAAAAATTGTAGTTTAGTTGGAACAAGATATGCAAAAAATATTCTTAACACTCTCTTTTGTATTTACATGCTTTAAAAAGAGATCAAACAATCATTAGAGTATTTACATGGTAGTGTGTTTACCTTGTTGCAATCTCATTGATGTGAGTCAAGTAGTGAGAAGTCATGCCCCGGGATGTCATGGGAGTGAACTACCACCACCATTTCATTTGGTTGGGGGGTATATGCCTTTAGAAGATATGGTGGGCTCCAGGGAGGCCCGGTTTGGAGTCAGACCACCCGATCTGAAGCCAAGAACCCCTTCCCTATTCATCCAAATTCATGTTTTCAGCAGAAACTTTTTGAAGATTACAACTTGTTGCTCGGTCATCCAAATAGAGAACCATCTAATCCAAAACTTGACTGAAGGATTCCTCTAATTACACCTAAAAATTCAGGTCTGTGGCATTGCTAGAGCCTTTGTGGCATAATTGTTTGTAAACTGCCTTTTCTAGGCAGTCCTAAGAAATGAACGGAGCCGAGTAGTGAGAAGTCATGCCTCGAGACGTCATGGGAGAAAAATAACACCTCTAAAGTGTCTGATTGGGGGGGTATATGACTTTGGGTGCTATGGTGGGCTCCAAGGAGGCTCGGTTTGGAGTTGGACCACGCAATCCAAAGCCAAGAACCCCTTCCCTATTCATCCCAATTCACGTTTTAAGCAAAAAATTCTGATGATCACAACTTGATGCTCGGTCATCCAAACTAAGAATTGTCTGAGAAAATAATTGAGTGAAGTAGGCCTCTAATCTCACTAAATAATTCATGGTCATGGCATTCCTTGAGCCTTTGTGCCATAATTGTTTGCAAACTACCTTTTTTAGGCAGTCCTAGGAAATGAACGAAGCCGAGTAGTGATAAGTCATGCCTCGGGACATCATGGCACAAAAATGACTACGCCAACATGTCCAGGTGGCCATGTAAACACTAGGGGAGGTGTTGGTTTGGTGAAGGACTATGTCGTTGCTTCCGGGCTACTTCGTTCGGGCGTAGTCCCTTAAGAGCCCTGGGACCAAAAAACCGTATAACTTCGACAGATGATTACTCGATCTCCATAGAACCTAGGGACATCTTGTTAGATCCTACACTTCCATGCAAGGACCCTCTACAATATCCTATCTCAAATTTTTCCATCTCCAATTGGTAATCTCATTGCTCTATTGTTTTCAAATGTGTCGAATAGTGCAGTTTGAGCCAGAGGATGTCAAATGCTATATTTTGTAGATGGTGGGTCATGGCAAAAAAATTATTGTGCCAAAAAATCTGAGTGGCCAGGTAAATTCTAGGGGAAAATTCATTTTGGTGTGGGACAATTTCTTTGCTTTCGGGCTACTCCATTCGGGCATAGTCCCTTAAGAGCCTTAAGACCAAAAACTCGTATAACTTTGACGCGTGATTACTTAGTCTCCGTGAAACCTAGAGATGTCTTTTTAGATCCTACACCTCAATACAGAGAACCTATAAAATATCCTACTTCAATGTTTTTAATCTCCAATCGGTGCTCTCGCTGCCCTATTGTTTGCAAACACACCAAATAGTGCAGTTTGAGCCAGTGTAAGGCTGTCAAATGCTATATATTGAAAATGGTATGTTGTTGCACCGAAATTACTATAACAATACATCCTAGCATCCAAGTAACTGATAGGGGAGTCATCGGTTCGATGTGGTACTATGTCATTTCTTCTGGGCTACTTTGCTTGGGAGTAGTCACTTAAGAGCCTTGAGACTAAAAAATCGTATAACTTTGACAAATGATTACTCAGTCTGTGTGGCACCTAGAAACGTCTCGTTAGATCTTACACCTCTAAATAGAGACCCTCTATAATAGCCTGTCTCAATTTTTTCCATCTCCAATCAGTGCTCTCGCTACCCTATTGTTTGAAAAAACACCAAATAGTGCATTTTGAGCCAGTGTAAGGCTATCAAACGATATAGTTTGCAAATGGTGGGTTGTGGCATCGAACTGAATGTGCCAAAAAATACAGGTTGCTAGGTAAATTCTAGGGGAGGTTTCCTTTTGGTATGGGACAATGTCGTTGCTTCCGAGCTACTTCATTCGGGCATAGTCCCTTAAGAGCCTTGAGACCAAAAAATCATATAACTTCAACGTGTGATTACTCCGTCTCCATGACACCTAGAGATATCTTGTTAGATTCTACACCTACGCATAGGGACCCTCTACAATATTCTATCTCGGTTTTTTCCATTTCCAATCAATGCTCTCACTGCCCTATTATTTACAAATGTGGCCAAATAGTGCAGTTTGAGCCAGTGTAAGGTTGTCGAACGCTTTATTTTTCAGATGGTGGTTCATGGGACCATGGCATTCCTTAAGACTTTGTGGCATAATTTTTTGAAAAATGGCTTTTCTAGGCATTCCTAGGCAATGAATGAAGTCGAGTAGTGAGAATTCATGCCCCATGATGTCGTGGGAGTGAATTGCTAATGTCATTGCCTCCGGTTGGGGGGTATACGCCTTTGAGTGCTATGACAGGTTCTCAGTAGGCTTGGTTCAGAGTCAGACCACCCGATCCAGAGCCAATAACCCCTTTATAGGTACATAAATAGTTGTTAGTTGTTTCTCTTTTCTTGGAAAATAATGAAAGTTTCTCTTATCTTCAAGAATATAAAATTCTCTACTAACAGTGCCAACCATGTGAAGGTAGAAGATTTTATGGAACCACTAACATGCATAAAAGTGTTATTCAAAGTAATTTAAGTTGAATCAAAACCATACTAGATATATACAAAATACACAAATTTAATAAAATATATGAACTTGAATCTAATATATACAAATTTGAAAACTTCAAAGAAATATATACCAGACTCGAGCATGTAAATCCATTCCAATGAACTATCATGATTGGATCTACCAACAATGCAAACCACGTGAAGGTATCTAAGCTTTTATGCCACCAAATTAACATGCATAAAAGTGTTAGTCAAATTAAGTTAAGTAGAATCAAAACCATACTAGATAGATAAAAAATACACAAATTAAATAAAATATATGATCTTGAATCTAGTATACAAAATTAAAAACTTCAAAGAAATATATACGAGACTCGAGCATGTAAATTCATTCCAATGAATCATCGGGATTGGATCTACTAACATTGCCAACCACGTGAAGCTATATAAGATTTTATGGCACCAAGTTAACCTGCATAAAAGTGTTAGTCAAAGTAGTTTAAATTGAATCAAAATCATACTAGATATATAAAAAATACACAAATTAAATAAAATATATGAACTTGAATCTAGTAGAAAAATTTAAAAACTTCAAAGAAATATATACTAGACTCGAGCATGTAAATTCATTCCAATGAACCACCAGGATCAAATCTACTTTGAATAATAAATATGATTGCTTCATGATCTGACTCTAAAACCTTCCAAAGAATCTTGTTATTAGGCCTTCCTCGATATCTATACAATTGAATATTTTTCGCTAGAACTAGATACAAATATAAGAGTATTTTCCTGTGTGTCTTGAAGTCTTCAAACACCAAAACAGAGGAATTTTTTAATGGATACCGTCGAATCCAAGTTCCAGTAACTACCACTGACCTTGTAGGGTACTCAATATCTTCGCCATCTATAATAGGAGAAGGTAAATTATTTTTTTCCTCGATGCAACGACATAAGAAATAGTCTGTTCCTTCTTCATTGTCTTCTGTCGTAATAACTGCAAACACATCTCCTAAAAAAATAGAGGTTTCAACTCAAATTTAAATTACATATTAATTTCAATAGACATAACTCAATACAAAAATTATAAATAACCATTTACCTTGTCGCACCAAAATTGAAATGTCGTTAAAGTCCTTGGATGTTTCAACTTCATCTGGAGAAACAAGTCGTAATGCTATGAAATTTGATAACTAGGAAGTGAAGTTGGAGGCCTACAAACCCATACATCCACCCATTCTTATGAATCAAACTCAGTAGTGAAAAATTTGATACAAGATGCATAAAAAAACACCAAATTTGTTGTCCATGTGGATCACAAAGAAGTTTTTGAGCTACAAAATGATTGTAGATCACTGGACCTTATGAGTGTTATACAATCCTCGTAGTTAGCAATTTTTTGTTCTTCTATCAACCAAAAATATCTATGAACTGTGGAATTTTCTTGAGAACCAAGAGCCATGTTGTCAATACAACATTCCACTATACTCTTTACATCTTTCAATTTAGAACCATCTTTTTACTTCAACTCTTCTCTTGCAAGAGATATTTTCACACATGCCCGTGCACTGTCATGCTCTCCTTTCCCATGTCCAGCCTTAGTGAAACTCTAAATATTTTACACACCCATCTTGACATGCATCTTGCTCATCCAATAAAACATTCATGCATTCTTAAACCGAGACATACAATTATTTGACCATATATAATGTTTATTGAAGGAGGTGTCCCTATCAGACAAGTTTTTATAAAATAACTGGAAACACCCTTTCAAAAATTCAATAGAATGAGTCCAATCATCACTGATATAAAATTGGTACTCTCTTAAAAAAATTTGATCATTATTTGTACTGTCAAGAGAATGTATAAATGCTATATGTATAAAAATGGTAGCCTGTACTGAGTTGTAATATTGTGATTGAACCTCCATTTGTGGTTGCAACATGTAATTCTCTACAAAATCAACCATTGAAACAATAATACCCATAGTAAACGTGTCCTTTCATATCTTTAATTGTTCATCCAACCATCAATCTCTATGTGTATGCCTAATATACTCATAAACAATTTCATCTTTAAATTTTCTCATAAATTAAAAAATAGGTATATGTTATGTAACTGGCTCACACTATTTAGAATCCTTTCCATCTTTCAATCGGTATGGTACTGATTTATATTTATTAAACCCAACTAAATTATGTCCTATTGCACCTCCAATTTGCTCATGGATCCAAATTTCCAATTTAGGTAATCCGGTGCACATACCACAACTTCCGTTTAAAAAATCTTGACTATAAAACAATTGTCCAACTTCTCTTTCAAAAAATATCGTAGGAATGAAATCCCTGGAAGATATTAGTGGAACGTAAACACCACATTACGGTAACATAGTTTCAGAATGTAAATAATAATGAATACGTCAAAAATTATCATAATGCATCGCATATTCAACATGTTGCCTACAATAACAAGTGGTGCAAGTGTGGTTAATTTTCACATAGAATGGTTTCAACATTTCAAAAAAATGTTGACTAATTTTAATTTATAGATGCTTCTATTCAAACTTATGAAAAAATTGAGTTTGAGTCATATCTAAGAAATGCTTTGGATGTGGTTCATGATTAGTAGAACCAACTCTCTATTTTACATAATCTCTTGTATTAGGTGAAACTATAGTGTTACCATGCTAAAATTGAACAATAAATTCTCTTAAAGTATCAAATATATCTTTGTCTTTACACGGTCCTCTAGTAGAAAATGCCCAAAAATCATTGTTATTGGGTGATTGAAGGATATTACAGATTTCAATTGCTTTCATTAGATTTTTTCGATTAACTTTCAAAATTTGGCTTGTTTTCCTAATCAAACGCTATTTTTTTGTTGATTCACTTACAACATAGTAGCAAGTACACAACACATGACATTACTATCCCTTGTGTGTCTCTTTACACCAACAATGTGATATGCATCATGTAGGTTATCAACTATTGGAGAGGTTTGACCACGTATATTAGATGTTGTAAATCCTAAGATGTTTAATGTAGGTCTCATTTTATTTAATTTCATCAAACTAACCAACAAATGACATCTTTGGGAATCATTTAAAATTTCAAAATGATTATCCCAAATTTCAGTGGCTTTTCTTCTGATTTATCGTTCAGAAATTTTGTCGGACATTGGTTTCAAAATGTTCTCATCAATTTCAATAAAATAATTAGGTCTCTTTTGTAAAACCCTAGGAGGTGTTTTTTGCCAAATTTTGGTTGTCGACAGTTTCAAAATGAATTTCCTGATTCACATTTTCATTGTCTCCTTAAATTTCAACATCAACTACATCACGAGTATTTAATTCATCTTTAACATTGAAAGTAAAAACATTACGTGGTTCATTATTGCTTACAATAGTAGGGGTTGAAGATGAACCTATTCTTGATTCACGAGGTTTCTGCATTTTCTCATAATCTTGCAATCTTTTTACCTCTAATTCCTCAGGTGTTTTTTTACTTATTAATTTCCTTTTTTTGACTTTGTTTCTTATCTCCCATGATGTTTCAATTGATGTAGGACAACTCCAAATTATGCAGAGCACCTTAAAAATAGTAAAAAAATGGCTTCCGATGACGAGAAAAAAGTATAGAAGGTGGAAAAATTTCATATAGTTAGGTCAGAGAATAAAATCACATGGTGAATTAGATGTTGAGATTCATGTAAATATTATTTTAATAACCTCAATCACGGTTTGTAATCCACGATCACGATTCTTTTGATATAGGTCAATTTAGAACCACGCTCGCGGTCCTGCATGTATCATAAAATCCTACCCTCAAGGCTCGGAAAATCTCTGTTTTCCCCGAACTTGAGCTTTGAGGGGTCATTATGGTATGTGAAAGGCCAAAAACATCAAATTTTATCTTCCATGGACTTGAACCATGGCGAAAAATTGAAAACATGTCACAAAATTGGTACCATTGCTTAGGGGAGACTGTTAGCTTTGTAGAAATATTGATTTTAAAGTCAATAGAATATGATAAATATCATTTTATAATTTTTTACTAATAACAGGTCTTTAAGACACTTTTTCTCATGAATTTTCATGTCTATGTTTAAGGCTGCAACTTTTTTTTCACTTGTCAGAATGTGATAAAACCTATACCATCCCAACTATGGAAAAATTATATACACGTTCTGTTATCCAATTTTGCACACATGGCAAGATTGGAAAATGGGGTCCTATCACGTTCAAAATGAAAAAAATAGTCCCAGGAACCCACCTTCGGTTATTATCGAGATGCACTAATTAAAAATAATTCTTAAATTGCATATGAGAGATCACCTAGTATCAAAAGGCACCCAGTTGATCTCAACTCAGTAAAGAGTTTGGAGTCGAGTTGATAGAGAACCTAGTGTCAAATTGATAGTCATCTCGGTAGAGACTCTCAGTTGTAAGAGCTTGATGAGGTCTTGTTAATGCAAAATATAGCTCATTGAAAATTGACGAATAAAGGGAACTCTATAAGGATCTTGGTAGAGATCGATGCAGGCGGAAGTTAAGGCCAAGTCAGGGAGAGTCAAAGTTCGAGCTATCAATAAAGTCTCAAC
Organism: Taxus chinensis; assembly: GCA_019776745.2. Taxonomy (NCBI): domain Eukaryota; kingdom Viridiplantae; phylum Streptophyta; class Pinopsida; order Cupressales; family Taxaceae; genus Taxus; species Taxus chinensis. The sequence goes on along the minus strand of CM034152.1, from coordinate 480,132,943 downwards.
GAATTGGAAAGTTTCAAGCCACAGGTGGAAGCGAAGGCATAAATAAGGAATTCGACTCATCTTAGCGACTTGTTCAGTTTGGAGATCATGTGGTGAGATTCTTTTAGGACACGTTCTGTAGAGCTAGGGTGATTCAAACACAAGCCAAGGCATCAAGAGCACCATAAAATGAATGGAGATCGTTGCGTAAACAAAGATACGTGATGGAGCCCTATCGATGGGACTCATCGAGCATGATGGATAATTCAATGCAACTCGTTTTGTGTGGATGCATTAAAGATAGTTTCTAGGAAAAGTCAACTCACTCAAAGTTGGCATGTAATAAGCTATCAAGGAAGTCAGTGAGTTTAGCGCACCTGCTCAAGCTAAAAAATGTCGTGGAGCCTTGGGATCTCTCAGGAATGTTTTTGTTTCTTACTGGTCAAATTGGCCAAATGATTTCTAGGTTCCGCGGGTCAGTCTTCAACATGGGATATTCAAATGAGTTTTCCAAGGTAAATGTTGAAATGAAAAAATCAAGACAAGGTTTCTGTGATAAGAGGGAGTTTCAGGCCTTTGAAGCCGCGATGGAGATAATGTTGTGGCAAACCAATATGATATTTCCACACATGGGAAAAGTTCATGATGATTTCCTAGCGGGTTTCAGTTAATGGAAAACCAACACAAGGTCTTTGTGAAAAGGGGGGCCCCGAGTTTCATCTTGCCAAGAAAGTGGAAATTTTAGAAAACATTGTCAAGTGTGATAAAACCACAGTAAACCATAATCAGATTTCCGTGAGTTGGAGAAATGAACACCAATTGACAGGTGGAAGTGCTATGGTGGAGCGCTAACATGAAAGTTCTGCTTGTGGGATATTTTCAGCTCTTTTCCTAGTTGGATAAATAAATAAATAAATAATGCCTCAACCCCGCACTAAGGTATTCATGAGTTATTTGCTTAAAATGGGAATCCGAGAAGACTAATTCCAAGTGGATTTTTGTGGATGGCAAGCCAAAGAAGAAATTCCATGTGGGGGAGATTTGGGGCAGTATGACCAAGTCAAGAAGTGGAAAATTGGAACCGACCTGCCAAGGCAATGTATGGCAAATTGGATTCATAAATCTGAGATCCCCACACATATCTTGCAGACTTCCTTGATACAAATGCCATGCCAATTTGACTTGGAAAAAGGAGGATTTGGCATGGAACGGGGATATTCAAGTCGGTTGAACCAAGGCAATTCAAACTACTTTTTCCACGCAGAACCTGTCAACTCGGCTATGTGGCTGAGCCGTTACGCAGGGATTTGGAGCTAGTATGCCGAGGTCAGAGATTTGACGATGGTAGTCCAAGTTATTCACTCCGCGTAGGGGAGATTCAGGCAAACACTGCCAAGCGTGGAAATATTGGGATGGAAAACCATGTTGTTTACTCCATGTAGGGGAGAAATTGGATCAGATTTCCAAGTGCAAAAATTATGATGGCTATCCGTCATGAAAACCCCGCGCAGTTTGGAGTAGTCTGAGTCTTTGTGCGAGTTACCAGGAGAATTAAAGTGGCAGTTACAAATTGGGCGTTGAGTAATCTTCCGAGAGATAAGGGAGGATGATGGCGAGATTGGTTGAAGATGGGTTGATGATGGAAATAGTATCTAGTTTCAGGCTCACAAAAAAGAAACACCTTCTCATGTAATACCATAATTGTAGCTTACAGAAGACACAGGTTTCCGAATGCAACAAACAGATGCCCACCCTGATCATTTCACCTTTGCCAACATACTTCTCCTTTCCCGTTCAGTTTTCCTTTACTAGCATACTTCTCTGAGCATTCCGTGGTCGCAAGACAAGCTCCCACGCATAGTCAGCAGGCATGCGCAGTATGGTAAAATCCTTTTGAATGCGTTTAAAACAAGCAGGTTGTTCAACTGTATTGTTATCTGTTCAGCATCGAATGCATGCCTATCCTTATTTTGAACTCAGATCAAATAGACAGCTGCATAGAAACAAACATTCACTACCGTGTACAATGGATTGGAGTCATGCCATTCAAGGCTTCATAAAATTTCCATGAATCTAGGAGATGGAGTTTTATTACGGTGTAGAATGAAATGATTCATATTGCTCAACATTTATTCTCCTAGAAATGAATTGAATGTGAAGGTCAACTCTGAAATACCTGGTCGGCTATTTTGCATGATGCATCCTTGTTACTCGTAAATGGTCTCTTTGAGAAACTTTGTGGGTAGTAGGCAATATTTATACCCTTCCATTATGTACGTCCAATCAGACAATAAAAAATATTCCTTTACCAGGTTCAGAGAAGCTTGTTTTTTACAATGGATGATTATACTGTAGTTTCAAGCTAATTTTAGCTAGCTTATTTCTATTAGCTTTGATCCACGACTAAGGAAGAATTCATATGGTTTTTACCTGTACATTTTTCCAAGGTCCTCTTGGTTGCCCCAGGTGTTCAATGTATTTTTTTTTAAGGGCTTATTTTATGTGTTGCAGATTGTAACATAAAGGATCTTTTTAGTTTCTAGAAAAATGAGTATATTGTGTAGCTCACAGCTACCTATGCCATACTAAGATCCCAATAGTGGCATAATTGTTGATTGGAGTTGAGATTGCAGAGTGCACTGCCAAAATACCGAAGGACTCAATGCAAAAGAATCCGATTGCCAAAGCGAGGAAAGAGTTAGTGTGGGGTTCAAAATCGATTGCAACACCGAGTTAGAGGATTTGAAACTCACCGAGTTGAGATTTGTGTAGACTCTATCCACATGGACCCCCCTCCTCTTCAAGTCAAACGGGTCAACGGGGGGGTCCCGACATTATGTTAATTAAATTAATATTTTTATTTAAATATTTTAATAATAATATTTATTATTATTATTTAAATATTTTATTTAAATATTTTTTTAATTAATTGAGAAGACTAGGTCATCAGGCAATTAATGACCCATGATGGAACCTTCTCAGGTGGTTCAACTAATTGTAATAAATACATCATGGGCCTTCATTTTAGGAATGCAATTACGACATTTCCTCTTCTTTCTCACATATTCTTCTATAAATGTAAGTTGGAAGCTCATTTCAAAGGGTTCCAACAGTTCAGACAAGTTAGACAATTAGATATCTCAGGCGAGTGTATACTTTTCAAGAATCCTCTCTCTTCTGCAAGTTGCTCTTATGTGTTGAGGGAACTTTCAAGCCTCCTCTTCAAGACTGTAATGAAAACTATTTCCTCTTCCGAATGTATGATGCATTGTGCATGTTATTGAAGCAATAAAAGTGTGTGTTTTGTGACTAATCTCGGTCCTTCATCCTTCTATGCTTCTGTGTGCCTTTCTCATACTTGCAGGTATACTGTGCAAGTTTAAGTTTCTATTGCAGGTTCTTGGAGTTATGTGCTTATCGAGTGGTGGAGTATTGCATGCAGTTGAGTTGTGGTGTCTGTTCACCCTTCTTGAGTTCATCCTTATTCACTAGGAAACTGGTATATTTCTCGGTCTGATAAAGTTTAACAAAGGGAACGCGTGTCTCTTAGTTTGTGGTATCCTGTACCCTCTCTAAGTTGCAGTAGGTGAAGTTGACCTGTGGTGCACACACCCTCTTCAAATTAACCCTTCTTGAGTTTGGAAACACCCTTTATTTGGTGCATCACCATCCCTAGTATAGTTTCATTTCTGTAAATCTCTTTCCCTAAAACCCCATGAAAACGTTAGCATAGGACTAGATAATCATTTTTGTTACACTAGGAGTAGTATAACACTTAGTTTAGGAAGAGGAAGCCGGCCTTCTCCAGAGGTTCACCTCGAGCCCAAGTCCCACAGCTTGAGAGGTGATCCCATGTGTCCCAATCACATCGAACGTCCTATTCACATCTTGGCCATTTGGAGGGTGCAGTGATTTGGTGACAACACGTTCTAAAATAAAAGTTTTTGATTTCAATATTTTTGATGAATTTATGGCTAGCAAATGGAAAGTGATTTGTTTTATTTATGTTTTAATACCACTTTCATGGAAAAAATCATAAAAAAAATATTGCTAAAAAAATACAAAATAAAATCTATCCCAAGATAAACAGCAACATCTAACTTTTCACTAAAGGAAAAAAATAATCATGGTTTGGTCATCCAAATTGCGAGAAAACAAACTACAATATTATAGGATTAAAAAAAAACCAAGTCATTGAATTTTTAGTGTTTAATATAGCTAAACTTGTCTGTTTTTTAAAAAAATTAGTAGTTTAGAAACTAGATTATGGATGTTACGATTCATATTTATATAAATTTTTCTAATTTTGAGTGCACACATTGCTAATACTCCCTACAAGTTGAGATTTTGCTACACTTACATGGTTGGTACAATAAGATCCACCTGGTGTCAAAATATTTTAATAGTTTACGCCCATTTTTTAGTCCTGCAAATATTTGAATTTCCATGAAATTTTTAGGACTATGGCAGAAATAAGCATGCACCTCTCAAACAAGTTCTTCAAATATTTCCATAGGTTTAAATTTGCCAACTATTTTGTAATCTAGGTTCATTATATGAGCCATACAATGAATGGAAATCATATACGGGAAATGAGATGTTTGGAATATTACACATAGGACATTACGATGACCTTACATTACAGATGCCCCATCTACCCCGACACGTACCATATTTGATGCAATTGTAGAATCATCCATGCTATTGATCTCCTTCAAACTTTTTATAACCAATTCATAAAGGTTTTTAGCATTGGAAAGTAATTGAGGTTGTCTCACATGATTCTCAACAGTATAAACATGCATAAAAACCCAAGCAATGTTATCTAATGCTATAACCTCATCAATAGACAAAGACATATATTGTGCAGAATTCAGTTTCTCTTTCAAGTCTCCTTTTTCAACCATACTTATGCATTTTTCCCAATCACAACCACTAATTTCAAATTGGTGAGAATGAGGAAAGTGTGGGATACCAAGAAAAGAAAAAATATTATTTTGTTCAAGAAAATTTGTTATAGGACGACCTCTTTTCAGAATGTGAAAAACAATAGCTAGTTGAATTGTTTTACCTACAAGACTGTTAGGCTGCTTTGAATGACCTTGTTTAATTGAGAGGTAATTTTCCCTCCCTTCACTACAACCATTCTTTTAGTTCTCTTGTGCTCTTAAAATTATTTTTCACACTTAATATGCAAAAAATCATCTGCATTTTTCCATCTGGAAACATTCTTCTCAACGCCATGTAAAATTTTCTTTCCATATATCTTTCCTACATGTTTCTCAATAATATCCAACTTAAGTTGTATTGTCTTGTCCTTTCCCAATTTCTAGCTATAGATTGTACATTTTCATTCTTAGGGGGGTTCAATTTTATTACTCATTTTCAACCTAAGTTTAATAAATGGATATGTTCAAACCTAATGTAACCTGAAACTCCTTTCCAAGCCTCATTTTATTTCCTTTCTCTTTCTTCCATAAATAGGTTTCACCTGAGTATTTGTCATGGAGGAATTTAAATTTTGTTGACTTCCAGAAGTTTCACCTCCAAAATTCAATTAGTGAAGTGATGCAGTGTCAAACTCATTCAACTGTCGTCTTCATTGACAACATCAGGCATCAAATCAAAAATGAACTCATTCTAAGTTTCATTTTCAATGCAATCATTATTTGTTGATTGTGTTGGTCATGCTGGGAAAGGTTGGGTTTCCTTAGATGGGTTCTCAAAATAAGATGCTATTTATCGAAGGCTACTATCACTACCAGGAGGGTTTGGAATAGTTTTTTACTTGAGCTTCCCTTTCTAGTTTCCATTTTCTTGAATCCTATATGGACAATTTTTGAGTTGGAAGAGATATGGGATGAAAATCGATGAAGACATTGCAGTGTCATGACATTCATGAAACCATAAAATAAAAAAATGACATAAATAATTTACAAAACTTAAAAGTAGATAAGGAAATGTGACATGAAATAAAACTAGTTTCAAATAGAATCACTTGCAGTAAGTGATTCTAGGATGTAAATTACAATGTAGTAATCGGTACCCGGAAAGGCCTTTATTTATTTGATTTTTGTAAGAAAATTCCAATATGTTGATTTGCTGAATTCTTTTCTACTAGTACTACTTCACAAATTCACAAGTTGGAAAATCAGAAAATATTAAAAAAAACCTTTGAACTTTGCTTAATGCTTAGTGATTCTATATCTACTATCTACATCTATTTATATATATGGAAAATTTAATTAAATTCCTAAAAAATCTCCCATACATGTCGGTGAATGAGCCCAAAGGACTAATAAGGTTCCATAGATTTATTGACGATCCAAGAATGTTTTAAAATCCTAGCCCGTTGATCACGCAATGATTTAATATAAAAATATACATTGGGATTGGATATTTTTTGGCTATTTGCATGGGATATATTATTGTTTATTGAATTTTTGGGAGAAACCTGAGCACTTCCATGAATATAAAAATTTCCAAAATCAAATTCCAGAAATCCTACTATTCGCCAATCTAAAAATCTTCCCCGCTAAAATTTACCCTAATTAAATTTTTTGTTAAAAGTTTACAGGATGATGCAATAGAGTGGTTTTACCACCTTCACTAATTAAGATACTATGTATAGAAAATTTGAAGATAGATTCAATCCCACTTAATATTCCCACACTCTCTTGGAAAAAATATCCCAAATGTTAAAAGAATCATACATGCATATGAGATAATTTATGGAAAAATTCAATAGATTTGTACATAAGATTCTTATTAATGCTCATCCAACCGTTGAAAACTATCTCTATTAATGCACAAAAAATTTCTTTGCATTAAAGAGGTCTCAATTGGAAAACTTTGATGAGGTTCAACAATTGGCTATAAATATTTAGGATGACCTTATCATGTTAGAGAAATCAACAAAATAACCTACTAAAATTAGAGCTCTAAAATTTGGCTAGACCACTTTGGATCAACTTATTAAAAAATTAGCCAACGAATTAATTCCTTTCAAGAAGAAATTATAAAAAAATATTCCAACTAACTTGTACAAATATGTACTAAGGAAGAACTTTCCCAATATAAATGATTTGACTATCATTGAACCTAGAATTTCCATCGAAGCCCCCTTGTTAAAGCTCTAATCAATGCAACTTGAAAATCTTAGAAAATGTAGTCAAAAAATCACACACTTTAGACATTATTTAGTTTCAATCTCATACTACTATTCATATGGTTTTTGAGTTAAGAAAGTACTAAGTAAACCCCATCTTTTGGCCATTTTAATTTTCTTTCTGTCATTACTTTCAACCTCTTGCACATACTTGCACAGTTTATTTCTGTCGTTCCATGTTATTTTGCATTTGATTGGGGTGCCTAGGCTAGTACTGGTGTGCTAATAGGTGCCCTGGTCCCAATCGGGGTGCCCTGATCCTCTTTCCAATTTCCCGCCACTTTTTGGGCACTTTCTAGCAGTTTGAACATTTCATATTTCTTGTGGTCGGCCTTTTCAAGGTTAATTAAGAAATTATAACAAGAGAAACATATAAATATAAAGTTATGTGACCATAATGAGGGACCAAACACTAGGCCCTACTATCATCATCAAAGGCTACATCCATCTAAATCTCATTTGCATCCATCTAGCTCCATCACAAGGCATAAGGATAGTTCATCTGCATCACAATGTATAGGAGGGAAGTTTATTATATTCCATCCACCATTCTATTAATTTTTTCTACACATAGTTATTGCTCGTTACTTTCACAAAGTGAGACTCACACAAGAGCACCTAGGGCATGATTTCACACATACACACATAGAACTACATTGGGTCTAAGATGTAGTACAACAATCAGTTAGTAAGTCCACCATTGTGGTAGCTGAGGATAGTCCAACCCTTCATTTAGATTTTTATGTTTGTAGAGTTTTGATGCTTGTTTTGGGGTCTTGTAGGTTTATTCTTCATCACTGATCATTGGTGAAATTTGGCACAGAGCAATGAGTTATATGCGACAAACAACGAGGGTTTCACATCATCATCTGGCCTTGCAAATCTAGTTTTTGGACCTCATGCATAGACCAGGGAGCCAAAAACACATAATATGGTGCCCACAAGTGCCCTGATCCTCTCCCAGGTGCCCCAGCCCAGCCAAATAGCTCATATCTATGTCTTCTGGAGCTCCAGTGTGGTCACTGTTAGAATAAAAATGGATTGAGAGGGGGGGTGAATCAGTCCTTATAAAAAATTCAATTATAATTCAGATATGAAACTCAAAATACCATATGCATTCAATCACAATAACCACTTATTCAACTTTTAATGTGTGCACACCATAAACCATCAATAAAGCATATAACCATGAAAACAAAGAAACACCATAAGAACACAAGATATAAGTGAGAAACCCTCAAAGGGAATAAAACCTAATGAAACACAATATTATATTGATATTTTTCTGAATTTAGTGAGGCACCAAGCCCACAAGGAGCACCAACCCTAGTTTAGTGGAGCACCAACCCTACAAGAAGCACCAACCCCTACTTTTGTGAAGCACCAACTCCACAAGGAGGCTACAACCCCCCAAAATGATCAAGAACCCACTAAAACACCTTATTATGTGTAGATCTCTAATTTTTTGCTTCCAAAACTGATGGAGATCCAATATTCAGCTCGATTTCCTTCAATCAAACCTTAAGTGATCAAGCTTCACAAAACAAGCCCTTCAATCACTCTAAAAATAATCACACTTTTTCTCTCGTGTTCTATGATTTTTATCAACCTGCAATAAAATTGAATCAGTCCAAATTCATGCTCCAACACCTTCAAACAACATCCACCTAGGTTGTTGTACTTTCACACACATAACTAATTTGGAAAAACACACAAAAACATGCTTTTATATGATTCTCCACCTTTCAAACTTAGGCTCAACATTTTACCTCCAACTATTTCAACCAATACATAAAGGAAACATTTAAAATTTGAGATACAACAGTCACAAGTGACCTAATTAGTTTGGCCTAGCTAAAAAACTCATTACATATGCCAAAAATGGCTCAAAACCCCATGAGCACAATCTTAAAATTTCCCTAACATGAGTAACATTATTTTTCATGACACATGAACCATTATACATGATTAAAATATCATAAAACATTCATACATGGTCACAATTAATATCAACCAATCGAATTATTTCATTTACTGGGCCTAGTTCCCTTTACAATTCTCAAAACAGTGGTTTCCTTCACCCATCAACACCTTGAAAAATTCATAATGCCACCAAATGGATTCTGCTAAACCAAAACATTCCATGTAACCACTAAAAATAAATGGAAGAACATTTTGAAAAATTATAAGAATTCTAGAAATCATAAAACATCTTTTACTTCAAACCATAACAAGATTTTCCGTCACCAAATCAACTTGCAAAAACATTTGTTTCCAAAGGTTAGCTCATAAAATAATTTATACATGCATTAAATACCTATAAATGAACTTTAGAATTCCAAATCCATCCCTCTTCACATTCTAGGTGATAGTAAGTATCACCCAATCCATTTAATGCTTCAAGTATCATAAAACTTAAACCAAAACAGGTGTTGTCTTAAACTACCAAAAATATTATTTCTCAAAGAATGCCCTGGAAACCCTTTCATATGAACCCATAATGAGTCAAGCCATATATAAATATAAATATATCTAAATCATATTTCCAACATAATTTTAATCGCCTCTATAATCCACCTTTATCTCAAGTTATAGCCATTTTACTGAACCCTGCTATTTGAGATCCCAAAACTGCCCTTTGACTAGTCAACCTGTTTGGACCTCAAAACATAATGAAAATGCATGAATTTTTTTGGAAACATCCATGGAAATCAATAAAACCTACGAATAATCATGCAACATGAATTTTGCATGCTACTCCTTTGGACCATCCTACTCACTATCCTTCTTTCCTAGAAACTATTTTTTTAGGTAGGGCCCACTCATAACCATGACCTCAACGATACTTTTATGGAAATAATGAGGATTCCTATACAACATACAATAATAAATTTTTATGAATCAATCAAAACTAGGTCACAACACTTCGCTTTTTGTCAACTTCTCCTAGCTAGGGTTTAACTAAGGTTTTAGACCTCTTTACCTTCTTAACATTCATTCATAAAAATATGATAATAAAATGAGTTAATTATTTTTGTGAAACCTTATAAAACCACTTTATAAGCATCCCTGAAATCCACAAGGTCTCATGAAAAGCACACTTTTCACAATGATCATCAACAGTTTAAATTCGAGCTTGATTTTCACATGTTCTTGACCTTGTCTCACATAAATTATCATAACTTTCAAAATACTCATCATGGGAACCTAATTTTTTTTTAGAGAACTATGACACATCCCTATAACATATAAAATCATCATAATGTCAATAACATACTTCAATCTCTATAGAATATCTCATTTGTATAGCCTTATCTTAGGGATTGTCACTGTAACAACTAGTATCAACTGAAATAATGCAATAAATGAACATTAAACCACTAAAAAATTATCCAAACATACCTTATATGCTATGATACACTTGTTTTCATGATTCCATGAGCTCATATGGCTCCAAACCACATTTTCACACCTCCAAGAAAGCATACCTACTCCCAGTGAGCACATATAACCCAGAGAAACACCTGTACCTGCACTATGCCACTGCTATGAGTTCTTAAACACCCTCAAATAGTTATATAAATCATGTAAAAATTCTTCCCAAGTCTCTAAGAAGCTCACACTTTCAAGAAACACCTCCTAGGCACCTGTATAGGCTTGCTAAAGCAAACACACCTCACCGAATCCCATTGTAGCAGCTGATAAACATTTGAACTAGTATGTTAGCTCCATAAACAACATCATGAAATCATCATAAAACACTCACTTTGTTATTAATTTGGTTTTGCATCAATGAAAACACCTACTAGGACACCATGCCAACAATATCCCCCTTTGTCATTGATGGAAAACACACTGAACATCTCCCCCTTTTTATATTAATGAAAAAGTCTTACATCTTAATCATCTCATTCACCTTCTTCAGCATCATACCTCCATGGTTTGGTTGGAAACATCAACCAAAGGTCTTAATTTCACTCTTTCTCTTGATTTTTGCACAAAAATCTAAATTTTGCCTTCATTCAAGCATGCCAATGCCAATCTCCCCCAGAGCACTTCAAACATATGAACATCATTAATACATCATGAAAAATCATAATATCATCTTAGTAGGGGGGAAAAAATCATTTCCCATCTCTCAAGTATGTGAAAATCACCAAGTTTCTTTTGTACCCCTAGTTGGAGCTCCTTAATAGTACTATAATAGTGAATTAGTCATTAAACCTCTAATCCATGCCAAAAATTTCATAAAGGGTCATATTCCATCATTACAGAAGCATTATAGACAAAAATCCACCATTTGTAGGCCAAAACATGTATAACAAGGCTTCTTTATACTTTCACACTTAAGAGTAATACCATGAGACCACAACAATCCTTTTAGAGCAAATTAGGCCAACTTTGACATCCATTTTCATGTCCACCATTCTTAGAATTAACCAAATACTACTTTCGCTGGGCTTAAAGCACTTATTTCTAGCTCATATGCACAAAATTGATCAACCATCCATGTTATAATGCCTTGAAATCATTATTGCAATTTCTAGTTGTCCCTAAGCAACATCTACAGTTTTCTACAGTCATATATGACTGATATAGATCATTACATAACATCATTTTCATGGAAAGGAGTAAATAGCATATACACACCTTATATGGCTTGAGAATGCCATTTTTAGCATCTAGGAGTTTGACCAAGCACTCCCCCTATCACTTAGAGCTCCAACACACCTTGAGCAATAACTTTCTTGCAACAACATAATTTCACCATAGTTTAAGGACTCTATGCAGCATGTCAGTATCAAATCTTCATCTAGAAAGCTATAAAAAACTTATAGCTTCTAAAAACTTACATCATATTGCACATTGAGCTATACTAAGTGTTGGGGTTAGCACACCGGTTGTATAGACAATATATCAGATCTAAGCATACATGGAAATAAAATCAGATATTCTACTAGAAGAAATATACAAAACGAGAGACATAAATCAACACCAAATTTAACGTGGTTCACCCAGTGTGGGCTACGTCCATCAAGAAACAAGTCAATTTATTATCCAAAGCTTTGACAAGATATACAATGAAGATTTACAATCTTCCACAACTCTCAAATGTACAATACTTTATTTCTCTCAAGCTTTTGCTTCATCACCAAGAATTCTCTCTCTTACCAAATTTTGTAAGTTCTTTCTAATTCTTGTTAATCATCTTACTTCTAAACCCTAGCTTTTATGCTTATATAGTCATTTATACACTTAGGGAGCTTAGCCATGCAATTACAATCAATAGATATACTTTAATGCTAAAATTAGATCTAATTCCCGAGATTTAATTAAAACAACCTCGCACAGGTAATCGATGCCGGTTAGACCTAACCACTACCGGTTCCTCCCTTGCCTGACTGATGCCAGTCATACCTGACTGATGTCGGTCTTGGGTGACTGATGCCGGTTCCCCCTTAACCGATGACGGTTACTGTATTTTCCAGCAAGTTTCCATTGTAAGCTAAAATGAAGTAATTGAGCTCCACAACTCAACAATCTCCCACTTGGAGATTAATTACTACACCATACCTATATTAGCTCCGTTTCTTCCTCTTCAAGTCTCAAACTCGAAGACCAATAGAAATGGAGAGTAACTCCAAATTTTCTTTTGCTAATGGATTTGTTAGCATATCCGCAGGTTCTTGCTTGTATGAATATTTTCTAGATTCAAATGTCCATCCTCCAATACCTGCCATATGAAGTGATACCTCAACTGAATGTGTTTTGTTCTCGAATGAAACATTGGGTTCTTTTCTAAATGAATTATACTTTGACTGTCACTAAATAGTTTACAATCACCTTTCTCCTTTCCCAAATCTTCCATGAACCTACTCATACATATCATCTCCTTGCTAGCCTCTGTAGCTGTAACATACTTTGCCTCTATAGTAGACAAAGCCAAAACCTTCTACAATCTTGAAATATAGATCACTGTTGTCCCACCTCTATGAAGATGTATCTAGTAGTGCTCCTTTTACCATCTAGATCTCCAGCCATATCCGAATCAACATAGCCACATAATGAAATATATGAACCTCCATAGCATAACTACATGCTAGATGTCCCTTTCAAATACCTTAGTATCCATTGGAATGCTTTCCAATGCTCTTTACCTAGACTAGCCATATATCTACTCGCAACTCTCACTGTCTGTGCAATGTCTAGTCTGATACAAACCATAGCATACATGAGACTCCCACCTACTAAAGCATATGGCACTTGGGTCATGTATTTGACCTCCTTATGTGATGTAGGACACTGATCTTTTTTCAATTTGAAGTGTCCAACCATAGTTGTACTAATAGATTTTGCATTCTTCATGTTGAACCTTTATAACACCTTGTAGATATAATCCTTCTGAGACAAATACAATTTCTTGTTTTTCTTGTCTCTATGTATTTACATGTCAAGGATTATTTTTACAGCTCCTAAATCCTTCATAGAAAATGTGTGAGCTAGCTTTCCCTTAAGCTCACCAATGTCCTACATACTAGATCCTGCAATAAGCATATCATCCACATACAGTAAAAAAATAATATAGATCCCATTTTCAAGCGTCTTGAAATAAACACAATGGTCAGATTCACACCTCAAGTAACCATGCTCATGCATAAAACTATCAAACCTCATGTACCATTTCCTTGGAGCTTTCTTGAGCCCATATAGGCTCTTTTTCAACCTTCACACTAATTTCTCCTTACCCTTGACTTCATACCCAAGCGGCTGTTACATATAAATCTCTTCATCCAAATCACCATGAAGGAAATTAGTCTTCACATCTATTTTATTTAAATGAAAATATTCTACTGCAACTAAAATCAATACAATATGAATAGAAGTCATTTTAACAACATGAGAAAATATTTCACCAAATTCAATGCCTACTTTCTGTGCAATCCCTTTACTACAAGCTTTACCTTATACCTTTTCTATCCACCCTCTTCTTCCTTAATCCTTTAAACCAACTTGTTCTACAATTTTCTCTTACCTGTTGGAAACTTAACCAAATCCCAAGTCTGGTTTTGTTCCAGGGATTCCATCTCCTCATCCATGCCATGCTCCCACTAAACACGAGTCTTATCCTACATTGCTTCTTCAAATCTCTCTAGTTCACCATTATCATTCAATAATAAATAAAATAGAGATGGTGTAAATATTTTTGGAGGTTTACTTACCCTTTGTGACCTTCTCACAGGAGTCTGGGGTACCGGAGGATCAAACTAGACCTCTTAGACATTTCTATCCAAATTTGATAGTGAACGATTGCGGTCACCTCTAACCGATGTCAGTTTAGATAAATGATGCCGGTTTGGATCCTTTGTAACTGATACCGGTTCGTTTGACTGATGTTAGTCATGGATCAACTAACATCAGTTACTGTGTAACCCTATTGGTAATACTTTTAAATCAGAGAGTTAATTTTCATTCACAAACTTCTCAACCGGTTCATCCTTGGGTACCAAAATTTGATCCCTATACATTCTCTTTTCATTCCATTCAACATCATGACTCCTAATAATTTTAGAATTCTCTAAATCCCAAAAACGGAAACCGAAATCACCAAATCCATAACCAATGAAAATGTATCTCTTGGATTTTTCATCCAACTTCTTTCTATTTTCCTTATCAACATGCACAAAAGCTTCTGAACCAAAAACTTTAAGAAAAGAAAGATCTTCCTCTTTTCCGGTACAATCTTCCTCTAATATTCCTCCATCTAGTGAACTTGAAGGCCCACGGTTAATCAAATAAATTGATGTATCAACTTCTTTTGCCTAAAAATGTAAGGGTAGTCTAAAATGTATTCTCATACTTCTAGCATGTCCATGATTGTCCTATTCATTCTTTTTGCAACACCATTCTCCTGTGGTGTTCTTGTAACCATTTTTTCTCTACGCATCCCATTCACTGAACAATAATCATTGAAATCCTTGCTTCGGTATTCACCACCATTGTCAGATCTAAGGTACTTTAAATTATAATTTGATTAATTCTCAACAAGGGATTTCCATATTTTAAAAGTCTCAAAAACATCATATTTATGTTTAATACAATAAACCCATACCTTTCTTGTAGCATCATCAATGAAAGTAACATAATATTGGGATCCTCATTGAGAAGCTACCTGAGATTGTCCCCGCACATCCGAGTGTACAAGCTCCAATTTTTTCTCATTCTTTGTTGCCCCAACTTTGAGAAATATCACTCTCTTTTGCTTTCCAAAGTACAATGCTCACAGAAATCAAGATCTAAATCTTTCAAATATGATAACTTACCCTAAGCCTTTAAGATATCCACTCCTTTTTGACTCATATGACCCAACCGATTATGCCACATGCATACATCTGAATTTGAAGTAGATAATGCAGAAAAGGAATCAGTAATATAGGTAGATAAATATAACATTCCTACCTTCTTACCTCTTGCCAAAAAAATCACCCTTGGTGAATTTCCAAGAGTCTCCTGTAAAAGTAACCATGCAACCAGATTCACCTAGTTTCCCTGTAGAAATAAGATTCCTCTTGAGGTTTGGTACATGCCTCACATATTTCAATACCCGTGGATTTCCATTCTATAATTTTAGATGAACTTCCCCTTTACCATTAACACTGCAAGGTTCATCATCACCCAAATAAACATGCCCAAAATTACCCTAGACATAATTTCTGAAATAGCCCTTATTAGGGGTTGCATGGAAAGAAGCTTCTGAATCTAAAACCCATGATTCAATTCTATTTTCTAAAGAAAGAATAAGAGCATCTTGCATTACCTATGATGTAGCAAGATTTTCTTCTTTACCTTTATCTGGGTGTTGTTTCTCTTTGTCCTTTGACCAAAAATCTTTCTTTGCATGCCCTTTATTCCCACATTTCCAACAAATAATTCCCTTACTTTTGGATTTAGATCTGCTATCCCTTGACTTTGATTTCCCATTACTCTTACTCTTAGATCTCTCCTTCTGCCTACCTCTACTTTCTACATTCAAAGAATTTCCAGATGATGATTCCTCTGTACTCTTCCTGTGAATTTTTTCAGTCAAGTTTATACTAACCACATCATTAAATTTCAAAATATTATTAGAAGATGTTATATTACTAACAACCATTACCAAGTTATTCCAACTATTAGGTAAAGAACATAAGAATAAAAGTGATTTTACTTCATCATAAAATGGTATCGAAACCGATTTTAACTGATTTACAATAAATCAAAAATCATTAAAATGATTAGATGCAGATCCACCTTCATGCATATTATAACTAAACAGTTTCTTCATCAAATAAACTTTATTTGAAACACTAGGTTTTTCATATAAATTAGCAAGAGATTTCATTAACTCTACTGTAGAAGTTGCTTCTATAATATTAGAAGCCACGGATGTTGCCAGAATCAATCTTATAGATCCCAAATCCTTTTTGTCAAGAATATTACATTCTTCATTAGTCATCTTTGTAGGTCTAGACTTCTCATCTAACGGTAAATAAAAATATCTTTGATATAGATAATCCTCAATCTGCATCTTCCATAATTGATAATTTCGGCCATCAAACTTCTGTACCTTGTATTTGTTTTCTTTTTTCATTGTTGGATCTCCCACTCAATTAGAAAACCCTCTGTGAGTAAACCTATCAACACACAAAACCATCAAACAAAGCTCTGATACCAATTTTTGGGTTTAGCACACCGTTTGTATAGACAATATATCATATCTAAGCATATATGCAAATAAAAGTGGATATTCTACCAAAAAAATATACAAAACAAGAGACATAAATCAACACCAGATTTAACATGGTTCACCCAGTGTGGGCTACATCCACCAAGAAACAAGCCAATCTATTATCCAAATCTTTGACAAGATATACAATGAAGATTTACAATCTTCCACACCTCTCGGATGTACAATAATTTCTTTCTCTCAATATTTTGCTTCATCACCAAGAATTCTCTCTCTTACCAACTTTTTCAAGTTATTTCTAATTCTTGTCAATCATCTTACTTCTAAACCTTGGTTTGTCTGCTTATATAGTCATTTATAGACTTAGGTCCCTTAGCCATGCGATTACAATCAATAGATATACTTTAATGCTAAAAATAGATCTAATTCCTAAGAGTTAATTAAAACATCCTCGCATAGGTAACCGACACCGGTTAGACCTAACTGTTGGTAGTTCTTCCCTTCCTTGATCGATTCCAGTCATACCTGACTGATGCTAGTCCTGGGTGACCGATGCCAGTTCCCCCTTAACCAATGATGATTAATGTATTTTCCAGCAAGTTTCCATTGCATGCTAAATTGAAGTAATTGAGCTCCACAACACAACACTAAGATCTCCCTGTTACTACTGAAAAACATACTCCTTTTTACCATTTAGACCACTGACTCTGAGCACTCTAATTGAGTGTCATCCTTCATTTTGAGGTCAAGATCAATTTATAAGCTTAAAAATTGATAAATTCACGCTTGAATGGCCTTACTTCATATGCATAAATCATGAAGGGTTCATGCAAAAGACTAAAAACCCATCTTATGACTTCATGACCATTGACACCATGTGAAAGACAAGTATATGTAGAACTGTAGAATGCAATTTTGGGCAAAACTACAGTTTTTCATGCCTTCTAGTCTCCTAATACCTTCTCCATGCACCCTTACATTACTAATCAAGAGTGTGTAACCGAAACATACATTTTACACAAGTATTTATCTTTGTACAATCATGTCATACCTCTGCAAACACACAACTCTTCCCTCTAGACCTGTAGGTGTTCATTCTTTTATTTGGAGAAACATTTTGGCTTATGCAAGTATTCATCAGCTGAGACCACCAACTAGAGAGGTTCCAAGAATATTAAACACATCTCACAAGTAAGTACACTTAAAGGACCATGTAAAGATTGATGGAAGCCTTCGTTCATACCATTAAATCATCCAACTTTGCTACTGTTCAGTGATACGCAACATTAGCATATTCAAGTGCATATTAGCAGAGATCACCAACATATGAACCTCTAAGAAACTTGAGAATTTCAAAAGTGAAGGAACCTCAAGAAACATGTTAAAATAATAGATAATCCTTTACTCATACATCAGACATAGTCAACACTGCTACCTAGAGCTGTAGGTCTCCATTTTCTCTGAGAAAGCAATACCACTGTCACTATACAGTAGAGAGCTCTTTTAGCTTGTAACAAAGTCAAATCCTCCTTATACCAAAAATGAAACATGTTAAAAACTATGAGTATCATAAGATACTTCCTTATAATATGTAAAATACTAGGATACCCTCTCAATACTATGAAACATTCAAAAGGTTAGGGTTTTAAGATCAAACCTTCTTTATTATATACTCAAAACTGACATTCCAACACTGTTAAGGATGACTGAGAAAGTACACACACTTGAATCCTTAAATTCATATATCCTCTAGCCCCACATTCCTATATGATTATTCCAAACTTTTAAACCAAAAATCCATCATTTTCCCGTACAAAAACAAGTTTCCATGCATATCACTTTTAAGGACTAAGAAAACACAGTCATGGGGCAGTGAAGTAGCATTTTTGATGCATTTATCCCATTTCATCTTCGTACTAGAAAAAATTCTTTTGACAACATATTCATGCATAAGGAATACCTTCTTAAATATATATAAATCATAAATCACCGTGATACATACATACAACCTTCATTTTTGCTTGTAGAAACCTGTTATTTTGGAACCTGAGTCACAGTGAGCCTTTATTTCATATTCATTGATAGAGTTAACACTTGATAATATTCATAATATTTTATAGGATACTCAAATCCTATTTAATATTCTTGAGGGACTCCAATAGAGAAGTATAGAAGAAAAAAATATCCCTATAACCATGCATAAACACCTAAGGAATATCACCATGACTGATATGAATGCAAGATGCTTATTTTTCAATGATATGACCAAAATTGATCCTTCACACACATGAAAGAAACTGAGACACATATGTGAGAACCATTTGTAGCTCGTGAAAACTTCACAAAATCATCTTATGACTCAGACATGACAGAGAAGTCCATTACAAACTCAGTGATAGAACCAAGACCATCATATGCACTCAAATGACATGAGCATGAAACTTAAGACCAATAACACCTTTTAGAATCTCAAAGGGACATGTCGAGATGAATCTAGATCAAATAGGACTCACCACAGGTGAATTACACTACATTAGAGTTCATGAATAGACCATATAGTCCACTTGCAAGAACAATACAAAGATGCAAGAATGAATGAAAAGATTGTTTCACAAGAACCATTAATATGAACTAAACAAGACCATGAGGAGAAAAATCACACATACCTTGACCATGTATATATGACATTCACTAACATAGGATGCCCCCCCTCACCTAGATGCTTAATTTTCATTGGTATACCTTCAATAAGCATAGTGAAGGTATATAGGCTCATAGTGACCTAAAAGAAGGTCTTGAGAAGGTCCCAATCCTTCGTAGAAACCTACAATATTCCACCATACTCTCTTCTTTGCTCTGAAAAATATGTTACAACTCTCTTTTCAGTGTCGATTTCTTTTGTTGATACAAAATTTTCCTTTATTGGATCCCATATTGTTATTGAGTCATTTCCTTGTATTCTAGCACCTTTGAAGTTATTCTCATACATTTTAGGTCTTTGATTCATGTTCTTTTTTCTTGATTAAGCATGAGAACATACTCTTTCCATATGATTAATCTCATTACAATAGTAGAAAACAACTGAGTTCTTCCTTTTAACCTACATTTTGACTAGGTCTATCATGTAAACAATACCTAGCTGTGTGTCCTTGTTAATTACAAGTGTAGCATACAATTATCTTAGCAAACTCACTCCTATTGTCTCTCCAAGGATGATCATCTCTAGGAAATATTCTACAATCTTTAGAACTATTACTAAAAGTATTACAAGTAAAGCAATGACCATTGAAAGTTATTTCATACCTTAAAGCTTAGGGCTGTCTGATGGACCTTGATATTTCATTGTTCTTGATTAGTGTTACCTTCCTTTCTTATTTCACAATAGGTTTATTTGATTCTTTGCTTGAAATACCAGCTTCTTGCTCAATTTATTTTTCCTTAGGATCTTGGTTGAATCCTAAACCAGTCCTATTATCTTTAGCCCTCTGTTTTCAAAGTAGGTCATCTAGATCTTTAACACTCTTTTCAAAACATTTCAAGGACATAGTCTTCTTACTGATTTCTAGAAAATTAGCTCTAAATAAATCTATATTTTACTCATACTTGGTGCACAACCTTTCCTTATCCTGTAGGTTAGAGACATGAAACTTCACCTTATATTGTAGCACCTTGTTTTCTTCAATTACCTTTGTATACTCAATCACATATTGCTCATCCATATTATGAAAATGATTTTCAATTTCCTTAATTTGCAAGGTCATTTTTTAATTCACTTTTTCAGTTTGTTGAAGTTACCTTTTTATACTTTAAATATCATCTATGTCCTCTTCACATTCCTTATACGAAAAGTTACCAAAACTAGAAATGAAATCACCTAGTAGAGAAGAACCATGACCTGAAGATCTCATAACCTCTTTAGTCATGAACAAGGATTCATTACCTATGCTTTCATACTCATTTTTAGATTCAAAGTATGATACACCACTAATAGAATTTGGAAATTCATCATCTTGATTTAAATAAAAAATTCTTTTATCCTTTTTATAATTAGATCTCTTAAAGTTCTTCTAACCTTTTCCAGACTTGTAGTTATTATTCTTAGACTCTTCCCCATGATCTTCATCCTCATTTTATTTATCATGCCTAAGGGGAAACTTAGCAGAAAAATTTCCTACTTCTCCACAATTAAAGAATTTGAAAGGGAGTTTACCTCTATACTTACCAAAACCTTGTTTCATTCTTCTAGCCAACATAACAAAGAGCTCTTCATATTTAATCTCAATAGTGGCATCGTCCTTATTTTATTCCTTGGTTTTTGTCTTCATTTCAAATTTCAAGGCAACCTCCTTCTTGTCTGGTTTTGAGTCACCTATCCTCATTTCATTACTAGTCAAAGTACCATACAACTCATCCAATATCAAAGTGGTTATATATTTTGCTTCTTCTAGCATACACCTTAAAATCAAACTTAGAAGACAAGGATCTTAAAACCTTTTGAGATACAACTTCTTTTTTTATTTCATCACCTAAGTCTTTCATGCTATTAAAATTTTTGTCAATTCTAATGAGGTATGCAGTAATAGCCTCATCATCATTCATTTTTAGGATTTCAAATTGATTTCTAAAAGTTTGAAGTTTGGTAATTTTTACCTTTGAATTACCTTCATAGAGAACTTGAATTTTTTCCCATGCTTCCTTTGCATTCTTACAATGCATTATTTTTCCCATTTCAAATTCTCCAAGCCAACTTAGGATGGCAGTGAAAGCCTTTGAGTTGTTGGTATAGTCATCCTTTTCTTTTTTAGTCCTTAGAGAAGTAGCAGGAATATTATAAGCATTTTCAACTGCTTCCCAAACATCAAATCCTTGTGCCATTATGAAATTCCTCATTCTCATCCTTCAGAAGATATAATTCACACCATAAAACATTTATGGCTTTCCAATCCTAGTGCTTCTCTCCATTTTGTGCTTCAAGAATCACTTTTCAAGCTGTCAAACTTCTGTAAAAGGAACAACTATGATACCAATTGCTAGAAGAACAATGGACTGAGAAGGGGGGTGAACTAGTCCTTATAAAAAAAATTCAATTATAATTCAGATCTGAAACTCATAACCACTTATTCAAATTTTAATGTGTGCACACCATAAACCACCAATAAAGCATATAACCATGAAAGCAAAGAATAAAAATACAAGATATAAGTGATAAAACCTCAAGGGGAAGAAAAACTACTGAAACACAATATTATATTGATGTGTTTATGAATTTAGTGAGGTACCAACCCCATAAGGAGCACCAATCCCTAGTTTAGTAGAGCACCAACCCCTAATTTTGTGAAGCACCAAATCTACAAGGAGGCTAAACCCCCCAAGATGATCAACCACCCACTCAATAACCTTATCATGTGTATATCTCTAAATTTTTTCTGCCACAAATGATGGAGATCCAATATTCAACTTTCTTTCCTTCAGTAAAACCCTAGGTGATCAATCTTCACAAAACAAGCCCTTCAATCACTCTAAAAATAATCACACCCTTGTTCTCTAATTTTTATCAACCTGAAATAAAATTGAATCATTATAAATTCATACACCTAAACCTTCAAACAACATCCACCTCAGTTGCTCTACTTGCACACACAAAACTAGTTTGGAAAAGCACCCAAAAAAAAGCTCTTATATGCTTCTCCACCTTTCAAACTTAGGACCAAAATTTTCCCTCCATTTGGTTCAACAAATACATCAAGGAAAAATTTAAAATTTTAGATGAAACAATCGCAAATGACCCAATTAAGTCGGCCTAGCTAAAAACCTCATTACATGTGTCAAAAATGACTCAAAACCCCATAGGCACAATTTTAAAAATTTCCTATCATGAGTACCATACTTGTTCATGACCCATGAACCGTTATACATGATTAAAATATCATAAAACATTCATACATGGTCAAAATTAATATCAACCAATCAAATTATTTCATTTACTGGGCCTAATTCCCTTTATAATTCTCAAAACAATTGTTTCTTTCATCCTTTATTGGTGTGTATTATTTTCCACATCATTAGGTAAGTCATCTCACTTAGGTGAGATCGTAGGTCCATGTGTCATTTAGGGGTCATTATGAGATTCTCTTACACATCAGTGCGTCGATGCATCATATGCGTCATTGGGAGTTACTCTTCTATTATGGGAATGTAACTCCCCCTCTCTACTCGAGTTGTCATGATTATAACACTGGGAGTTACTCAACGCCTCCTATATGTACACCCCATTTGATCTATGAGATAGAGGAGAGTTTTATGGCTGAACTAGGTACTACCTATGTTTCAGATATTTTCATGCACATTCGGTTGATGCTTGCTCCTCCCGAGATCTCTTCACACTACCGTTCACACATCCGTTGATGTGCACATCGTCCCTCGTGATCCTCGCTTGCGGGTTTTAAACCCTCTTTCATGGTATCAGAGAAAATATTGTGGGTCTATGCAATCTTCAGCATTGCTCATGTGTTTTCTGGCTTCTGGCATTATATTCAGATTCTCATGCGTGTGTCGTAATGGAAATTCTGACCATGCTCTTCTTGCATTGATTTGGGTGCTATACCTCTTGCATGGGTTTGACCATGGTTTGTTTGGTTGTGTTCGAGTTTCTAGTGTTTTTGGGTTTAGTGTCTTTGACCGCTCGATTCTCCAGGGTTGCATGTGTGTTTCGTGGTTGGATCTTCATGCATTTTATGTGTGTTCTGGGGTGCATTTCAAGTTCATGGGTTGCAGATTTCTGAGTTTAGTCTTTCCCAAGCTCACCAGTGTTTTGTGTTCCACCGATGTGCATTGTGCTCGTGTCTTGACCGAATCATGCATTAGTGGCTCGTTGCATCTACATGTCTGCTTGCATTCAGTCTTGACAACTCAGACTACTGCTCCCACATGCGTTTCCTACAGCTCATGGTTTCCTCCACCACTCCTGCTTGTGAACATCTCCAGCTCCAACAGCTCGAACCGTCCTTTGCAGACCATTTTCTACTCTAGACCTGCATTTTTTTTCTCCTCCACTTGACTGGTTACTCAGCCTGGTGTTGTTGTTATAGTCACGTGGCGGTTTGGGGTTCTACACAGTGGTTACTCCATCCAACAGCTCCACACACCTCTTCCGCCTTGGATGTTTTTTACACGCAATGGAAATTTCAACTCATGCCTAACACAGATTGGCAGTTTGACTGGCCGTTTGCTATGATTGTGCTATTTGTGGCACTCACCTCGTAACCGTTTCTACCACCTCAAACCCTGGCATAGCCCTTGTATGCGTCTGACAGCCCATAGCTTGTCATTTTTTGCAAAGAAGACTCCGTGGAGAATCCGTTTAAGCTCAACTTCGTCAAACAACCACATGGCTTGACAACATGGGCCCCACTTCCTTTTAAAATTGTTTATAGGTCAAAAAAATTCCTCATTTTTAATGTTTGGAGGTCATTAAAACATTCATTTGGCATTGTAACATTTTTAAGGCTGTATTTTGGCTTGTATTATGTCCTTCATACGCTTGTCAAAGATGGAGGGTGAGGTTTGGGCTTGGCAGGAGGCTAATCCCCCCTCACAAGCAAAAAAAAACCCTGCTGAAAGTTTGATTCTACATGTGAACTATCATTTCCAACGGGTACCCACACGAGATACCCTCTTGCACCCATTTAGGGCAATTTTTCACCTTAATGCGTTTTTGCAACATTTATTAGCATTTTCTCTATCAATTGCGGGAATTGTCTTTTTGCTATATATTTTTGACATTGTTTCTTCGGATCTGAGCACTTATTTTGTCAAAGTTGCATTTTTTTTTCTGCATTTCTACATGATGATCCTCATTATCGATTTTGTAAATTCACTACTTTATAAAGTTCCACATCAGATCTTGGGGGGGTTGATTAGTAGTTTTTCTCTTGTGGCTTTCACACGCAGATGGGACATTATCAGCCATTGAGTCTTATTTTGAGGATGTCTTGCATTTTGTGTACTCTTAGTTCACTGTGGAATTACCTTCGGTTCCTTGGCACACGCTCCTAAACCTATGTCACACTTTCATGGACCAGACTCAGAAATATTAGCTACTTCAGTTTCCTACAGTGGATGGGTAGACTTCAGCACATCATTTATCTCCTTCCTGGGAAGGCAGACAATTCGGTGTGGGTGGCTCTTCTTTAGTCAAGAGGTAGCAGGATCTTTCAAGACCTTGAGCATCATAGGATCACCTTACAGCCTTTTCCGCCACTTCTCATCCGGGAGATGGGACCTATTTATGCTTGGCGTGCTTCCATTTCTGGAATGTTGTTGGTGTGTATGGTATTTTCCACATCATTAGGTGAGTACATTTTCTTCACTATAGGTGAGATCGTAGGCCCATGTGTCATTTATTTATGAGATTCTATTAGGTGTGAGTGCGTCAGTGGAGTTACACTTCTATTCTGGGAATTACACTCATTTTCATATGATTGTAGCACTCAACACCTCCTATATGTACACCCCATTTGATTTATGAGATAGAGCATAGATTTATGGGGCTTAACCAGGTTCTGCCCGTGTTTCAAGTATTTGCATGCACATTCTCACTCCTCTGAGATCTCTTCACCTTCTGGTCCATTGATGTGCAATTGAGCCAATAATTCAGGCCTAGCTAAAAACATTACATGGCCAAAAATGACTCATGGGTCACTTTTCCAATTTTCCATGAGTACTCATACTTTTTCATGACCCATGAAATACATGATTAAAATAACAAAAACTATTCATACATGGTCGAAACAACCAATCAAGGGGCCCAATTCCATGTTTCTTTCATCCTTCAACATGAGAAAATTCAGTAATGTGGCACTTATACTAAACCAAAAAATGCCATGAAAACTCAAAAGAAACATAAGAACCTGTAAAATAATTCTAAGTATGTTATAATTCATGAAACATCTTTTACTTCAAACCACAAGAAGATTTTCCTTCACCAAATCAACCTGCCAAAACATCTATTTCCAAAGGTTAGCTCATAAAAGCATTTATAAATGCATAAATGACCTATAAATTAATTCATTGGATACCAAATTCATCCCTCTTCACATTCCGAGTGATAGGAAGTATCACCCAATCCATTTCATGTTTCAAGTATCATCAAATTTGCACCAAAATAGATGTTGTCTTGAAATGCCAATAATTTTCTTGCTCAAATAATTCCCTAGAAACCCTATCATATGAGCTCATCATGAGGAAAAAAATATATAAATAGAAATATATATGAATATTATATCTAAAAAAACTTGAATAACCTATGGAATCCACCTTTATCTCAAGTAATAGCCATTTTACTGAACCCTACTATTTGAGATCCCAAAACTGCCCTTTCACCAGTCAACCTGTTTGGACCTCAAAACATCATGAAACTACATGAAAATGTCCTAAAACATCCATTAAAATCAATAAAACCTCCTAATAATCTTGCAAAATGAAGTTTTCATGCTACTGCTTTGAACCATCCTGCTAAATATCCTTCTTTCCCAAAAAAATCTAGTTTTAGGTGGGGTCCACTCATCACCATGACCTCAACCATACTTTTCTGGAAATCCTAAGGAGTAATATACAACATAAAATCATAAATTTTGATGAATCAATCAAAATTTGGTCACAACACTTCACTTTTTGTCAACTACTCCTAGCAAGGGTTTAACTAGGGTTTTAGACCTCTTTACCTTCTTAACATTCATTTATAAAAATGTGACGATAAAATGACCTCATTATTTTTTGAAACCTTATAAAATAAATTTAGAAGCATCCATGAAAGCCACAAGGTCCCATGCAAAGCACATTGTTCACAACAAGCATCAAAAGTTCAAATTCAAGCTTGATATTCACCCATTCTTGACCATGTCTCACATAACTTGTCATAAATTTCAAAATAATTATCATGGGCACTTGAAATTTTTTTGAGAGCACTATGAAACATCCCTATAACATATCCAATAATCAAAATGTCATTACCATACCTGAATATCTCCATCCTATCTCATTTTCATAGCCTTGCCTTAGGGATTCTCACTCTAACAACCAAAATAGTACAATAACTAAACATGAAACCACTAAAAAATGATCCAAACATATCTCATATGCTATGATACACCTGTTTTAATTCTTCCATGAGCTCATATGGCTCCAAAACAAACTGTCACACCTCCAAGCAAGCATACCTACTCCCAATGAGTACCTGCAACCAAGAGAAACACATGTACCGACACTATGACATTGTTTTGAGTGCTCAAGCACCCTCAAATAATGCTATAAATAATGTCAACATGATTCCCAAGCATCTAAGAATCTCAAACTATCAAACAACACCTCCTAGGCACTTTTATAGGCTTGCTAGAGAAAGCACATTGTTGTCCATTTTTGCACCCTTTGCAAAAATAGAGCAACTTGGATTGCCGTAGACTTGGAACAAAGGACACAAAGAGTTGGATTATGCCCCATAAAATATGAAATGTTGTCAAAGTATTAATAGGACATGAATATAAAGTGGAAGGACACAGGTTAAAGAACAAATACCGTGGATGATGATTTAAAGTCGCGCCAAACTACTAGAGGCCACGGGTCGAAATACAACAGTTGATGAAACTGCGGAAGCATTTCAACATGCCGCGGTTTAAAATTAAAGATTGTGGATAAGGAGATAAAGCTTCCAAATTCATAGAATCCATGATATGAATAACGAAGCCACAGATAAAATAAAATCCAAGAGGTCGTAGGGAGAACGAAAGGAACTCTACGGATGTTGACATAAAGTCGTGTTACACTGGAAGCCACAAAATGAAGAAGAGAGATAGGAAAATTTGTATAACATAAGGAATAGCCACAGAGGTTGAAAAACTATGAAAAAATGAAAGGAGAAAGCTGTGTATCAAAGGAAAATGATAGTTTTATGTGGGAGACTAAAATCACCATATCTTTCGATTTGATGATCCAATTTTTGCAAACCTTATATCGATGGAAATATCTCAACGTCCTCTAAACCATGGAAACTATATTTCTTAATTTTTTTGAGGATATATATGTGGAAAGGTGAAAGAATTATCCAAAATGTAAAAAATATATAGTTCTAGGTGGCACAACTACCAATATTTAGTGCAGTATGGGTGCCCATCTTTTCTTCAAAAAGAAAATGTTGTGTTATAGTAGATAACCAGATGCATCCATATTCTTTCAAGGAATTTATTGACTGCTATTGGTGGTTGGAAATTTGAGTTCAATTTTCCCTCCCTTTATCTTATTCTTCTCTCCTTATTTTTCTATAAATGTAAGAGCTCTACTCATTAAAACAAATCTTTTTGTGTTGTAACAACACCATGTCAAAATGGTGGCTAACGTCCCTTGATTTTTAGACCTTGGATTGGTCTCTGTAATGAATTTTCACCTTCTTCCATGTATGTAATTGGATGTGCATCTTTTAAGTAATAAAATAAGATTTTGTGGCTATCTCTCTTCCCTGGTCACACATTTTATTTCTCCTTGCCTCTCTGTTTGCATTTCTTAGCATGTTGTGTGTTACATCTTACTTATAGGCTTCACTTCACGTGTTTTTTTCGTTCGAATAAATCCAGATCTATGTGGTTATTTTTTGTGGCACATTTGTTCCGCCCTATCACCCACATTTTCCCTCTTTTTTTCACTTTCGTGGAGAGTGATCGACCCGTTTCCTTAGTGCTATCGCCATCCTCTTAGCATAGGATTTTCCCCTTTTTTGCATCTCATTCTATCCCTTGTCCCTTGGCACATTTAGGTTAGGATTTCCTTTCAGTATTAGGAGTAGTGTTAGCATTAGGATAGTTAGAGGAAGTTGGCCTTCTCCAGAGGTCTGTGTCAGTTCGTAGGTCCTATAACTAAGAGACAGTCCCATGTTGCCTCAAAATCCTAGGTTGTCTATGACTCGAGGTAGGGTGAAATTTTGAGTTCCAACACACATCTCACTGAATCCCATTGTAGAAGCTGGTAAAAATCTAAACCACAATGTTAGCTCCATAAAAAACATCATGAAATCATCATAGAACATTAAATTTGTCATTAATGTGGTTTTGCATCAATGACAACACCTACTAGGACACCATGCCAATAGTCGCATCTACATTTTGTTTATCCATTTCATCCTTCGACACAGTCCTAAACAGTCACCAAATCAACTAAGCTCCTTCCAACTCTACTTGTTAATTAGGGTTTCACATTTTCATTCACTTATTTGCTTAGTTCACTTCCTATATTTATTTATTGAATTTATTTACTATTATTTATTGTTGTTCCTATTTTATATTAAGTTAATAAATCCACATTTTAGTTAATCATTTTGGTGAACCTAGATGTTCCAATCCTTCCTTTTGACAATGGCATATCCTTATAAAGTAATGAATCACTTGTCTTATCCTACTATTGCACCTACTAATGTTTTGGGCATAGTCACCACCGCTATTGATTTCATGCGTGTGCATACTCAACATCCTCCTCACTTTGTTATGCCTAGGGTTGATCCATATTTAAATGTAGTTACTACTTATCGTACTTGTCCTAATACTCTTATGACTCCACCTACTTATATTCCTCCACCTACTTCTATTCCTCCACCCATTACTTTGGTAGCTCCTCCTAATACTTCTAAGGACTATGACATCATTGAGTAGCTTAAAAATATTCCCGCCAAGATTTATCTTTACGACTTATTGTGTAATGCACCATACTGTTGTAACACATTAAAATCTTCCCTTCAGGATATTCATATTGAAAGTGATAATTATGCAATGACATTTACACATATCATACAATCTCTTCACAATTTACCACATGCCATATCTTTCAATGATGAGGATTTGACACATTTTGCAAAAAGTGATCCATGTGCACCTTTGCTTATTACTATTGTTGTTATCACTAATTGAATCAAATGAGTCCTTATAGATAATGGATCAACGGTCAATATATGTTCTCATTCTACTTTAAAACAATTGGGTATTAACAATAATCTAATTTCTAAGAATTATACTCTCATTCAAGGTTATGATTCTACCACCCACACATGTCTTGAGACTCTCTCATTACACATTCAAGTTGGACCTAAGACTGTTCTCACTAATTTCTATGTGATAGATTCCTCATTTTAGTTCAATATCTTGTTAGGTAGACATTGGATTCACATAATGCAAGAAGTTCCATCTACTATTCATAGATGTGTTAATTTCTTGTATGATGGCTATGAACATACTATCACCGCAGATCCAGAGCCATTCAAATATTTTTTCATAGACCCTATTAGTGTTATGCCCATTCCACCTTCACAACGTATTCCATATAGTAACCTTGACACATATGAAATTGGTCAATATAGCAAATTGAAACCTTCTTCTACCGCTGTAAATACTCCAGCTATCTCTACTCACACTACGGATATTATTTCAACTACAATATCATATCCTATCATCATTCCTTCTCCAACTATTTAGACGCCTTCTATTTCTCTGCTTGCTACGTCACCTACTAATATACTTGATAAGGATACACAATATGAGGATGCTAACATCGATGATTTTGAGAACTCTGATGATGAAGTTGACTCTATCAAACTCACTGATGAAGCATTAGGTAAACTAAATTTTACACCTCTTGATGTAGAAGATTCTTACTTTGAAGATACATTTGTGGCCGATGTCCCAGGTGAATATAAATTCAAGATGCCTCCCTCTAATAATGTTATGGTACTATATCACGGGTCTGTAAATAGTGTAGATGTTATTTCATATTCTCATTCATGGGGTGCATCCCTGATGCCTCCTTTTACATGTACCTTATTTATCAACATGTCCTTTTGGTAGCTCATCCCAATTGAAATTGTTTGCTTAGATAATATTTATACACATGACAGTTTGGCATGACACTTAATGAAATTTTACCACCTCTTCATTCACCACATCTCTATCATGGGTATTTTCACATTACAACAACTTACGGCCTGTGTGTTTTTCATTTGACGGTATTTTTTGCACGTACCCCTAATGATTCTCCACTCACACTTAGATAGTCTTGTCTTGACTATATTGGTGGTATGATATACGCTAACCATTCTTGTCTTACATTTCCTTTTCCTTTTAGAAACATCTCTATTTCTAATGATTCTTCTCCTACGCTTTGAATATATCTCATTGTCATGCTCACGGTTATCCACCAATAGCCTTTACTGATGAAGAATATGCAATGAATGTTTACACACTACGCCGCAATGGGTCCTTATATGACCCTCCTCACTCTATAGCTCATCATGTTTCTGATGCTGCTCCAGTAGTTTTTGACCACAACAACAATGATCTTTTTGATAGTGGCAAATAACCACCTTCTCTACTGTACACTTGGGGGGAATATCATCCAACATACTCCTAAACCTAGTAACATTATCTATCACAACATAACATACTTCTAGCATGTACGTATTAGATTCTCATCACATTGCACACTCATCACACTTATACAAGTATCATCATTACCCGATGACACACTCTTGTGCTTTGATTCACACTTGATTGTTGAGGGCTTACTACACATGAACCCCACACACTACACAATAGTTAATACAAAATACATCTATTCATACATCTTGCATTTCACATCTTAAATCAAACACTCTACATTTAGTCTACATCATTACACTTCTATACATCTACACATCATACTAGTCGGCATTATACATACATCACACTTTTAGGGTCTATATTATATACTTGCATTGTGAATTTATACACAACACATTTTCTATACACTATACTATTATTCATCATACATATGTCACAATTTTATTGTCCATGATTCTAGCACCACATACTCCTCCTCCTACATACTACATTATGCACACTCTCACATTACTAGTATATCCTACATTAGACATTATACATTGTATTTTTACAAATATTACACATCATATGGTCATATACTATCATCAAGCATACTACATCATATTATATGCATTGCACTCACCTATGATGCACTTTAGTTCCTTAGTCCATACTCGACTGCCGAGGGTTTACCAATCAAATGGACCTTATCCTCATTGCACGTTTATCATGCATTGTTTCTTCGTGTGACATTCCTAGGTTAGTGACATAAACTATAGGATAAATGGTCACCTATTCCCACCATCTTGTAGTGGTATACACTTTACACTACACCACCAATCACTCTATTCATCTTGTAGTGGTATACGCTTTACACTACATCACCACTCACTCTATTCATCTTGTAGTGGTATACGCTTTAGGCTACATCACCACTCCCTTTATTCATCTTGTAGTGATATACGCTTTAGGATACATCATCACTCACTCGATCAACTTGTCATGATATCCATTTCGGATATAAGGGTCATGAACACATCATTTATAGGTCTCATATCTTCACTACACATATACACATTCATCACAGTGCGTTAGACACAATACACATTTCGATCATTTCCCGATGACAGACTCTCTTTTATGGTTCATTCTTGACTACTGAGGGGGAAAACCAAATGAACCTCACTACATATATTTCCATTCACTCGGGGGGCATGCAGCCCCTTTCATCCATCTTGCATTCCATCCCGTCTATCCATGACATTCTATATATCTTGGTTGGTTTTATTCTTGTTTACATTTTCTTGTATATGGTCACTTTATTACACATGCTACTTAGATCTCTTGTATGTCATTTATCTATACCATCCACACATGTTCGTTCATGCCTTTTCTTAGTGGTGACCATAGATACTTATATTTTTCATGTAGTATGGATTCTCACCTTATACCCTTCCTAAATTGATTGTTTGGGGCATCCACATTCGTCTCTCATAGGTGATATTTTTTTATTTTGTAGTTAACACTCTATATTACATGGTTATACATGATTTTGAAATACTGGTCATCTTTCTAACTTGCTAACATGTGCAACATTTTTTCTCAGGATTACTTTATCCCATGGTTATTTGTTGTTTGTACTTGTCTATCTACTATTTTCTATTATATGTCAGCCTTGCCCTTTGTTTGGTGTGCACACTTATTTGTTGTATGTGGCCATTATGGCCTTGCATGCCTTGTGACCTCATGAGTGGTGTCCCATGTTTACAACCCGATTTGGTGGTGTACTTTATCTTCTTGTGTATTTACATTACTATACTGCTTGGTAGCTTACATATTACTTTCTACATGCATGTTTGTTTATACTAACACTTGTTTTTGGATAGCCTTCTTATTTGTGTGCGCCTTGGTTTTTACCAAGTGCATTCCTTTCCCCTTGCAAGGAAGAGTTACATATTTCATGTGGTTGGTCCTCTTTTGGGGCCGCATTCTCCTATCAGTGATATCACATGTGCCCCCAAAGAGGGGGGGCATCATTTGGGGTTTTTACATACTACACATCGCATCTACATTGGTTTAGTTTAGTCAGTTTTTGCCCTTGGCATTGTGGGTTATACAATGAGAGGGTTCAGATAAGTCTACAAACCTCATAAATAGTGTCTTTTACAGGACATAGTTGTCCTTAGAATTTTGGGGAGTAGTTATAGGTTAGAGGATATAATGGAATTCCTCTCTATAATACTCTAGCCAGTGGCGTCAGATCACCCAAAAAACCAGGAAGTACAAAGATCTCTTCATACAACTTTAGGGAAGAAGTTACAGGTTGGAAAATAATGCATCTTTCTCCCTACACTTCTTCGTCCTATGGCATCGGATTGCCAAAAAAACCCAAGACAAGATATCCTCTTTTTACACATTTTCTCTCGACATGGATCAAGTGCACATGTTCCATTTTTCATTTATGTGCTTTACATTTACATGATTTCAAATACATATACCTGTGTATTTTACATGTGCTTTTACATATACATGCGTATTTATCTACTTGATCATTTTCTCCTTGCAGGTTCGTCCGTATGAGAAATAATAAGTCAACAATAAAAAATACAACAATGGAGGCAACAACAATGACAATTTGTGGTAGCACACACCATACTAACCATGTAGGTACATCACACACATTGGAAATTATGCACACGTTTCAACCCTAGGTTCACTCTCATCACTTTTTTTCACACTTTTACATCTTTAGTTTCCTTTCTCCATCATCTATTTGTCACTCCATGCTTTGTTTAGTCCTTCAACGCATTTCTACATCACTCTACATGGATTATCGGGTATGCATCTCTATCTAATTTACGTTATTGATATTTCCACTCACTAACATAAATCGGGGGAAAATGTAGTCACAAAATCACACCCTTTAGACATTATTTAGTCTTAGTATAATACTACTATTCATATGGTTTTTGAGTGAAGAAATTATTAATTAACCCCTATATTTTTTCCATTTTACTTTGATTTTTGTCATTACTGCCGACCTCTTGCACATACTTTCCCAATTTGTTTATTTCATTCCATGCTATTTTAAATTTGACTAGGGCACTGACATACACCCTAGTCCCAATCGAGGCACCCTGATCCTCTTTCCACTTTCCCTCCACTTTTTGGGCACTTTCTAGTTGTTTGAACATTTCATATTTATTGTGGTTGGCCTTTTCAAGGTTAATTACAAAATTAGAACAAGAGAACCATATAAATATAAAGTTATGTGACCATAATGAGGGACCAAACACTAGGCATTACTATCATCATCTAAGGTTGCATCCATCTAAAGCTCATTTGTATCCATCTAGCTCCATCATCAGGAACAAGGCTGGTTCATCTACATCACACTTCATAGGAGGGAAGTTTATTATATTCCATCCACCATTCTATTACATTTTTCTACACAAATTTATTGCTTTCTACTTTCATAAAGTGCGACTAACACAAGATTACCTAGGGTATGATTGAATGCACACACATAGAACTACATCAGGTCTGAGACGTAGTACAACACTCAGTTAGTAAGTCCACAATTGTGGAAGCTGAGGATATTCTGACCCCTTCATTTACATTTTTTAGGGTTTTGATGCTTGTTTTGGGGTCTTACAGGTTTATTCTTCATCACTGATCATTGGAAAAAAATGGTACAAAGCAGCGAGTTATACGTGACAGAAAATGAGGGTTTTACATCATCATTTGACCCTAAAACTTTGGTTTCTAGACCTCCTGTACAGACTACGACACCCAAAAATGAAGACTAGGGAAACCACAGGCACCCTGATCCTCTCTTAGGCATCCCAGCGAAAAAATTCAGATCATTTTCTTATAAAGCTCTAATGTCATCACATCTACATTCTGTTTATCCAGTTCATCCTACGACACAGTCCCAAATAGTCACTGAATCAGCTAAGCTCCTTCAAACTCTACTTGTTAATTAGGGTTTCACATTTTCATTCACTTAGTTTCTTGGGTCACTTCCTATATTTATTTATTGCATTTATTTACTGTTGTTCCTAGTTTAGATTAACTTAATAAATCCACATTTTAGTTAATCAGGAAATATATGATAATAAAGTTGCCACATAAGAATTCATAGAAGTTGAGGAATAAGAAGAGGTTGAAGAAATCATATATGATTATAATATTTAAATTTTTAATTATGAATATGTTAGATATGATTATAATCTTTATTTTAAAATTATGAATATATGGAGGATTGTTATGATGAAATAGTGGAAGATATGAATAGTTACTCGTGTATTTTTCTTACTAGATCATAGTTGAATAAAAAGGAGATTAATCATCTAGATAAGAAAGATAAAACCAAGGATCCTCCTAAAACAAATCATGTAATTGCAAAGAGGGGATATCCTCTCCAAGTTCTTCCTAATATTTTTGATAAGAGATTAAGTTCTTCCCCCCATACTTCTTTTACTGTTAAGAATACTAAACATCTCAAAAAATTGAAAATGTCAAGACTTATATTCCTTTTTATTTTGAAGATTATACTTCTTCTTCATCCTTTGATATTACTGTTCATGTTAAAATATTATAGTCCAAATTTTAAATCATAATTATTTCAAACCCATCCTGATCAATTTGATAAATTGCTCAAATATATAAAAGCCACCACCTTGAAGTCAACTCAAGCTTCCCCATCTTCAAAAGAAATTTTAGCAAGTCCTAAATATTGTTAGGAATTAGACGGAATGTATAATTTGTAAATAATAGATTCATAGATAGATGCAAAAGATTATAGATTATGTTATGCAATCAATTTAATCAAAAATTTAGCTTATTACAAATAGTGAATTATAGAACTCGATAACATGAGATCAAAGTAAAAATATGAAAGTAAAAGGAGACATATAACACCATATTTAAGTGGGGAAATCCGAAGGAAAAAAACCCACTGATAAAGAACTTTCGTATCTTAATAATTTATCAAAATTTAACCCAGCATTTCCACTTCTCTCCTCAGTCTCACAGTAAACAACTTGCTTACATAAAAATCTCAAGTTCTTTTGTCTTGATCAATAGCTCAAGTAGTAGTATTCAATCCCGTGTGGGATCATGTTATTTATATAGGATGGGTGAACGATCATGTCATTTCAATCTATTTGAGGTTGTGTAGACCTACTAAGTTTATTTTAAATAAATTTTTTATTAAGGGTCGTAAGTGGTGGTTTTATCAAATGATATTCGACTTCACATTATCAACCTTAACACTCACCCTTAATGTTAAGTGGGATAAACATGCGTAAAAATGATAACATTAGTTCCTTATGTCATACTGTAAACACATTGTCTATTTTTGTGAGACCATGAGACAGTTTTTTTCTGCGGTTCAAAACAAAGTTCCATGGTTTCCATAAAAACCATAATGCAAAAGAACATGCCAAATTTATCTTTTTCTACAAAAGGATTTATATATCCATGAATTAGCACCAGTGATTCTAGCTAGCATGTAGACACGGGATATCATATAGATCCTCCCATACAAAAATTCTTAAGACCAATGATTTATATATGAAGACTTACATCAGATTATGGAGCCTTTTATAAACTATGGCAAACCCGCAGCTAAAGCTTCACTGGGATTTACAAGTAACTTCAGACATAGTGTGACACATTTAATTATTAAGAAATGGAGGAATTATTGGAAGTTTACAATAGTTGTTAAGAGGTGGAATTGTCATGTACACTCCCCTCAATGGAAACTTTGATATGCCCAACAAGGCATGAAACTTGCAAAACTTCACTACACACAATGGCTTGGTGAAGATATCTATAACTTGATCTTCATTTGAGTAGAAATTGAGATGAATATCATCATTCAATATTTTTTCTCGATTAAAGTACATATGAACTTCAATATTATTTTTCCTTTGATGCTGAACTTGATTGTTTACAAGAGAAATGAAACTTTGGCTATCACATAGAAGAGTAATTCTCCCTTTGACACCCATGTGTAGTTCATCCAACATTATTTTCAGCCACATAGCTTCCTTTGCAACTTCTATAACATTTATATACCTTGCTTCAGTAGAAGAGATAAAAACTGTTGGTTGTTTCTTGCTACTCCAAGTGATGACACCTGCACCCAATTTGAAGACATATTTAGAAGTATACTTCCTACCTGCAACATCGCCAATATGGTCAGAATCACAATAGCCAAATAATTGTGCATCATTACAAGACGAATGAAACAAACCATAATTAACTATTACTTTAATATATTTCAAATTTTTTTTTTTTCCATTTTACAATGATCCTCATAAGGATCCTAAATAAATATTGAATCAACTCCTACTACATAAGAAATATCAGGTCTAGAAATAGTCAAATAAATTAGACTACTAACTAGTTGTCTATACAAAGTAGGATCAAATTTAGCACTAGTTGGTTTAGGATCTAACTGGACACCAACTTCAATAGGAATGGCAACATGGTTACAGTCAATCATGTTAAATATTCTAAGAAAATTCATAGCATACCGAGATTGAGATGCAACAATAGACTTATGATCTTGAAATATAACCATGTCAAAAAAATGATTTAGGAAACCTAAATCAGTCATTTCAAAATGTTGTTTTAATATTTATTTGATCTTAAAAATTAAATTTCTATCACCGATAGTAATAAAAATATCATCAACATAAAAATAAGTAAATAATAATATGATTGTTTTCAAACTTAACAAACAAATCATTGTCAAAACAACAGTTAGTGAAACCAAGATCTTAAAAGAAACAATTAATTTTAGCATACCAAGCTCTAGGAGCTTGTTTAAGACCACACAAAGACTTTTTAAGCTTATTGTTAGAGTAGGTATTTACCTTAGCTCATGTTCACCTAGGTAATTTATTTACCTTCTATTTTATTTATCCTCACCCACTTATGTGTGGATATTTCTTTTATCTTATTTAGATATTAGGAAGATATTATCTAGTTTTTTTATTATTGGTAAATAGTTTTTGAAGGGACTATACCCTGATTACAATGATGGCCTAAGAATTAGATAATATACTAAGAAGTTCCACAAAATAGAAGGATCAGAATCCAGAATAGGCATTGAATCCACATGAAGATATTATCTAGTTGTTATGACTAGTTCTTTCATAAATCTATTGTCTTGACTAGTTCTTTCCTAAATCTATGATATTGACTAGTTTTTTCCTTGATTTATGGCTTTCTCTATGGTCTTGACTGGTTATTAGGTTAATATACCTTGCTTATACAAGTAAGGACCATTCTCATTGAACTCATAGAGAGTTCCATAATAATATATGATCGTATTTCTCTTTGTTTGATTTTTTTTGTAAAGTTATTTTGGTGAATTTCTTTCGGCTTATCAAATGTGGTGTGCTATGATCATATGAAATATTTAGGGCTTGGAACGATCTGTTTATCATTTCTTACATGGTGTCAGATATGTATATGATGTAGACATCCATCTGTAAGTATTGTTTTCAAATGATGATTTTTATATTTTATATATATATGGAATTGTTAAGTATGTCTCTGCAACTTGTATTTCTGTGTGAAATGAAGGGAACCATTGGATCCAGAAGATGTCAAAACCCTTCAATCAATGGTTAGATCGACTACTAGCATTGATAGGAAGTTTTAAAGTTTGACTTTTGTAGAGCCGGTTGAGAGTACAGCTTCGCTTACGGATCCATTCATGTGGCTAGGAAGGTTATAAAAGGACTCCACAAAAACTCTTTCTAGGTTTTTAAAATTATTTTCCGGATAGTTGTTATTTTTTACACAGGTTGCACAGATCTGGGCAGCTAGAGTATTTTGTGGCACGTGATGAGAAGCCTCTTACACCTATGCAGAAGTTGTCGGTGTTATCTACACTCTATGGTCATCAGAGGGATAAACCATTTCTAGGTTTTATCCAGAGCAACGGAAAATATTTTGAGTCTTCGTCATATACTGTTGACACGAAGCAATTTCGAAGCAGTAAGTGAAAAGCTAAGACTATGCGCGCACTTTCAAAAAATGGCAATTTTTTAGTAGATGCACATGTTTCCAAAATGGCAATTTCTGAATAAATGCGCATGTTTCCAAAAATGGTAAGTTTACATAAACATAAGGTTTTTCTAAAAACAGAATGTTTCCTAAAATGGAAGGTTCCCAAAAATGGAGAGTTTCCTGAAATATTATTTTTTTCCATAAAGGAAACAATTTTTTTAAACATTTAAAAATATATAGATTTTAAATTTAAATGGACCTTAGTGATAAAAAATTAAAATTATCATAACTTTTGATCGGTAACTCGGAATTGAGTGCTATTTTTTTCAAAAGTGTATGATTTTCCATGTTCTTTCCATTGGTGTCATTTAATTTGTAAAAATAATTACTTTATAAAGTGCCATCATTTGGGGGTGTTGTACTCACACGCATACGCATTTTAGGATGAGCTCGACGTCCTGTTGCTTTATTTGTTATCATGGATTCATGCTCTAACATATTTGATTTACAGTCTGAGAATGAGATGATATTATCTAAATTTTGTTCCATTCAGGAGGACCTAGTAAAATTTGTGGAAGAAAATAGATCGTTTAAGAAGTGAAATTCTCTTTTAAAAGCACTCATTCACGACAAAGATGATGTCATACACTCCCTGCGACAAAAAATTGCTATCCTGCAACATTTTCATCATATGGTGGACTCTCATATCCATTCTCCTTGTCCACTTGTTGTTGTTTCTCCTACACCCAGTGATATTGATATGTTAGTTTCTGATTCTGCTTTTGCTCCTGATGCTCCTAAGCCTATTAGGCTTGTTATTGCATGTTATTCTACATCTTTCCTTATTACAGTTACATACTTTAAGTATTCCACATCAACTCCTTCTTCTCACCTACTTGAATCTTTTGAGAAACATACCACTACATTTGGTTCTTGCATACTCCATTCTATGGGTTTCACTGATGGAGGTATTGACAAACATTTAGAGGGTATTGCTTCCCATATTCCACATGTTAAGTGTAATTCTTGCCATGGAATTGGTTTTTGAGTAGGTACTTCATTGGGATCGTACATTTATAGAGCTCATATTTTTGTTCTCTTGATTCTTTCTGAGGATCATGAGCTACACATGAGTTCTACACCTTCACTTAGGCTTGAGAAACCTAAGATTTCAGCTGTCAGACATGATCAACCTGGCACACATTCTGATGTTCCTTTGCATGAACCCATTGTGCATTTTACACCAAGTCATATGTAGGCATCTTGTTCATCCATCTGTGTTGATTTGGGGTGGATATCTGATCACTTGTGGTAGTAACATAGGTATTCATTGAAAGGACTCTACACAAATGGATCCTTCACCATTCAATCTCTCTCCATTTTATATACCTACTACATTAAATTCTCATTATTTTGAGCATTTTTCTTTAGCAGGTGTAGTGTATCTCTCTTGTTTGTTGAGAGATTTTATATCTATATTTTTGACATTTTTTGGCATGTTAACAGTCTCTCTTATGGGGGAACTATTCTGGTGAAGCATAGTGTTATTTTTTCATTGTTCAAGTAGTTTTTTTAACAACTCATACAAATTTGTAGCATCACTCTACCCATTCACTAGTATAGGAGGGTGTGGTGTTGATCATGTTTCTTTAGGTTTTGTGTCCTTACCTTCTTACCCTAGCTTTTCTTAGATTGTGGCACTCCTATTTATTAGGATCTTGTGTCCTTGCCTTATTGCCTTGGTTATTGTTCTTGGATCGTAGCACACCTATTTCTAATAATTGATTGAATTATGTTTGATTTTTTTTTGCACTTTCAACATCACTCCATTGACAATCTCCTTGTATGGAGCTATTCCGGTGAAGCGTTGTGTCAATTATTTTTGAGTTTTGTGATTGAGCAGTAGATTCAAACCATAGTGCACACAAAACTTCTTTAACATCATAGTCATAGAATTTTAGTCCTTTAGTTATACAACCATAGCCAACAAAAATATAAGAAAAGGAGGTTGGATCAATCTTTTTCCTTTTTTCTTTTGGAATGAAGATAGAAGCAGGGCTACCAAAGATTATTAAGTGAGAAATATATGGTTTTTACTTTGTCCATACTTCATGAGGAGTATCTTGATGAAGATATTTAGTAGGCACTCTATTAAGAATATAGACAACGTTATTCATAGCTTCAGTGCATATAAACTTAGGCACATTATAATCATGAATCATAGTCCTAGACATTTCTAAGATAGTCATATTATTTCTTTCTACAATACCATTTTACTGAGGGAAATAGGGAGTAGTCAAATCTATTTGAATCCCATATGTTACACATAACTAATCAAACTTTTTGCTGACATATTCACCTCCATTAACAGTCCTAATTGTTCTAATTTTTAGATTAGAATCATTCTCAACTTCCTGAAACTTAGACAGGACATCATAATTCTTCTTAATAAAGTAGGGCCAAATCATTCTAGAGACGTAATAAATAAATCAAACATCATACAAAGCACCACTGAGTGAAGGAACCTCAAGTGTAACTCTTACATCACTATAAATCAATTCTAGTATCTGACAAGAATTTTAATCATGATGTTTGTGAAATGGTTCAGCATGTTTCGGATTTCCTACCAAGTAGGAAACTTTCAAATGTTTTATAATATGATTTAATCTTTGGAAGACCAACAAAAACATTTAGTCTATAAATTTTATACAAGCTTTTGAAATTTACATGATCAATTATTTCATGCCAAAGATGAATATAATTCCTAGAAGAGGAAGAACAAAAGACTCAGATAAAAAACCATCAAAGGTATACAATCTATTTTTTTGAATACCAGAAGTAATACCATTACTAAACTTATCTTTTAAATACCATTTATATTAAAACAAAACTAATATATAACTTTCTTTAGTTAGCTGAGAGAAAGAAAAAAGATTTTTTTTGAGCTGAGGAACATACAAGAAATTCCTAATCACTCCATTTGACAATTTAACATTGCCACAAGCTTAAAATCTAATGACATAATTATATCCTAGATAGATGTTTTATTCAAATTTAAATACATATGAGAGTATACCAGGAGTACAAGTCATGTTCCTAGAGGAACCACTATCAAATATCCATTCATTGTCATTTGAGGCTAAGATAGCAGTATACATGGCAATAGAATGCTCAACAACATTAGAATGATTTTACTTCTTATCTTTCTTATGACTATTAGGTTTGTTGTTCTTAGCATTA
This sequence comes from Taxus chinensis, assembly GCA_019776745.2. Lineage (NCBI taxonomy): Eukaryota > Viridiplantae > Streptophyta > Pinopsida > Cupressales > Taxaceae > Taxus > Taxus chinensis. The sequence goes on along the minus strand of CM034152.1, from coordinate 480,090,414 downwards.
TTAGTTTATTTATTAGTATTTACTCTACAATCAAACTCCTTATGCCCAAATTTTCCACTCTTGTTGTAAGTTCCATTAAACTTGACCGTAAAACTCTGATTATTTTTAGCAGAGTTAGACTTAGGATTTGCCTTGAATCTTGATCTAATATTAGATTTCTAATTATTATTGTTTTTATTCTTATTCTAAGAAGACTTATGATTATGTGAGAATAGATATTAAGAATCATTATCTTTTGAATCAAATTTTTCCATAACACACTCTTCTTAAATTAGTAGAGAAGATAAAGTGTCTAAGTCAGGAGATCATTCTTATTTTGCTACTTAGAATTCAGAATTGAGATGTAGTTTTTGAAATTTTAATGAATTTTAATATGAATTATAAAGTAAAAAATATTATCTTGAAATAATTCATAGTTTTAGCCATCTAATTAAGCTTTAATGTTCTTAATTTTAGCTAAATAATTGACTATTTTCTCATCCCCCTTCATGGGAGTCGTGAACAACTCTAAAACTAGCTTAATTATTTTTGACAAATAGCTACCTTAATGTGTTGTCTTTGATTGTTCCAAACATCATAAGGTGAGTCCATATGACCTATATTTATTAATAATTCATTTTTTATGCTTTGTAAAATAATGGACAGATCTTCATGTGATCTCTAAGAGAAGGAGCTAAGGTTTTCAGGAGTTTCTTGTCTACCAGTGGGTCATTTTTCCACACTAGTCACCAAATACCATAGCTTCCTAGCAATGAAAGAGGATTTTAACATTACTCTCCAAATACTATAATTATTTCCATTCAAAATATGATACTTATCCATCAAAAAACTGGCAGAACTATCCATTTTAATGCTCAAACGATTATGAAGACAAAAAACTAGCTACAAGGTTTTTTTTTAGTTATATGCTTGCAAATAGATTAGCAAATAATAGAAAAAATAGGTTGTAGAAGGCTACAAGGTAAAAATATCTAATCTTTTCAAATTTTAGAATCCGCTAGATAAAGAAACTTAAAAACCTGTAGAACATCGACTTTGAAAAACCTGCGGAATGAAGAAAATTTTGAAATCTGCGGTACAAAGAAATAGATACCCTTGTTATAAATAAAGTTCACAACCCGCAGAATAAATAAAGTTTTAAACCTTGTGGGCGAAGTAGAATACAACAATTTTTTCTTTTAAATTAGCTCGCACTTCGTAGTGTAGATAATAATTCAGAAGACAATTAATTAAAAATTGACAATAGAACCGTATACATGTGTCTTTAATTAATTAGTTCATTATTTTGCACATAGACAAACTTAAAAAAAATGTGAAAGCAAAGACAATAATTAAAATCAATCAAATGATGTCACTTGTCAAATATCTAATGACTGACAATATGCACTTGGCGGCTTTCTGCCAAACTTTAACTAGTTTGCCTTGGGTGGAATTAAATTCCTTGGAATAAGATAAATTTTAAAATAAATATCGGGTTCGAAGTCTAAAGATAGGTGTCACAATCTAAGTGGATAATCCAAAAAAATACTGACACCTTGACACGTGCGAAGACTGACACAATCAGAAGATTAATATATGTGTCTAAATGCATTTGGTTCACACTTCGCAGTGCATCCAAAATGACATAAGGAAAAAATGGAGTCACATGGAGCCTTTTGAATGGATCGCTTTATGAAAGTCTGAAAAACACTGAAAAATACAAAAAATGGATAATTATTATTAGATAACCACCACCACAAATGAAAAGACTGACAAATATGAAATATGGAACAATTCTATTGGATCAGATTTTACAAATTTGACAAATGTGCAATACAAAGATACTTGGAGTGATTTTATTGGCTCAACCTTCACATATGACAAAATCAAAATGAAATAAAATTGACAATGCAAAATACTGAGCTACTTAGATCTTTCTTATTGGTTCTAATTTTGAAAAGACAAAAACAAGCTAAATAAAAATCTGACAATGTGAAATATTAAGCAACTTAGAGCTTTCCTATTGGATCAGATTTCACAAATGACAGAGGAAATCACACACAAGTATGACAACGCAAAAAATGTGTAATGCCCTTATTGGCTCATGTTTTGCGACTGACAATCCGATAAATAATACAAATAACAATACGAAGCAAGGTAGATATTTCTAATTGGCTTGGGCTTCCCAAAAATGAAGAAGTCTAATAAAATACTAAAAATATGAAGGTAGATGGAGAAAAATTATTGGCTCAAGCTTCAAAGTCAACATAACCTTATAAAGAAAAAAAAAGTCAATAAAAACTGATAGAGTGAAGCCATATGGAACTTAAATATTGGAGTGTGCTTAGCAAATAAAAAATGTCATAAAAAAATAAAGATATAAACAAAAAGAAAACATATTGAGGCCACTTGGCACTCCATGAGTGGATTGGGATTTGTAAACATGAAAATAAAAACAACGAAACTACTTAAAGCAATTTTATTGGCTCGAGATTTGCAAAATCAAAAATATCTATAAAAAATTGACACAACGAAGCCAGATGACACAAAATGATAGGATCAAGATTCACAAAGGGGATTTAGAAAAAAAAATAGATTTATAAAATCGGGGTGGATTTAAATTCTCTAAACTAACTAGATATAATTATATCCTTTCGAATCCATAGAAAAAGATAGCCCCAACAACTATAAACGGTATGAAAACTTATAAACATGCAAACAGAATAATTAAACTACAAACGATAAAACCCAGTTACAAAATCATAGATCTAAGCACACAATTTCTCAAACATGATCTAAACAACCATTTAGGTAATATTTTAAAAAAATATTTAGGTGGGAATCAGAATTTTAAACCTGGTTAGCTTGAAGATGACTGTGGAGCAACTAGGTCTTTGCAGATCCATAAATAGACTTTAAGCTTCTTCTCTCTAGCTAATTAAAAACTTCTAGATTGATCCTACACACGCATAATAACCAACTCTGATATCATGTTAGGAATTAGACGAAATTTATAATTAACAAATTATAGATTCATAGATAAATTCCAAATATTATAGATTATGTTGTGACATCAATTTAATCATAGATTTAGCTTATTAAAGATAGTGAATTATAGGACATAATAACACGATCTGAAAGTAAACAACTGAAAGTAAAAGGAGACAAATAACACTTGATTTAAGTGGGAAAACCCAAAGGAGAAAACCCCATTGATAAAGCAATGTCTTATATTAAGAATTTATCAAACTTTAACCCAGTACTTCCACTTCACTCCTCGGTCTCATAGTAAATAGATTGCTTACATAAAAAGCTCAAGTTCTTCTATCTTGATCAATAACTCAAGTATCAGTAGTTAATTCCATGCGGTATCATCCTATTTATATAGGATGGGTTAATGATCATGCTATTTCACTCTATTCAAGGATCTGTATACCAACTGAGTTTATTTTAAATAAATTTTTTAATAAGGGTCGTATGTGGTGGTTTTATCAAATGATATCCCACTTCACATTATCAACCCCAACAAATATTCCCTTTCTCTAAATTTTCTAGCCTTATCTCTACCTACATCATGAAAAATTGAACATTTCTATGTAACATAGTTAATTGGAGTTCATAAGCTGAGTAATTGTGTTATTTTTTTTATAGATCTTCCAAAAATACAAGTACCCTTGGTTAGGCGAATCAAATATTCTCAAGTGACATTCATCGCTTTTTCAGAAAATAAAATTTAAAATGACTATTATGGTGGTGTATATCCCTGCCTCTTATGGAATGTTGTTAAGTAAATTTTTTTTTTGATACATGGGGTGAGATTCAAATGGTTAGTCTCTCAACCTTAGTCCAGTGAAGGGAGAAATGAAAAAATTACTCACATTAAAGTAAGAAAAGTATAATGTGCAAAAATCAGATGATCCCAAAGTAGATATATTGTATTAGGATATGGGTCATGGGAATTACATGATTATTTCAGAAATAGATCTTGGCCAATCTATGGTTTCTCATGAATAGAAAAATGATCTATGGACATTAGATTTTGATAAAATATTTTCCTATGTTGGTTCAAAATCTGGTGTGATGCTTATTTCACCTCAAGGAAAATTCCGTCATTTCTCCTATAATTTTTAGTTTTTAAATAAAAATAATACAAAAAATATAAAACATTACTTATTTTCATTATAAAAATCAAATAGATGGGTTTCAAGAATATTAGATCTCATGATGATGCAGAAGTAAGTTATAAATTTGTTTTAGGTAAATAATGAGAGGCTAACGAACTATAGAAATATACTATGGGACTCTATTGAAAATTTTGAAGCCTTCTCAATCAATGGTGTATTAAGGGATAAGAACACAAGAGTATATATATTGGAAATATTTTTCATCCCTCCTTGTACCACATCTATAATTTGCTCAAGAAAAGTACACTAATGAAATTATCTTCTATCCTAGTGTCCCTGACAACTCTAAAAATTGACGGGTATTCAATAATGAAGAGCATATTATTTTCTTCTTGGATAAAAGGGATAAATTCAAGAAAAAATATTATGAGTGAAGTGAATAAGGATAAATAGATTCAGTCTCATAAAATGACGAGGAAGGAGTTGAATACGAAGCTGATCAAGAGGGTTGTATTAAGTTAAAAGGTAATAAGATACCAAAAACTATTAGTAATTTTATAAGATATTCTTGATAAGCATGATAATTTTATCAAAAACAAATTATTGGTTGAATCTTGTCAATCAACTAATTTTGAGAAGGTAAATATTAGAAATAAAAAATAACCGAGGTTAGTTAATATTGGGAAGTTCTCCTCAGAGGAGGAGAAAAGAAGGTTTTTAGCTCTTTTAAAAAACATAGTTTTATTAGCCTATTCATATGATGATTTGAAGTCTTTAAAATTAAAGGATATGTAACAATAAATTCCCTTGAAGTAAGGAGTCCAACCTATTAAGAAAAACCAGAGGCACTACAACCTTAAGATTGTTAAAACCATTTATGATGAAATTCAAAAAAATCTTAATGTGAGGATCATTTTTCCAATTCATCATTCTATGTGGATTACAAACATTGTTTCAATATAGAATAATAATACATAAATAAGTATTTTAATTTATTTTCAAAACCTAAAATAAGACTTTATAAAGGATAATTATCCTTTACCAATCATAGACCAAATCCTACAAGCCATTATAGGTTATGAAGTGTTGTTAATATTAGATGGTTTATATATATATAATATAATCAAAGTTGTAGTATAAGATCAACATAAAATTACCTTCACCACTCCTTGGGGAAATTTCACCTACATGATGATGCATTCTAGTATGATAAACACATATTCCACTTTTCAGAGGGCCATGGGTTTGGCATTTCATCATCTCTGGAGTAAATGCATAGTCATATATTTTGATGGTATTTTCAAAAGAAAGGGAAGAACACCTTCAAAATTTAGAGCTTGTATTAAAAAGATATAGGGATCACAGTATCTCAATAAACCCAAAGAAATCTAAGTTCAGATTAATATAGGGGAATTTAATTGCAAGCATTGTCTCAAAATATGGAGTTAAGTTTGATCTTGAAAGTGTTCTCACTATTCAAAAATTATCACTTCATACCAGTAAGAAAGGGGTACACTCTTTCTTTGGAAAGATAAAATTTATTAAAATATTTATCCTATATTTTTTTGAGATAACTTGGCACATTGTTGGTATAATGAAGGGGAAATAAGTATTCCAATGGAGTGCAAAGGTAAATATGGATTTTGACTCTATTAAAACTTCCATTGTAAATTCTCCTCTTTTTAATTTTTCCAAAACATTGGTAAAGATTTCATTATATATTATTATTACTCTTATCAAACTTTTTATTTTATCCTCGTTCAAAAAAATTAAGAAGGAATTGAAGTTCCAATTTAATTCACAAGATATGGTTTGAAAGAACATGAGATGAAGTATTCATAGGTTGAAAAATGGACCTTTTCTATTATCAAGATAATTAATAAATTTATATTTTATATTCTAAATTTGCATTCAATTATTTATCTACCTGATCCTATTGTAAAGTACCTACTTACCTAGAAATATCTCATTGCCAAGAGGGTAAAATAGATTTCCAAGGTGTAGGAGTATTATATTGACATTAAACTGACAAAGATTGTTTGAGGTCATGGACTGTGACAACTAATTGCTAGAAACTACTTTAGTGGTAAAGATAATGATGATGCTCAAGAAGAAATGCCAAATTTCTTATTTTTCAACACCATGGATGAGTGGTATTCACATATTGCACATCTTATCTTGTGGGGAATGTCTAGTTCATAGTGAAAAAGAGAAAAAATAAATCAAACTTATATCATTAAAGTTTGTATTTTGGGATAACTCTTTGTGTAAGAGAGGAATCAATGGCCACTTTCTAGGATGTGTTGATAAAAGGAAACAAAAAAGACTGCTGGAAGTATACCATTATTATGCTTACACAGGAAACTTTTCTTCTCCCATAATAACATACAAAATTTTGAGAGGAGATCAGTATTAGTCAATACTCTTCAGAGATGCAACAAAATGAGTTTCTAAGTGCAAGTCTTTTAGACGATTCGTTAGAATACCTAAACTTTTAGTATTACCTCTAAAACCAAATATTACTGAGGAGAATTTCCAATATTGGGGGATTGATTTTATAAGAACTTTGAATGCTCATTAAAGTGTTGATCACAACCATGCTCTGATAGTGAAATATTATTTTACAAAGTCGGTGGAAAAAATTATAGTAAAATAAAAAAACTTCTAAAGTTGTTTGTAACTGGATAGCATCTTTTTTCATTTTTAAGTCCCACACAAAATTGTTACAGACAATTGAAATTATTCATTGCATGAAATAGTAGGATTCTGTTATGGTTATGGAATCTCTTTATCACATTATTCATATTACAATATGCCAAGTAATGGATAGGAAGAGTCTTCAAATAAAAACTATTATTATTGTTATCTAGAAGTGGGTTGATGAAAACTAAAGGAATTAGCAAAAAAAATTATTTGATGCTCTATGGGCTTGTCGTATAACTATGAAGAGGGGAATTCATATGTATCCCTTTTAACTGCTATATGGAATTCATGCTAATCTTCCTATTATCCAATTTTCCCATAAGGAAAAATTGGACAAACGAGAGCCTATTGTTCCCTGGAACTAGAAAAGGGCCTTCACAAGGAGTTTCATGACATTTCAAGTAAATTTACGATTCTTCCCTTTTTCAATTTCTTGAATAGTCGAATTAGGTTTAGAACAAGGAAATTGGCTTTGGGGCCCAAAATAAATAAAACATATTATATGGTTTTTATCATGCTTCTATGCATGGAAATATGAATTATTCTAACAAGTGAGATTGGAATTCTCGATTCAAGTTCACTTACATCAGGTATATGAATGTGTGACAAATTATTTGGATAGCTCGGTGAGTTCATAGAGGCCAAAAATGAGTTTTTTTGGTTGGATGTTTCAAATGCAAGGTTGAAAATTCATGTGGAGGGGTACTGAGTCCCAGATATATCTCGGGTGAGTTAAAATTAATCAAGTCAACAAGTAACTAAATGAGTCAAGCTCAAGCATGCTCAGACAATCTGTGAAGACTGAATTGCAATCATGTAGAGAGGTAGAAATAGCTCAAGTCCTAGTGAGTTTGCACTGGAAGACAAATCAGGTTCAACTCCCTCACCGAGTTGATAATAATCCAATTCATGTTTTGGTGACTTGAGTCATTCATTGAGAAAGATGTGAACTAAGGAAACTCGACACTTAGAAACTGATCCATTTCTACTAGCTCACGGTGAGAACTCGTGTTAGTAGCTCATGTAAATAAAAATTTCCATGAAATAGGGATGTACTAAATAACGGTGGATGTTAGAGGACTCACGGGAAAAGGTAGAAACATTTTGTTGTAGAGGCGTCGAATCATTAAATGATGATGCAACAATATGTTATCATGACTTGATGGTTGGTGTGTGTAGCTCATGCATAATTTGGCATCAGGTCAACAATAGAAAGTAAATAAAACTCGGTCAGGAATTGAAATAGAAGAACTTAGAGTGGTGTTGACAAGCCAAGTAAATGCAAAGCTCATATGAAGATGGGATTGTCACTTTGACATTTGAAAGAAATAGCTAAAGTCACAACGAGTTGTTTCCTTCTTGGAGAGGATCTCGTTCATCGAGATATGCACAGAATTCAGGTGAAAATCGATAGGGATATTACATGGATTGTAACTCAGTAAGTTCATCATGCCATGGGGAAGGCATAGTAGCAAGTCATTTCAGAGCTCATAGGTATGGATTGCAAGCTAGATACTAGAGCTCGAGCATGGATCATGGAAGTCAATTGAAATAGATAAATCCATGTCACCTTGATGGTTAGTATGTATGGCTTGAAATTTTCAGAAGGATACATTATAGAAGGCTCGAATACTTTGAGCTAGTTTCCTTATGCATGAACAAGTCAAACTCGTTAAACTCGATGGTTGAAGCTCAACGTTACATTGCAAAGATTGAGTCAGACCATGGCGTCAAAATAGTTTGAGATCGAGTTTGAAGCAGTGCAATCAAGGGAATCCCTTAACTATGAATAATGAATGTCGGTAGTATGGATAAAATTAGATCATGGGCTAAGGCACTCCAAGCTTAGAAGTCATAATTGCATACAATATGATTAGTTGAATTCACGAGTCATACAAGAACTGTAGAGGTGTTTAACTATGTGGTGATCCACTCAAAGGAAAATCCATGTCTAGGGCTATTCGACATGCTCACAATCGAGCCTTGAGATGGGCATCACGAGTTGAGGTGTTTGATGACCTCGAGGTAACTTGATCATCCATGTTAGGGTTGAGTCAATCAATGACTAGGTGCGTATGATTGAGTCGTGCTGAGGTTGGAGTTTCAGAGGGACTCATACTTTAGGAGTTCAATAGATAGAGAAATTAGTGGTGGATTTGATGTCAGAACCTGTGGCAAGATAAACCAAGACGTTACACGGGAATCATGTGGATGATGACCGAGTCAATTTTTTTTTGATCCAATGCCGATCGAATTTCCATAATAACACCAAGATTCTACACTTTGATTATCACTTCAGTAAATTCACAAGAGCATGACATAGTGGGGATTTGATCCATATGGGCCAGGGTAATTCATGCTCTAGCACTCAAGGGGAATCGAACCCACCGATGGGCTCTGCCAGAAATCTCCGTGAATGAAACAAGGTGGGCGTATATGCCACGATAAAGGAATGAGTTAGATGTCGAGGCATTTAGTTAGTGCATGAAGGTGAGTAACGTTTAACGAGTTTGGTGAGTCATGGGGGTAAATTCATTTCCAATTTCAGAGGAAATGTTGGTGGAATCAACGTAACCAACAAAATGTGAGACTGAGTCAGTCATCAAGTTAATAGGGTGACGAGTGGTTGATGTGAGTTGTGGGCCTATGGATAATTCATTCTCGATTTCATAGGAGATGATCCATAGCACATACATGTTGGTGAAGGAAATACGAATTATGGGATTCCACTAAGAGGTCGTAAAATTTTTATCCAATTTTCCCCATAAGGAAAAATTGGACAAGCGAGAGCCTATCATTCCCTGGAACTGGAAAAGGGCCTTCATGAGGAGTTTTATGACATTTCTAGTAAATTTTATGATTCTTCCCTTTTTCAATTTCTTGAATAGTCGAAGTAGGTTTAGAATAAGGAAATTGGCTTTGGGGCCCAAAATCAATAAAATTATTATATGGGTTTTATCATGCTTCTATGCATGACAATATGAATTATTTTGACAAGTGAGATTGGAGTGCTCAATTCAAGCTCACTAAAATCAGGTATATGAATGTGTGATAAATTATTTGGATAGCTCTGTGAATTCATAGAGGCCAAAAATGAGTTTTTCAGTTAGCTTATTCAAATGCAAGGTTGAAAATTCATGTGGAGGGGTACCAAGTTCCATATATATATCGCAGGTTAGTTAAAAGTAACCAATTCAACAAGTAGCTAAATGAGTCAGGTTCAAGCATACTCAGATGAGATGTGAAGACCGAATTGTAATAATGAAGAGAGGTAGAAATAAATCGAGTCCTAGTGAGTTTGCACTGGAAGACAAATCGAGTTCAACTCCCTCACCGAGTTGATAATAATCCAATTCATGTTTTGGTGACTCGAGTCATTCATTGAGAAATATGTGAACTAAGGAATCTTAACACTTAGAAGATGAGCCATTTCGATCAGCTCACAGTGAGAACTCATGTTAATAGTTCATGCAAATAAAACTTTCCATGAAATGGGGATGTACTAAATAATGGTAGACATTGGAGGGCTCACGAAAAGAGGAAGAAATGTTTTATTGCAGAGGTGTTGAATCATTAAATGATGATGCAACAATGAAAATGATTCATTCGAGCTCTAGCCAAATTATTTTTGGATTTTATGAGTAGCATAAAGAGTTCTGGATGTTATCATGACTCGATGGTTGGTGTGTGTAGCTTGTGCATAATTTGGCATCGGGTCAGCAATAAAAAGTAAATAAATCTCAATCAGGAATTGAAATAGAAGAAATTAGAGTGGTGTTGAAAAGCCAAGTAAATTCAAAGCTCATATGAAGATGGGATCATCACTTTGAAATTTTAAAGAAATAGCTAAAGTTGCAACCAGTTGTTTTTGTATTAGATAGGATCTCGTTCATCAAGCTACGCATAGAATTCTAGTGAAAATCGACAGGGATATTACATGGACTGGAAATCAGTAAATTTGGCATGCCATGGGAAGGCATAATAATGAGTCATTTAAGAGCTCGTAGGTATGGATTGCAAGCTAGATACTAGAGCTCGAGCATGGCTTGTGGAGGTGAATTGAAATAGAGCAATCCATGACACCTTGATGGTTAGTATGTATGGCTTGACATTTTTTGGAAGGATATGTTACAGAAGGATTGAATACTTTTAGCTAGTTTCCATATGCATGAACAAGTAAAACTCGTTAAACTTGATTGTCAAAGCTCAACATTACATTGCAAATATTGAGTCAGACTGTAGCATCAAAACATTTCAAGATCCAACTCAAAGTGGTGCAATCAAGGGAATCCCTCAACTATGAATAGTGAATTTAGATAGTATGGATAAAATTAGATCATGGGCTAAGGCACTCTAAGCTTGGTAGTCATAATTACATATAATAGGCTCAGTCAAATTCATGAGTCACACCAAAACTATAGAGGTGTTTAACTATGTGATGAGCCACTCATAGGCAAAGACATGTCTAGGGTTGTTCGAAATTCTCATGATCAAGACTTGAGATGGGCATCATGAGTTGAGGTTTTTTGATGAGCTTGAGGTAACTTGATTAGCCAAGTTAGGACTGAGTCACTCAGTGACTAGGTGGGTATGATCGAGTTGTGTTGAGTTTGGAGTTTCAGGGGGACCTTAGACTTTAAGAGGCCAATATCCAGAGAAATTAGTGTTGGATTCAATGTTATAACCTGTGGGAAGATAAGCCAAGATGTTACACGAAAATCCCGTGGATGATGAGTTGTTTTAGGGAGGACGAGTAAACGAAAAACCTGAGTTATATTTTTTTTATCTAATGCCGACCAAATTGGCAAAAATAGCACCAAGATTCTGCACTTCTGTTATCACTACGGAAATTTGCAAGAGAATGAAATAGTGGAGATTTGAACCATATAGGATAGGGTAATTCATGCTCTATCACCTGAGGGGACTCAGGCCCACTGATGGGCTCTGCCAATAAGCTCCATGAATGAAACAAGGTGGGCGTATATGCCACGAGAATGGACTGAGTTGGATGCTGACGCTTTTGGTTAGTGCGTGAAGGTGAGTAACGTTTAACAAGTTTGGTGAGTGATGGGGGAAAATTCATTTCCTATTTTAGAGGAAATGTTAGTGTAGTCAACGTAACCAACACAAATTGAAACTGAGTCAGCTGTCAAGTTAATAGGGCGACGATTGGTTGATGCGAGTCATGGCCCTATGGAGAATTCATTCTTGATTTCATGGGAGATGATCCTGAGCACATACATGGTTATGAAGGAAATATGAATTATGGGATTCCAAGTGTGAGAGCTCACCGATGATAGAAGGATCCTAAGGAAACATGGAAATAAAGGAAATTATGAGGAATTTGGAGGCATAAGAGGATATTTAAAATCATTCAAGGTTGTGCATGAGTCCAATGAAGGCATTACATGTTGGCTGTATAGGTTGAAAGGAGATCAATCTAGAGCTCAGGACAAGTGTCATGTTCTAAATATTTTATACATGCTCAAGTTTCAAATATGGATTAGAATTACAGAGCCGAGTCTCATTATTGTGGTGAGCTATTTACAGAGCTCGTTGAGTAAATAATAAGAGTTCACAAAGGTAGGCTTCGGAACCACTTCAAACTCATAAAGTTGAGTCAAGCCATAGAATGGGTGAAAGTGTGATCATTGGCTCGGTGATGGGTCAACATGGAGGGATTCTTAAGATATCAACGTAGAAACATTGATTGGTTCACTCACCTGGGAAAGTAACTCATGCAAAAGCTCAGATGGACGAGTCATCATTCATGGACAAAAATAAGCTCAGGGTCGATCTTGGTAGCAAGTTCACATGGAGATGACCTAACCTCATGCTTGGTTATAATGTTATAAGGAGTCACTTAGTGGATCTTAGTCACGGAGAACGTTAAATTCATTAAAACCATGCTCGTCATCAACTCTATGGGTTTCCCTGCATCACAAATGAGTTTCTCACATTGAATACCTCAAACTTGTTTCGACGAGCTCGATCATGGTAGATATGGGTGATTCACGGAAATGTATGATAAGGCTTGGTGGTGAGAGACTTATTTTAGGAAATATCTCAATGATGAAGAGGCTCACTCGGAGGTTGTAAAACTCAGAGAAACCAATCTCAATACAAAGGTGGGTTAAACATAGCACAAGTCGGTGGTGCATTAAACTCAAGGTGGGTCTCTAGTGAGCTCAAGGTGGTTAGTTCAAATCTGAGGATCCCATGAACAAGTTGGCGATGATTAGAGTAGCTCAATACCCAACTCAGTGAGTTGGCTTAGTGAGACAACCACCGAGTTGGGTCTTCTTTTGTCCTATTTTCATGCCTTAACCCCCCTCTACAAGTCAGTGGCTAATGGGGAGTGGAGGCCAATAAGCTTAGCGTCAAACGAAGGAGCTCGGTGGCGAGTTCAAATGGTGTGAGTGCATTTGGTAAAGTAATGTGGGGATGGAGATGTGGAAAATACTTGGAGTTTAGTTCAAAATAGAGGAGCTCGAGCCCAACTCGGTGAGTTGGCTCAGTGAGCCAACCACCAAGTTGGGCTTTTTTTGGCCTCTTCCTCATAATTTTCCCCTTCACCACAAACCGGTCAACGGGGGGTCCCACATTATTATTTTTAATTAATTTGATATTTTTATTTAAATATTTTAATAATAATATTTATTATTATTATTTAAATATTATTTTAATTAATTAAGGAGAACTAGCTCAACCGAGCATTTATGACACATGATGGAAGCTTTCTCAAACTGTTTAACCAACTATAATAAATGAACCATCATGTACCTTCAATTTAGGAATGTAATTATGACCTTTACTTTTATCTCTCACATATTATTCTATAAATGTAAGTTGGAAGCTCATTTCAAAGGGTTCCAACAAGTTAGATAGGTTTGAAAGTGAGACATCTTAGGCAAGTGCAAATTATTCAAGAGTCCTCTTTCTTCTACAAGTTGTCCTTGTATGTTGAGAGAAATTTCAAGCCTCCTCTTTAATACTGTAATGGAAACCACTGCCTCTTCTGAATGTATGATGCATTGTGCATGTTATTGAAGCAATATAAGTGTTTATTTTGTGACTAATTTCAGTCCTTTCATTCTTCTATACTTCGTTGTGCATTTTCTCATGTTTGCTGGTATACTGTGCAAGTTCATGTTTCTATTACAGGTTCTTGGAGTTTTTTGTTTATTGAGTGGTGGAGCATTACATGCAGTTGAGTTGTGGTGCTTGTTCACCCTTCTCAAGTTCATCCTTCTTCACGAGAAGACTACTAACTTATTTTTTTGATCGAGTTTAACAAAGGGAATGCGTACTTCCTATTATGTTGTATTTTATACCCTCTATAAGTTACAGCAAGTGAAGTTGACCTGTGGTGGACACACACTCTTCAAATTAACCCTTCATGAGTCTGGAAACACCCTTTATTTGGTGCATCACCATCCCTAGTATATTTTCATTTTTGCAAATGTATTTCCCTAAAACCCATAAAAATGTTAGCATAGGACTAGACAACCATTTAATTACACTAGGAGTAGTACAACACTTAGTTTAGGAAGAGGAATTCGGCCTTCTTTGGAGGTTCACCTTGAGCCCAAGTCCCACAGCTTGAGAGGTGATACCATGTGTCCCAATCACACTGAATGTCTTGTTCACATTCTGGCCCTTCAGAGGGTGCCGTGATTTGGCAACAACACTTCCCATCATGCTATAATTTCTTTCTCTTTGATTGACCAATTTTTAAAAGATAAATAGTTTGGGAATTCTCTAAAAAACAAAATTATGTATTTTTAGAAGCTTGGGGAAGAACGTGTTGTCATGCTTAATCGTATTGTAGCTCATAAAAACAGAGTAAATAATATATTTTATAAGAAGACTAGAAAATGGGAATTTCATATTGGAGACTCGGTCCTTCTTTAGGATAAGATAAGGGAACCTAAGGGAATCTATGGTATGTTTGACTCAATTTTGCTTAGACCATTAAAAATATGGCATTTTTGTGGAGAAAAAACTTATTATTTGACATAATTGGATGGTAATCATCTCCCATTTCCAAATAATGGGAAGTATTTCAAGTTACAGAAACAATGAAGTGGGTTATACCCAATCTTGTATATGGTGCTCTTGGTCTTTTTGTGTCTTTGTCTTGTTTCCTTATTTTTCGAGTTTCTTATATTTTGGGTTTTCTTTCCTCCATTCTCTTATTTTGTCTTAATTTTTCTTAGTGGTTTGACTATCTAAAAAATCCTTTAGCCAAATGGATAAGGAGCTTATCTACGATTAACTTGAGACTATGAGGTTCTCGATGAACTATTTTTCTCTAGACTATTTCTATCAATCCAATTCATGTTCCTAACTACTACCAATTGTTTTCATGAAATTAAAAAATTACAAATTTTAATCTTCAGTATCATATTTTTCTTCTTTATAAAAATTTTCCTTGATACTTAGTCATTTGATCTAAGTGTTGAGATTAGTTGGTAAAATTAGATATTGATAAAACTTGTGGAGCTTTTACTTTTGTTCCACTCTTCCCCACTGGAATTGATTAACTGATTTGGGTGTTAGTCAGTGGATTTGACCACATTTGGAAATAATGAAATATTTCTTTTGTTCCTCATATTTCTTGATTGGGTATATTTTATGACTAACCTTTGAAGTTAGGATATCCCTGACTTTCCCAACCAAATGAGGAATCTTTAGAACCACTCTTTTTTTCCACCCAACCCATGAAGATATGACTTGGCATTAAACCATTTAGAAATTATATAAGTCTCTCTCATATGGAATCTTTGGAAAAATTCCATGGTTCTATCATGGAGTTGTTTAACTAATAGGGTTTGTAAAGGTATAAAATACATTTATTGCACATGCATTTAAAAATGCTAATCCACTTTAAATTATAAAACCAATTCATGCTCATTTGAAATTCACTTATTATTTTTTTCCAATATGATTGGATCTCTTCTAACACGCACTTTTGAAATTTCCCTAGACATTGTTTTTAATGTATTTTTTATCCAATCAAATTCAAATTTTCAAATTCCAATAGGGTCACCTCACCAATCTCTTAATTTTCATTTCTCCTATAAGTGTTTCCCTTACTATTTTATTGGTTTTGGGAATTTTCCTTTTCTAAGATTCCAAATCCCCCAAATTCAATAAATTGTCATTCATTTTTTCCATCATCCTTCTTAGTTACTCCTTTGAGAACTAAAAATATAAAAATGAAGTTCCAATACATTTGGTATGAGATCATATCTTCTCTGGAAACCATTGTCCCTAAAATTAGGGATTACAATGTAAAACACATGGATTTTTTTGAATTCTAGAGCAAGATAGAGGACATGAAGAGAACTACATTAGCTCAGAGTGTTTTTAGTAGTGGGTTGGCACAAACAAGTAGTTTTCATTATTTTGTTTACTATGCTAACATAGTGTTATCTTGTTCTTTGTGCAATGACTCTAAGAATAAGGAACTGGAAAAATCCTTAAAGATAGGTTATTGCTTAATTGGATGCTCAACACATCAACCTAGTTCTTGGTATCACTCCTCTTACAAATGCAAAGGAATTAACAATTGAAATGGCTAAAAGAGAACACAAAATAACACCAAGTAAATATCAAACCATGATTGCTAAGTTCTGGTTGAAATCTAAGAATAAATTAGCTTTTAATATGGCTAGAAATCTCTCTATATGAATTATTTCATTGATAAATTGTCAGACATTATCACTCTACTATCTATAATAACAGGTCTTCCCTCCACAAGAGAATTCCAAAGCTAGATGAGCATTTTCATCAACATAATATGTGAAGGAAAATTTGAGCTAGGGAGAGTTCATTTGTAAAAATATAACTAAATAAATCACTCAATTAGATAATATCAAGTGATTTTACATGACTTCATATCTGATGTACATAATTGGAGGTTGCAAAATCTAGGTGGGCCTTTCAATCACAGAAGGAAAAATATCTCTAGGCCCATTCATGAGTGTTATAATCAATTGAATCATGATATTAGTAAGAGTTATTTCAGAAGGGTGAATTATTCATTCACCATGTTCATTGTGATATTTCTAGAAGGATGCACCACCAACATGATTTCTTAAGAAGAAAAACAACTACTGACTCAATTTGGAAGTTTCTTCATCCAATTTAAGAGATTCTCCTATATTAGAGTTGTATGGTTTAATGGAGTTACTTATAATATTCCAATACATTATAGTGAGAAACTCATCTTGATTATGTTATGTAGATAAATGGATTCACGAATTTATAATATTAACAAGGAAGACAAAGTATGGGTTTAATTGATCCAAGATTTAAGAATCAATACATTGATCGATGATAATAATCTTTTATTTGAGAATATTTTTGATAGATCAAAATATAATATTTCTCAAAATTGGTCCCAGAATGTTGAGTGGAGACTCAATTACTAAAGGAAAACACAATGTATTTTCAGAATTTCATAAAAAAGGGCGAATCACTGAAGGATGATATTTTTTACCAATTTGAAAGCTCTTTGTTGTGACATTTTTTAAAGAAAATTCATCTCAAAGTAATATTATGAATGAAATAAAGGAACAATCCATTAAGTTGGTTAAAGAATATTTATGAAAAGTTGATTATTTTAATCAACAAAAGATCGATGAGCTTTCTAAACTCAACAATGTAGTATTTGAAGCCTCACAAAACTTGGATCAATTCGGTGGAAATAATTCTAAAATGATTAATTCTTTGGGAATATAGTTAAATAACCTAACAAATAATGTAATACAAAAATAAAAATACATTTATGAATCAATGACCAAGTTCAAGATGCATGTGTTGAAGCTCAAGGTTATAACCTCCAAACTTCATTCCTAAGTTCCAAAAAAGAAAAAAATTGTTATATTTAATATTGTAACCTTTTAGAATTTGTTTTCCTAAGTTTTGAAAATGTAAAATTGATTTAAGTGAACGAATTATGTAAAATTACAATTAGATATCTTGAGGTAGTCACAACCACTTTTTCACTATCAAAAGGGATTTTCTCCATTGAGAAGGGGTTATTGTTGGTTTATTGGTGTGGATATTTTATTATAATTGAATAAAAAATATATTTTCCCCCTTTCACCTTCCATCTCTTTTATTTTTTATATTTCTCCATTGCACATTCATCTAATAGAATCTAAAACTTTGTGTTCATCTTTTCCTTCTGTAAATTGATGAAATTTGTGTCACATTTATTTTGAATTAAATATATTCATCTATGGAAAATTATACTACTTGAGAAAGTATTTTTGTTATAAAACAGTGTAATGCATTTTTATCATTGACATTCATGAGTAGATATAGACATGGTTTTGCATTTTTTCAGAAGTGTTGTCATCCTTATTTCTTATCTCAAATCCTATCTTTGAGAACATGTCTTTCTCTTTATTTATTAATTTTGAAAATACTTACACATGAAAATTAACACCATCCCCACCAATACAACTTTAATGTAAATATTGTAAATATACTGAGTCCCATTTTTGGATTTTGATAAGGAAACCTACCCATTAAAGAGGAATGATTTTCAATCCCCTAAACTGTGGCTATTTTATGAAATATAAATTTTATTTCAAAAATTCTCCCTATCCAATACCATATAATAGGTTCATGATGTAATTTATTTTCACGTCCAACCTTTATTATATTAGATCAACACATCTTCCAAATTTACTTTCAATTAAATCATCATTATTGAGTCATTTTATTCCCATGGGTTATCCTTGTCATAATGGTTTAGGTCTCTAAAACCTTATATAATAAAATTAACATCACCTCATTTACCTAGAAAGAACCTCACACTCTCATGATATCTTATTGCAAATAATAATACAAAAGTCCCAAACGGCTCCCTAAATCTTCTCAAAGCTGATTCACATCCATTAAAGGATCCACTACCACAATTTTGAAACACTCAATTAGGTCAAGGATTTTGAATTCCCTCATTTCAAAGAAATCAAAAGTCATAAATCAATTTCCTTGAAAGAGAACATTTATCTCAAGTATGGTCAAAGTGGTTCAAGCTACCAACTAGTTTCATTCATATAGATATTACATCCTAAGTGGAGAACTACATGTGATTTGAAAAATCATTAGAGTAGTGCAGATATAGGGGGTGAAAGGATTACACTTAAACCCAAAAAATAACCTTATTATAAGGTCTCCTACCCATTTTTAGGCTTTGAGTTCAATTCAAATTATATGAGATGGTTTTAGAATTATATAACACCTAGTATTTTAAAACAACACATATTTCTAGACTAACAAAGGGAAAAATAAGTTGTAGAACATCATTCCAAATAGGTACAAGACTATATAGTAGGTACAACATTATAAAATCAATCCTAGTAGACATATATGGTTATATACAATGGAAGTTTCCAGTCATAGTCTCGAGAATGAAGCATCTATAGGCTCATTACTCCTAGTTTCTCCAATTAGTGTACCCAAATCTTTCATGTATCATTTTGTATATCTAAATGAATCTTTCCTCTTGTGCATTTTAGCTTGTATTGCATTGCAATAATTATTTATAAGTAGTAACTAATTATTCTGATATTGTATGGTTAATGTTAGAAGTGAATTAATTAGAATAACTCCTTATAATGAACCTTACATTACCTTTATTATTGTGCATTACCATAACAATATAATAAATCTGTAAAAAAGGTGTAAAAATATGGAGAACTCGAGTCTTAAATTAAACATTTTTGGATAAAACCCTAGTTGACCTAGGGTTCACATTTGTATTTTATTCTCATTTGTTATTGGTTTGGTATTTTTCCTTCTCTATATGATCATGATTAATCCTCAACTATTCTATCATATTATCTAAAGTCTTACGGGTTCTCATTCTCCTACTAGTATGAGATACTATTACCCTTATTTTGGTACATAATTTGGCATTATGGTCCATACTATTAGCTCCTATTCTACTAATGATACATTTTATAATATTATTTTCACTATTATTAGTTACCATGTATAAGGTTAATACTCTAACTCTAACTCTGACAAACAATCCCATGTCCTTCTCGAGGATGATGTTTAACCCTGTCTCATTAGTGTTGTCATTGATGTCATGTGGAATTGATGGAAAATAGTGATTGGTGAGGTATCAACCATTCAAGGGCATGAAGTTCGATTGTTAGTTCCCTCCTCTGACCTCAAATGGTGTGTTTGAAGTGATTTGGTATGATGTCTTGGTTTGATGTGAGGTGTCATGAGTATATATACAAGGTCTTGGGGCATGGTTGGTGCATTGGCAAACAGCTAGGTGCTTGGTGTGAACTCAAAAAATGTCCTACAGGTTCCATTAGGTGTTTCAAAGGTGTACAAGTGCCTTTGTGAATAAGAATAGGCTAGGTCTCATGAATCATGGTGCAAACAAGCTCAATTAGGCCTAGTGATCTAAGACCTAATACTAGCATGAATAGGTGAAGTATGGAATAAATAAATCTAAAGAAGGGAATTAAAAGCATGAATTTTTTTGTTGTGGCATGGTATAAATGATGTGGAAGATGTCTTCATGTCATATTTTAGCTAGTAGTGGAAACTTCAAGGCATTTCGAAGGCATGACTCTGGAGGACAAGCCATATAAACAAGGACAAGTCCCTAATGGACAAGAAAGTATAGACATATTTATGAGAAATTGAGAATTTAGGAATGGTATTAGAGGGTGTCTTGGTGCTATGTGAGAAAAAATTTAGGTCAGTATGAATAAAAAAAATTCAAGTTATGAGGTTATTAGGCTCTATCGAGCTCTTAGAACAATGATCACCAACTTAAAGATCATGTTTTATGTGCTCACTTGTATGTTAAACATGTACATGGTGATATAATATTTTCATCAGAGTTACGGAATGGATTCAAGATCATTTTTTAAGTTGGAATGAGGAATAATGATGCCCTGTACTTTATGAACGATGCTTAATAAGCCAAGGTTGTTGAAATCCTCCCAAAACACTGGTTTTATAGTGATGGAGAAGAAATGACTATTTTTGTCATGAAACATGGCTTGGGAAAGATGAGTTAGTGACTTAGGATTGTAAAGGACTCCTCTTATAACATTTTTTATATTAGTGGAAAGCTCAAGGTTAGCTGAGAAGATACAAGACAAACATTATTTTATGAATATTTGATGGTACAATCATGCACAATAGGTTTGAAGGTGATAGGTCAAGTGTGGAAGCAAGCCTAGGAGGTGCTCCTAAGTTTCTATGAATTTTTTTACTTAAGTTCTATGTACAATTTTTGGGAACCATGTCAATCAAGATGGCCTACCCCTAATGGACCAATAGAATAAAACTAGTCATGTGTGCTTTGTAAGGATTTTTAAACAAATGCATGATGTGGAAGTGACAATATGAGTTTGGACAGATTCTAAATTTTTAACATGACCTGTTTAATTACATGATTTGATCTGTTGAAGTTTTTTTTGTGGTTCTTAACCTTAATTGTCTAAACTACCTCATGAGACTAGTCAATTAGTATAATAAACAAGGTTGTAAATGTGAAGTTCTCTACACAAATAACGTGGGTGAGTTAATTAATTTTAATTCGATGTCCCTAGTGATATGTCTCAAGCATTGGTTTTTCATGAAAGTGATGTTTTTTGTGTTGAAAGACACTAGGAAAATACTAGTTCTTGGTGTCTTAAGACCTCGTCTGAGAAGTCTTCGGAATTTAAACTTATTTGAGTGATATGACATGAAGTGATGTAAGATAGGGGCTTTATGAGTTACCTATGGAGTAGATATTTATATAAATATGAATTTTTATCCATTAATAGGTGTATGAATGAGTGATCTTTCTCATTATGTGAAGACTATTTTTTTGAGTGTCGAAGACGATTAGGACCTTATCCTAATCTGGTGTTGCATGGAGTCAATGAAGATTATTAAGGTAGCTCCAAGTCCTTGAAATTGAACTAGAGGTCACATAAA
This sequence comes from Taxus chinensis, assembly GCA_019776745.2. NCBI lineage: Eukaryota > Viridiplantae > Streptophyta > Pinopsida > Cupressales > Taxaceae > Taxus > Taxus chinensis. Next base: position 480,068,629 of record CM034152.1, on the reverse strand, counting down.
ATATGTCCAAGTATTTAGAAGCTTTTAAGTTTCATACACTTATGTTGATGAAGCAATGTTTTAATTGGTTATTGAACCCACTATGAGTGTGCTTACCCAATAGAGTTGAAGAGAAGTAATGGAGATACTTTTCCTTGTGTAGCAGTGTTACAAGTAGATGTTGAGGTTTTGAACATGTTGAAGATTCATACATCCCAATTCCTATTGCATGACATGAGCTAAACCTATGTCTTCTACATTAAAGTTCGAATACTTGTTTTTGAAGTATATAGACCTACTTGTACATATGAGCTCTAATGGAGTGTTGAACATGAAATAGACGAGTGATGAAGTTTTTCAAGGCCTTAAAGATAAAATATAAGGACTTTATAATATGCACATTTCATCATAACACTTGTTTCATATATTAGAATAGCACTAGAAGATAAATAAGGCCTCGTTGAAAAAGAAGATAAATGGAATAACCATTACAAATGAAGCTTAGAAGCATGTTAGATTGGAATATTTGTAGATGAAACAGAACTTCGAGGAGTTTGGGAACATTCCCTTACTCATTATAGGTGTTATCAAGTGTCTTGAAAGTTAATGTAATGGTTACACATGTAACTGGACATTCATATAGATGTAATAATTGATTTATGGCATTTTTGTGAGGTCATTTACATCCTAATGTACGAGTTGAAGAGGAAAAAAGGTGAAGTTTTGTCATATTAAGTTGGAGAGGAATGTGATTTTATAATCATCATGTATAATTATGTCTTTATGTGCTTGTAAAATATTTTTTAAAGGTTGGGCTTCATAAGTGTGAGAAATTGAGAATATAGTTGATTTTATGTGTGTAAAAGGAGGATGAACATGTAAGAGGATTAATGTGATCAAAAACTTGAGTATGATAAAAATTGGGAGTTGTTTCTTCCATGATCAAAAATCAAGTTTTGTTTCAAAGTAAACTAGGAGGATTAATGTGATCAAAAAACTTGTGAATAATAAGTAGGTTCTTATAAAAATTGGGAGTTGTTGCTTCCATGTAAGTAGGAGCTTGCAAAAGTTATCAAGTAGGTGCTCGACTTAGAAATTGGAGTTGGTGCTTCAAGTTGAGTGGGTGCTCAAAAAATTAAAATCCTTGTAATATGTTATGGGAAAATTTTCCACCATAGCATGTTGATTTCAGTGGGTTTTTTCTCCCTTCAAGGGTTTCCCACATTAAATTTTGTCTTTAAGTGTGTTTACTTGTTGATTGCTTATGTTTGGATATCATTATTTCTTCATGATAAAAGTTGATTAAATTTGATTAGTTTAGCGAGGTTTAGAATTGTGTTAAAAATTTGAAGAAGCACTGATTCACCCCTCCCCTCTTAGTTCTTGTGTTTTCCAACAATTGGTATCAGAGCAAGGTCCTTTTGGAGCAAGTTTAACAGTTTGAAGGAGATCCAAAGCACAAGCATGAATAGTAATCAAAGTGATTTATCTACTTCCAAGGAACCTCTCTTCAATGGATCCAATTATGTATTTTGGAGTATTATAATGAATACCTATCTCATGTATCTAGGATTTGACATAAGGTAGTTAGTAGTTGATGGTTACACCATTCCAACCACACCTCCAACTAATGTAACAGAAAAGAAGGCTAGTGAGAACAACTCAAAGGAAATGAATGCAATCCTATGTGGAATGGTAGAAGTAAAGTTTGTGAAATTTATGCACTGTAATACAACCCAAGAGATTTGGGAAAAACTAAAGACCATTTATGAAGGAGATAACAAAGTCAAGAAAGCTAAGTTGCAAAACCACTGTAGTGAATTTGAGATCATAAAAATGAAGGAAGATGAAATCATTGCATCCTACTTGTATAGGCTCGATGAACTTATAAACCTTATCAGAGGACTTGGAGAAAAGGTAAAGGAAACAATGGTTGTTCAAAAGGTGTTAAGATCTCTAACACCTAAGTATGACTCCAAGGTTTTAGCTTTGGAATAAGAAAAGGACTCGAGACTTTCTAAAGATGGATGAAATTCATGGCATTCTAACTTCCTATAGAATGAGAAAAAAAACAAGACTAATCAATAAAGAAGGTGCATTCAAAGATGATAAGGAATACCAAGAAAATAAAAGTAAATTTTAATATGACATGGATGAGGATGATGATAAAATTGAAACAATGTTTGTTAGGATACTAAAAAGAGGACCAGGTATATACAAAGTAAAGTTGCCTTTCAATTACTTTAGTTATGGCCAAGTAGACCACTTTGCCTCAAAATTTCCTAACAAGAAAAATGAAGAGCAAGATGGGCATGATGAAGAAGAGAAGACCTCTCATAAGCACAAGAAGAAATTCAAGAAACATGAAGGTGAGAAAAGGTTCTTCAAGAACAAGAAAAATTTCTACAGAAAAGAGGAATCAAGCTCATCAAATCCAAGTGAAACCAACAAGTCTGATAGTGGATATGAAGATATCTAGCATGAAACCTTATTCATGGTCATGGAGACAACCCTTGGAAGAAACTCAAAAGGTAAGAATATTAGTAAATATGAAAATTCAGATGAGGATTATTAAGTGAAGCTTGAAGCACAATTGATTAGTTCACTTGAGGAATTGAAGTTCCAAAGGAGGAATAATAAAAAATCGAAGTCTATGCTAAAAGATTATGAATAGAAAATCAATAGTCATGAGAAATGACAAAGCAATAAGGATAGAGAGCATGAATATGGACTTAAAAGTGCTTGAAGCACAACTCGAGTGGATATCAACATCATTAAAATCCAAAAAGGAATAATGCCTCAAACTCAAAACAAAGATGAAGATTCTAAAATCTTAACTAGATCATACATCAAGAAAATTAAAATATTATAACAGATTTGATAAAATCTCAAGTGACCTAGATGAAATTCTAAGCATTCAAAAGTCTTCAAATGAAAAAATTGGTATAGGGTTCAAAGAAAATGTAACAACCTATTTTTTCACTTCAGTTCTAGGATTTTTTTTTCATGCTTCATTGATTTAAGTACCCATATAATTAAATCTAGCATAAATCTTATGTTCCTATCTCATGTTTCCTTGTTCTAAATTCTCATGATTTAGAATAACACCATCTTAGTCATTCCATCCTATAATAGTCATAAACCATGTGTAGCTACATGAGAGTATACAGATCCTATTCAATCCCCCACAACACTCTTTACGAGTGCTTACACCAAGTGTATCATTTGGTTATGTGTATACAAACTATGCTAATGGTTTCTTCATCTATTAAAGATAGTCAAATATTACATTCTAAGTGTCTATATAGGTATCCGTCATTGAATCCCATCCGGAATCCTACACTTAAATCCTTGGTGACTCTGGGACATTGTAATAAGCATATTACATTACTTTGCGCAAAGTTTTAGAGACATTTTTTCCATGCTCGGTTCCATGATGGAACAATCATTGTTAGGAAATTTTCCATCACCTTATTAATTTCTCTTATCTTGAATTGGACTAGATAGTTACAAGTTGTGTATAAGGTATGAATCCGGATTAACCTACATAAATACATACCATTATGTCATCTTAGGATGCCTAAGGGAAATTAAGTGTCTTTGTAATGATTCACATCATTACTAGACCAGTTCCCTTCTTGTAGCCATCATAAGTTGGCATTGGGGTATGTATCTGTGAGGTTCCATCTGTCTTGTAACTTTAACGAATCTTCTTCTTAAATGCATTACGAATGTCACAATTTGAAGGTCTTTATGAGGTAACAACTCATAACAACTACATATGGTTTACTATTGTAGGATGGATTTACTAAGATAATGTTGGTTCTAAATTATGTGAATTTAGAATAGTGAATCATTATGATAAAAAAAATTCCCTTGTAATGAAGTCTTAAAATGAGGATGTTACATAAACAACAAGGATGAAAAGGAAATAAGTAAGAAGGATGAAGAGACTACTCAAGAACCACCTTAAGCAAATAATACTACTAATAAAAGAATAAGAGAAGGACCAACCTAATCGAAAAGTCTCATGCAATAAGGTACACCTACTTTTTCTATCGCTATTTTTTTCATGTAACATGTTTGTACATAAAGATATAAAGTGTAGAAGATATGTAAGGGGTCATGGAAGAAAATTTCATTCACAATAAATGAGAAACAAAAATGAAATTATTTTTTATGATTTCCAAAATCCTGGTCACATAGCAAAGTTATGCAAACATATATTTTCAAAGAAAAACTAGAAGGTGTATATAGTAAGGATTGATCCTACAAGAAAGAGAGAACAAGGTATAATAGCTCAAACTACCTTTCATACTCAAAATGAAGACATAAAATGGTATATAAATATTGGATTCTCAAGTCATATGATAAGGAACAAGGAAAATTTCATATCATTGAAAGATAATGCATCATGAAGGGTAAGATATAGTGATATCACATTTGCAAGCATTAGGAAAGGGCATATTGAGTATTCACAATGGAAAGAGAGTCATTGAGAATTTTTTTATGTAGATGGCCTAAAACATAGCCTACTAAGTGTGATTCAAATTTATAATCAAGGATACACCTTGGTGTTTCATGAAAAATGTTGTGATATAAGGAAGAACAAATTAGGCAAGCTAGTTGGTAAGTCTGAAAGGACCAAGAACAAAATGTATGTCTTGAAAGAGATCAACAAGGAGTAATGTTTTACAAGAAAGGTGGATGATAGTTGGCTTTGGCATAGGAGGTTAGGGAATTACAATTTTTATAATCTCATTAAAATTAGATCCAAAGGGTTTGTGAGAAACATGCCCAAAATCACTAAACCTAGTTATACACTTTGAAAGGCATGTTTACATTTCAAATAAACCAAGAGAAGATTCAAATCCAATGAGTAATCCACAACAAGACCACTAGAACTGATCCATAATGATCTTGTGAAACCTACAAGGACTGAAATTATTCAAGGTGAAATCTACTTCATGCTTCCAATTGATGATTACAAAAGAATGACTTGAGTTGCATTCCTAAAGGAAAACTCAGAAGTACTACAAAAAATTTCAAAACATTCAAAGCACTAGTTGAAAATTATAAAAATACAAAGATAATTTTTTGAGATATGATAGAGGAGGTGGATTTTGTCAAATGTGTTTTATGCATTTTGTGAAAACCATGGAATAAAAAGGAAATTCTCAGCAACAAGAACACCTCAACAAAATGGGGTATTGGAGAGGAAAAACAGGAAAAAACAAGAGATGCTAAGAACTATGCTAAATGATTCCAAGTTGTTAGATGGATATTGGAGGGAGGTGCTTACTAAAGATATTTCCATCTTAAATAGATGCCAAATAAGGATAAACAATAATAAAAACCATGTGATATTTTGAGAGGAAGACCTGAAAGTGTAAACAATCTAAAAGTGTTTGGAAGTATTTGTTTCATCAAGAGGGATGAATAAAACCTTAGTAAGTTTGACTCAAGGAGTGATGAAGGCATATTATTTGGATAATGCTTAGTAATATCAACATATAGGTGCTAAATTTTTTTTATTAAAAATATAATAGAAAGAAAAATGTTGTAATTGATGAAACCTATCCAATGAAGATTAAATCTCAACCAAAGGAGACTTCTCAAAACATAGAAATCCAATATGATGATGAAGTTGCAAAAGGAAATCAAGGAGAAGAAGATGGTGATGAAGAAATACCAGACACAAGATCTCCCTACAAATAGGTCAAGAAGATCACCCTACAAATTAAATAATAGGAAACAAAGAGGTAGGCATACAAAAAAGAAGAAGATTGAGGAATTCCCAAAACCAAGAAAACATTTCTCTTATCCAAGATTAAACAAAAAATGTTGTGGAAGCTAGAAAATAAAAAAATTGGATTGATCATATGAATGAAGAATTGGTCAGATAGAGAAAAATGAGACTTGGGAATTAGTGCCTAGGCCCAAGAATAAGAATGTCATTGGAAATAAGAATAAGAATGTCAATGAAAAAGGTGAAGTCACAAGGAATAAGGAAATACTTGTTTGAAAAGAGTTTACTTAGGTTGAAGGAGTGTATTTTGAGGAAAAATTTCACGAGTGGCGAGAATGGAGGCCATTATACTCTTCTTAGAATATGCAGTATACAAAAGGTTCAAGGTGTACCAAATGGATGTCAAGTCAGCATTCTTGAATGGGAATCTAAATGAAGAAGTCTACATTGAAAAACCTGATGGGTTTTCACTCTCAGAGGATAAGGACTATGTGTGCAGGTTGAAGAAGGCCTTATACGACCTTAAGCAATCTCATAGAGCTTGGTATAGTAGATTATATAGATACTATCTGATCAAGGTTTTAGGAAAGGAGTGGTAGAGAACAACATATACACAAAGGAAGAAGAAGGTCATATATTTCTTATGGTTGTATATGTTGATGATATAATATTTGGAGGAGATAATGAGAACATGACACATGAATTTTTAGAGGTTGTGAAGAAGGATTTTGAGATGTCAACACTTGGAGAACTTTGATTCTTCTTAGGACTACAAATCATTCAATCTAAGGAAGGCATCTTCATCTCATAAACCAATTACATAAATGAGATGCTCATGAGGTTTCAAATAAAGGATTGTAATCTAGTAGGAACACCAATGGTTGTAGGATGCAAGATGATCAAGGAATACAACTTACTAAGAGGAAATTAGACCACATACAGATCCATGATAGGCAACCTAATATACTCTACTACCTCTAGGCCTAACATCATGCAAGAAGTTGGTTTAGTTGGAAAATTTAAATAATATCTTAGAGGAAACCACCTACAAGTAGTCAAGAGGATATTTAGATATCTCATGGGGACCATGGAATATGTCCTTTGGTATCCAAGAAACAATGAGTTTGGGGTAATGAATTTCACATATGTAGATTGAGCAGGTAACATTGATGACAAAAGGAACACAAGTGTAAGATAAATTTTTTTGTTGATACATGCCTTGTCTCTTGGATAAGAAAAAATATATCTTGTAGCTCTATCCACGTGTGAAGCTGAGTATGTAGCAACTGCATTGTATTGTGCTAAAGTGTTGTGGATGAGGCAGACTCTAGAAGATTACAAAGCTAAAAAATGACAGTCCTATTACCTTATATTCTGATAGCACAAGTGTCATAAGTGTGTCCAAGAACCATGTGTTTCACTCTAAGGACAAACATATCCAAATAAATTATCATTTATTAATAGAACAAGTAATATAGAAGAGGATCATATTGGAGCATGTATCCACCAAGGAGGAGATTGTAGAGATATTGACAAAAACTCTCTCAAAAGTAGTTTTTGAAATTTTAAGGAAAAAATTGGGGGTAATACCCTCCCCTAACAACCACTAAGAGACTTAATACATTATGAGGGAGAAAGGAAAATTATAAATATGCCTCAAGAAGTTATAAAGAGTACCTAAATAGGGGGAACTAGTTCACTAGCTTAATGTACAAGTTAAAGACCAAAAGGAGGTGTATGCAAAGAGTGAAAATACTAAGTATGAAGTGAACCTATTGAGGGGGATCATTTAGGTTGAGTGGTGAACAATACCATACATAATTTTAAGCTATTTATGATAGGGAAGTGATCCTAATCCAAAGAGGAGCTTGTAGAGGTAAGCTTATGCATTGTTAGTGTTATGTTTTCCAACAATTACTAGTTTACTAAAGGAACCTTTTTCATAGATTCAAAAGGGGAGATTTCAATTAGAAACAAGAAAAGAGAGCATGGAAGGTGTTGGTATGACTCTTTTCCATCTAAGTTTCTGGAGGTTGTTTCCATAAATGAAAAAGGGGGAGATTTTTTAACCATATCTCATTGATGTTATGTTGAATTGATGGAAAATATTGGTTGGTGAGGTTTCAACCATTAAGGGTCATGAAGGTTGATTGGTATTTCTATCCTTTGAACTCAAATGGTGTGTTTTATGTGACTTTATATGATTTCTTTGTGTGATGTGAGGTGTCATGGTGTATATGCAAGGTCTTTGTGCATGCTTGGTGCATTTGTAAGCAACTAGGTGCTTGATGCAAACTCCAAATATGTCCTACAAGTTCCAATAGGTGTTTCAAAGGTGCGCAAGGGTCTTCATGCTGAAGAATAGGTCAAGTATCACGAGTCATGGTGCAAACAATCTCAATTAGGACTAGTTATAAGATCTAATGCAAGCATGACTTAGAGTATGGAGTAAAGAAAGATAAAGCATGGTAGTACAAGTATTAATTGTGTGTTGTGGCATGGTAGAGAGGATGCACACCATCTTACACATCCTGTGATAAAATATTACTAAAATTGATATTATTATAAATATTACTAGGGATCAACTTAAATTTTTTTATAATCTATTATGGAAACCTCTACCATTCCCATCTATATGATATTGATAAAATAGACGGTTAATTCTTTAGGGGTGGTAACTGATTGAATATTATCCTAATCAACTAGTTTATAAAGCTAATTGTATCACTATAACAATCATACATGAAACAAGATGGATAATGATAGATACATGAAATGGAGTACTAGAAATGAGAAGGAAAAGAGGATTTAGATAATATTCTAGTTGTTATGTGTTTATTTGGGATGGTCTGATGAATAGAAAATACTTGAAATGATCTACCAGAGATTCACCACTGAGATTTTTTCCTGAAAAATTACCTGGACCAAAGCGTATGGTACGGACTAAAGAATACCCATACTATAACCCTTTCTATACACCCTTGTCCTTCTATAATTCTATATTCTGTAAATTATATGTTCGTGCACTACTTCCTATTGTGATCTTATCTAGAATCTAGACATCTGATATTATGCAATGCTCATTTTGTAACTAATTCAATATAAAAAACCTTAGATGGTAAGAGAGTCCTACAAATAAAATTTTAGGTAGGTTGTGGGCACCCTTGTGCACCATTGATATCACTACTACTATGAAGAGGGCTTAAACCATATGTTTGTCTCACCTAACATGTGATATCTAGAATGTATGAAACCAAATTGATAATTGTGACCTTGCAACAAAGGGTTTGTACTTGATAATTTCCCTATATTGACTCGACTTTGATAATGTGGATTTTTTACTTGTAGAACTGATTGGATGACTGCCCTACAATGAGTATGTAGAGTATATGAAGCTCAAGGGAGTCTTGGAGTAGCTTTGCTTATGATTTCTCTTAGTATTTACTCATTAATATGTTAGGTGCTAAGTAGATATAATTCCCTCCTAAATGGGACATAAATAACTTATATATGCATTATGGGTCCAAAAAACTTAGAAAAGGCCAACTATAAATATACCAAAGAGTGTGAAATCAAAAAACTTACCATTAGAGGGAAAGGGACCAAAGTGGCTAGGTCATCCCATAGCATATGTGAATTATGGCCCTTTTTTAGCACTATGGTCATGTATAGTGTGTGTAATTTGAAAGCTGGGATTATAATGTGTGAGGGTATTTCCTAATTTTGTGGAGTAAAATGAACATTTTATTAACAAATAGGTTGTGTATACAAGTATTATTGAGTGGGATGTAGCTAGAGATAACATAATTGGCCAAATTGAGCAAGTGTGGGCTAGTGAAAGAGTGTTGTACAGTTTGTTATGTTACAAGATGTGAATTAACAAAATGAGTGTCTATATTTTCCCCTTTAAGTATGGAATTAAAAGTTTCATGCTTAAAGGAAAAGTCACTTGATTGTGTAGAATTTTTTTTCCTTTGCTTGGAGATCCTCATGCTTGTGTTAAGACTTTGTCTTGTGTAGTTCCACTCCATTTACACATTGTTTACTACACAGCAGACAACCCTTCATTTTTTCTTCATTGAATATGTATACTTTGACTTTCAATACACTATATGACTTGGATGATAGACATTATGAGTTATATGATTTGAGGCATAAAGTTCCATAGACATTTTATACCAGTATGACCTACTTGTTTTACTTCACTAACCATGCAAGGGTAATTTTGTTGCATTTATATGATTACTTGATTGATTGAACTAACCTTGCAGGGATTATATGTCCACGATCAAAATTCTATGTGTATGTTACATGTTCGATTATAGATAAACTTATCATGATATCCATAGATATATGGGTTAAATTTATTTATGAGACACAATTAAAAGTTTGAAATATACTGATTCAATCATACATGTAGATATTCATAATGAAATTTAAATGTAATTTTAATTATTGATTTTGATTGTGAATTGTATGATGAGTTGTTTGGGTTTCTATGATGGGATTTAGTTTTTTTTCACTTGTTTATATATGGATGTATATTTTGTTATGCAGTATGATGTTTTTTAAGCGTGTAGTTGAAAAACTCGTAAATTCAGAGAAAAATAAAAAATATCAAATCGAGGAAGGGAGAAGGCCAATAACCTAGGAATGCCACATGTTAGCCGGGGGTAACCTAATGATAACTTGTGAGTGTGTGTGTAAAATTATGTCAAGTGACCTTGTAAATTGTGATTTATTTTGTGTTTAATTTTTGAATAATTTTTGTCACATTTTCCTTATGTACAACTTTCGAAAAGTGAATTTGCTTTATTTTTGTTGAGTAGGTTTTATTTGGGTTAGTTAGTTATGTTTGAGAAAAATTAATTATGTTTTGTCTTTGCTTTTGTGTGGATTAATTTGCACTTAAAGTGTAAAATCGAATGTTTCCCTTAGGCCCACTTTTCAAAGAGTGTGAACAAAAGGTACTTTTTCTCAAGCCCATACCCATGGGGTAGGTGGGATTTTTAGAGGAAAAAGGTACGTTTTCTCACTTATGAGGGATTTTTCTCCACTTTTACACTCTTTGGTTAATTTGATTTGATTTTGGTGATTGCCTTGGGATGAAAATTTTGGAGTGTGGACAGAAACTTCCTTACACCCATGCGTCTTTGATTTGACCACCCCCATACCTCTCTTACACATTTCTTACGCCTTCTTTAATTGATTGTTTGACTTGTGTACTCCTTCACATCACCCTTCCCTCTTAAATATATATATGTGTGTGTGTGTGTGTGTGTGTGTGTGTGTGTGTGTGTGTGTGTGTGTGTGTGTGTGTGTGTGTGTGTGTGTGTGTGTGTGTGTTTTAATTTGGGGAGGGAGGTTACATGCCATTTTTTTGGAAAATTTATCTTAAATTTTGTTTGATTGGAGAGCCTTTTTGAAGAAGAAATTGTGAAAGTTTTCTTGGATTCTAGATTGCTCAAGTGGACAAGATGGCCCAAAGGTAGGCCTGTTCTACCTTATTTCTTTTGTTTGATTGTTTCTTGTTTGTGTTTTCTTTTGTTTTATGAAATTGGGGTATTTGTAGTGAATAACCATAGGAATGGTGTGGGAGAAAAGTAGCCAAACTTTGCAATAATCAATGTATTTTGGAAGATTGGAGCTAAAATGGGTTTACTTGGTAAATGAAGCAATAATCAAATCTTATGGAATAAAGAGATAAGGTTCTTGTTATGTATGTAAGATTTATGGAGGGATGTATTGTGTGTTTTCTTTGGCAAAAATTGATGTCTTTCAGTGGAGTAGAGGAAAAAGGGTTGGAGTGAAATTTCTTATCAGAGAGTGTGAGATGGATTCTTACCATCTCACTTGGGAGGCATAAGGAGAGTATGACTAATTTTCTCTTTTGGGATTCTAGTGAGAAGCCTTTATGTTGTTTTCTCCATTGAATGGTTGTTTTTGGTTTATTGTTTTCTTGTTGTTTTGTTCATTTAGGATAACATCTGGATATTCCTAATTTTTTGTGGATTGAGGGTTAATGGGAGAGATATTCCCTTACATTGATAAGGTTGGGTGGAGAGAGTTTCTCCCTCCTCTTTTTGGTTGTGCTACGTTGACCTAGTTGGTGATCAAGTGAACAAGATTATGGTTTTAATCCCCTTTTTGAAATAGTTATGGTTACTTTGAGAAAGTTTTTATTTTTAAAAAGACTTGTAAAGTTGAATCAATATTTAAGAGCTTTGACCCTTGATGGAGATACACCTTTGTTCCTTGTGAAATATGTAACTAGATTTAGTTTGTAAAAGTTGCAAGTTGTATCATTTTGAAATGGAATGGTGTAGGATTTCCAAGATGGAAATTAGTTATCTTATTAAAACATTTAGATTTGTGTATTATTTCCCCTTGTTGTAAACAATATTCCTATTATTATATTATTGTGAACCAATGTAATGTTTATTCTACTTGAAAGTTTAAGAAAATATGATTTTTAAGATACAAGCAAAGTTGTAAATGAAAGTATGAAAATTGTGTACGTTGATATGGAAAGGAAGTCTAATTAGTAATTTGATTTTGTGTAGAATGAAAATTGGATTTCAAGGGAAAGAAGAAAGTGAATAATTATTGTAGATGGTTGCATTCTTTCATTTTTACTTGAATGGAAATAAAAAGGTTGTTTGGAATGTTGAATGATCATGTCTCCTTCACTTTCTTGGAAAGAGTTAATTGCACAAGTGTGTGTCATACTAACGCATGTAAATGAAATGATTTAGACATTTATCTTAAAATTATAAGTTCAACATCAAAATTAGTCCTTATAAGTGATACCAAATAATTATATATATTGAAATAATATAATGTAACACATAAGATATTATAAAGATGTTATTATATAATACACACACACACACACATATACATACATACATACATATATATATATATCTATATATATGTGTGTGTGTGTGTGTGTGTGTGTGTGTGTGTATTGTATATATATATACATATATGTGTGTGTATATATATATATATATAATATATATATATATATATATATGTATGTATACATATATATATATATATATGTATGTATGTATATATATATATATATATATGTATATATACATATATATATATATATACATATATGTATATATATATACAACACACACACCACACACACACACACACACACACACACATGATATTATAATATATACATGTATATATGATAATACACACACACACAATAATTTGAGGGGTGGGAGGTGTCGGCCTTACCCTAGCCCCACCATATGAAAAATTAATATGGAGGGGGGGTGGGGGGGGGGGGGGGGGGAGAGGGGGACATTTAAAGACAAATCTTGCAAAGACATAAGTGGGATAACATGTAAGTGAGTTTTCAATGTTTTAATCAATAAAACTACTACAGGAAATAAAAGATAAACAAGTGTTGCGTTGTAGCTAGAGTACCTACCGCGGGAGTAGCAGAAAATAGCTGGGATAAGTGACTGAAGCTTACTTTATTTGAAAGGTGAATTTTTTATGGAGGGAAGAATTGCAGATCAGAATAAGGTTTGTGAGCCATGTAGACGGAAGAAGTTTTCTAAGATTGATACGGGAATACAAAACAAATGTTCTTGTAGTCTAAGAAGGCCCACTTCTTGGGCAGCTTGCAAAAATTGTCTTTGGAAAAATGATATGTTGGGCTTGTGCAATGCGAAATTAACAATTTTACAGACCAAAATGTGAAATTGGAGTTGACGTCTAGCTTCAATAAAATTTCAGGCGGTGAGGTTGTGTGCTCACATAATCAACTGGGTACCTATAGCTGCAAAAATACTGAAACAAACAATTGGCCTATTGTGATCACATGGAAAGTGATGAGGCATTATCATATGGCCCAAGTTGCACACTACTGACCTCAAATCATTTTGCTATTGCTTAAAAAATTTCAAATGAACTAAAATCTGTCTGGCTATTGTGATGGGTTGGATAGTGATGAGACATCCTTATAAGGCCAACTTGCACACTCCTTGTATGGGTATGGAGATATACATGTAGTGAATGTTAGGGAGATGATCTTAGGGAGAAAATATTATCATACATGTGTCTGAAATTCAAAGCAGAGAAGCTTCAGAAACAAAAGGTCTTGGAAGAACTTCTGAAGGCCATCAGAACTAGGATTTCAAGTTTATTGGTTACAGATTGAGCTCTTAAATCTATGTTGGCTTGATAGAATTCAATATTGTGGACTTGCAGGGAAGATGCATACACAAAAAATATCTCCTGTTGCGTATAGGCAAGTTTAAGATGTTGGCCACTCGGAAGGGCCATGAAGCAATGCATATCCATGGATTTGGTGATTAATACCTCCAATAATTTGATGCATTGATGAATGTTTTCATACTAAGGATTAGTGGTAGGGGCGTATGATTCAATTTTGTAGACATCCCAGACACATACGTGTGGTAAATAGTCTTCAGATGGTAAATCTAGAGAAGAAATTTCAAATGCAATAATAATGTATTTGAAAATAGAGTTACACATTTACAGACAAATGAATATTTTTATATGAAAGTATTGTACTTTGGTAATTTGTCAACATAAATTAGCTGGTCCAATGGAATTAGAGAATCATTGATTCTAAATCATTAACCTAAGTGGCCCATCTTCGCATAATCCCCCTTCAATTTAAATATGATAAGAAATTGTAATAGAAACAATGAATTTGGTACAGGCTGAAGCAAAAGTAATCCAACTCAAAACATATCACCTATTAAAAGGCTATTTATATAAAAGAAAAGGTCACTACTGCATTTATTGTACTAATAATTAAAATCGGAGTTTGCATAGAAGACAAGGTAACTCCGGCACTAACACATAGACAAAATATATACAACACCTATCTTATAATAATGTACTGCTCTCAAATTTAAACACCTAGAAAATTAAAATAATTATGAACACCATGCGCTAGATCATGGATGTCTAGTTCTAGTTTCATGACATCCACACAATGAAATCTTTCCTAATGACTCACGACTCCAGGCACTGGTGTCGGCATCACATACACCCACTCCTTGCATAGTGTTTCCATTCTCACTCTTCAAAGAAACCTACATCACCCTTGTCTTTTCCAATCCATGGCAGTAATAAACAACATAAGAGCTCAAAATGCGTGTAGAGAGGTGAAAAAATCAATGGAGTGGGAATCCAAGCATATGAAAATGACATCTGAACTCAAAATCCTTCATATTTCCTCCTTGAAATGATCGGTATGCTTCAGCGGCCATTCCTCCCCTTCATAAAATTAAGTTTCTTATTTCTTTTCTTGTTTTCCTGACCGCAAACCTCATGGCGTTCACATAGAATATGCAAACAATAACGTTAGCAGTTAAAAACCCTTCTGTTCTTTAATAATTTGTCGATGTTTTATTCCAATCCATATGCTCTAAACTAGCAGTTTCTCCACTTTTGTGGGGAGCAAGGACACACCGTGCAGAGGAGAGGGAGAGGCTGTATTGGACTGCATCAGAACAAAGAAGTGGTTGGTATAGTCTTTCCAAATAGGTGCTCAGAAGGAGAAGAAGCAAAATCAATAGTGGCAGGTGTTATGGGTGAATGAAGTAGTTTGTTGGCATAAACTTTTGATCAATGAATTTGTATGTAGTAAAATGTGGAGATATTTGGATGTATCCGCTTGGGATACAGGTACAAATAGATCTATTTTTTGTATGTAGCTATGAAAAAATGCAAGAAATGCAATGGTAGCAGTGTATTTGGAAGATTCGTTTGATGGGAAAATAGTCTCTATCACATGCAGGAAGCCACTTGTGTTTAGCATGCAGGGACAACATAGATGGAGTAGACAACACATGGAAAATCCTAAAAGGAGAATTAAACTTTAGTAAAACTAGGCATATCTGCGGCAAGTACAAACAAGCCTAGCAATGAAGGATTAACCAAGCACTAATAAAAAACGAAAGAAATAAAATATTTGCCAAAGCTAAACTATAGTTTTCATAAAACTGGGTTTTCAACTTTAGACAAAGCCATCATATTGCAAATAATCAGCCACTAGCCGTCCACTGCCCCACCATATTAGAATTAATAGGCAACAACAAAAACAATAGTATCCTACCGACAGAAGGTAATAATAAGTAGGAAAAAAGTGGTAGCCCTCATCTACAATGAGAATGGTGCTGCAAAGGTTAGAGGACACGTAGCACATGGTTCAAAAGCAAAAGAATCAAAATAAATACAGCTAGACATCCTCCTGAATTAAACGCCTCCCAATCCTCAATATTCTTCTTCCTCTTATGCATACAATAGACAAATCCGCAGGGAGTAGTTTCCTCTCAAATACATTTGAACCCACTTTAGATACAGATGTAGATCCATACCAACTAATTTGTATATAGTAAATGGGGAGATATTAGGGTTACATATTTATCTCCATGTGTAGGGCTGATTCAACCCATAATGAGTGAGGATATTAGCAAGAGCTCCATTTAGCACAATCCCCCATTCTCCTCTTCCTTCCCTCGCCTTCGCATCCTCGTTGCCATGCACATAAGCTTAGCCAAATAAAATAAAATAATAAAACACATAAAAACAACTTTGAACAAACATAACTTTATGGAGATATCTTACGTGTGCCAAATAGGAGTTAGGGATTAGGTCTTAGTAATAAGCAATATATATATATATCATTTTCTTGGAATGTATAAATCATATAGTAGAGTGTATGGCTAGGGTAGGGTTTAGTTTTATATAAATGAAATAATTTAAAATAAATAATGTTTTATATATAAAATGTGTTACAAGTAACGTATATAAAATAATATTAAATAAATTACATTAGTTATATATAATAAAGAGGTTTGCGTGGGAATGTATATTTAATATACAATGGGTATATTTATATTAAATTTATAATTAAATATTAATAAATTGTAATAAAGAATATAATCTACATCACTTTATATATATATATATATATATATATATATATATATATATATATATATATATATATATATATAATTAATGTGTATTGTTATGTAATATATAGTACCTTTATTATATAACTTAATAATATGATATTGTTGTAACAAATTCAAAGTTAAACTTAACACGTCTATAATGCTAAACTATTAAATTATAAATAATGATATGAATATAAATAATACAAACAAATTATCATAGCCCTAACGTTATAATAAATATAACGTATATTACGTTATTATAATGAAAGGGTATAATATCTAATATGAAAATAGTCAAATAGTTTTAAAACTCATGTCATAATGAGTTAGTATAATATATGGTCATTATGGTGTGTTAAGGTTGGTTATAATGTTGTAATCATTATAAGGTGGTTGTTGTAGTACTTATACAGTCGTTGTAAAATATTTGTAATGATTAAATTATGTTATAAATAATTTTGTGATTTTATAATATAATAGGAATGTAATACCATAAGACATATATAGAGGTCAGAGTTTATAGGTATATAATATTAGTAATATAATAGGTATAAGTTGGGCTCATGTATGTTCTATGATACTATATAATGGGTAACATAGGTAAGACAATATATATGATTATTTTAACATATTAAATAAAAGGTATGATAATATATATATATATATATATATATATATATATATATATCTAATATATATATATATATATATATATATATGTATGTATGTATGTATGTATGTATGTATGTATGTATGTATGTATGTATGTATGTATGTATGTATGTATGATACTAATTAGATGGTTACGTCAAGCTATAATATTATAGTAAATAAAATAATATTGTTATTGATACTATATAATAGGTATAAGTTGGCTCATGTATGTTCTATGATACTATATAATGGGTAACATAGGTAACACAATATATATGATTATTATATACATATACATACATACATACATACATACACATATGTGTGTGTGTGTGTGTGTGTGTGTGTGTGTGTGTGTGTGTGTGTGTGTGTGTGTGTGTGTGTGTGTGTGTGTATGTATGTATGTAATGATAATAATTAGATGGTTATGTCAAGCTATAATATTATAGTAAATAAAATAATATTGTTATTGATATAATATAATGATATTATGCAATGATTAAAACTTATTATATGAGATGCGTTGTGACAAAGTTATATACCCGAGTAATGTTATAGGGTTATATTACACCATAATGTTTAAAATGTAGTATTATGTAACATTATATCAGTATGATAATGGTAACGTTATAATATACTAAATTAATATGATGGTTATATTATATTATACTATACAATATCATGTGGTAGTATATAATATAGTTAATGTAACAAAATGGTTCTAGCATAACGTCAATCTTATAATACGATCATAATCTTGTGAAGACCAAAATAATACAATATAATTTATATGTATAATACTTGCCATATCATTTATGGGCCATAATGGAAACATACACACTTAAGCATTATAACGCAACATCTAACATAGTAATATCTTCATAGACATCTGATAAAATTGGAACGATATAGAGAATATTAGCATAGGTCATGCACAACAATGACAAGTGTAACTTGTGAGAAGGTTTGTTAGCTCCATAAAGGTGCACCGTAGACATGAAAACATTACGCTAGGCCCACTCAACATCGTAGTTGTGCTAAAACAATTTGCCTTGTTTTGGGTCAGAAATTTCAGGGCATTACACTTTTGTTATAGTTATTGTAGACACAAAATCTTGCACTTGGGTACATTTCTAGGTCCTAATCACATACTTGCATTCATATGATTCCTAAGTGAGAAAAGTACTAATTGACCGTTGTCTTTGGCATCTTTTCTTTCTTTCTAGTTTCTTTCTTGGCATTACACACCCTATTACCTAGTCTGACTTTTGATACTTCAACTTTTCTGAGTCTGGACACCAACGCTTAGCCAAGACGTCGACGCTCAGATGCCCTCATCCATTCTTGGTGCCCCCGATCTATTTGTATCTTGCTTGCCTCTTTTGGGCCTCTTCTAGTAGTTGGGCATCTTGTTTTCTTATGGGTCGGCCTTTTAGTGTTTAATTATGAAATTCAAACAAGGGAATCATATAAATAAAAAGCTATGTGACCATAATAAAGGACCGAGATCTAAGCACCTACTACTATTACCTAAGGTTGCATCCAAAGGCATTTCAAGAGCATCACAACATCCATCTGGATATCATCTAAGGGACAAAGGACTGCATTATTTTGCATACACTTCATATGAGGGGAAGTTAATTTTGAAATCCACACATCCACTTACATTGATACATCTAGTTATTGCTCGTTATTCAGTGCATCTTTAACAAGAGCTACCTAGGGCACGATTCTTCACACACACACACACATAGAACTACATAGAGTTTGAAATGTAGTGTAGTGCCTAGATCTAAATTTCACTCAGTCGAGTGACCACTGAGGTTAGTACAACTCCCCATTTACATATTTTTTTAGAATTTGATGTATTTTGGGGTTTTGCAGGTGTTCTTTCTCTTTGTAGGTTACAGGCGAATTATTTGGGCATAGTGCGATACACAGGTGACCAATAACAAAGGGTAGTGACATAGAAGTGACACAGAAGAAATCACTTTTTAACCATTTTTCGTAGTCATGGGATCCTAGAAGTAGTCTAGATGCCCCTCACCTGATCCAAACGCCCTAGTCTAGGCAGATCCGATTATCACACAATTTTTTGGGTTCATTTGAAATAATGTTCTCCTTTTGTTTATCAGTTTTCCAGTTCAACACATCTTGGTATCAATTATGAAATCAGCTAAGATTTCATTCACTTCTCTTACACTTAGGGTTTAAATTTTATCTAGCTTATTGTTTAGGTCAAACCTATACTTTATTACATTATCATTATGTTATGACTCTATAATTAGATTTTAACATATATCAATATTTGTTAAATCATTTTGGTGAACTCTTCTCTCGATCCCAACCTTCTTTCTAGGGCTCTCTTCTTATGCTCGTCACCCGTAGTGATTTTTTTAGGTTTTTTGAGTATATAGAGCTCCCTTTGTCTTACCGTAGGGTTTTTGAAAAAATGGGTGAAACAAATAATCCCATCACTAACTCTCAACAAGTTCCTCTTGAAAACATTGAAATATATGATGATGAGCAATCATATGATAAGGAAACCAACTTTTATCAAGATCAATTATACATGCTTACAAATTTTCGTCAAGCTTTGTGTGACAACCCCACCCATCTTCTGCATATTCTTCATGCTTTGATTAATGCCAAAAATTCTCAAGATGTTGCTACACCCCTTGTTAGTTCTTCCTCGGCTGCCATGGCCTCTACTCATCCCCTTCATATTTCCACCTCCATTCCCACTACTAATACTCCTATCATCGTATCTAATTCTTCCAATGCATAACATGGATCTTATTCAAATAATCCCAATTTAACTTCTTTATATCAAGATTTGCAAACTCAAATTCATGAACTTCAATTGGTTACCTCTCATGCACCTCCATATTTGGATTCTACTACACTCCTTCAAACTAGTTTTTCACCTGTCATTTCCACCTATCCGCTTCCTCTCAATTTCATCACGCCTAAAATTCCCACTTTTAAAGGCCATGGTGACCCTCATGAGCATCTCTAAGAATTTCATGTAGCATGTCTAGATTATGCAGATGATCAAACTTTACTTGCAAAGCTCTTTCCTAAAATTCTTTAAGATTATACAATGCATTGGTTCGACGATCTACCTGTCCACTCGGTAACATCTTTTACACATTTAGTCTATGCTTTTATTTCTCATTTATCTATTAATATTGGCTCTAAGCTATCCTATGCTCAAATTTCACAACTTAAGCAAGGATCTAATGAGCATCTAGCGGGCTATGTTTTACGATATAAGAATAATCTAGCTAAGATGTATAATGTACTCATGGACTCTAAAATTTAAGATCTATTTGTCCAAATTATATTACCACCTTTGTAAGAGAGTGTCATCTTTGAAACATCCCCATCATTTGATAATTTATGTCATACTCTTAAGCTATGTGAAAGTAAGCTATTATCTATGGGTAAGATTAAGTATCATGATCAGGTTGCATCTTCTACATGCTTTTAAAGTAAATCAACTTTCAAGCCATCTACTAAGCCCATTGAAGCCAAAACAACTATTGATGTTGTTACAAATCCTGAGAAGCTTCAATGGTAACCATCGAAGCATACATTTGTTATAGTTATTGTAGCTTCCTCCTCCACTTAATTTGGACCCATCTCATCCTAAAGGTCGCAATTACAATGAATTTTTTTGATGTGACTATCATCAATGTATTGGGCATTCTACATATCGTTGCTTCAAACTTCGGCATCTTATTCAAGATATCATCGATAATAATGTTATCAAACTTCCTGAGCCTACGATATCCATGTCAGTCAATAATAATCACAAGCTCAAAATCTTTAACAATCCTCTTCTTAAACATGACAAAAAAGTGGTTGAATCTTCATCACATCTTACATATCGTGTAGTTCCTCCTTCATTAGGGACTATTGATTTTCTCATTGCTCACGCTGATGCATCTCTACCGATCATTCCATTCTCTGATCATGACTATAACGCTACATTCTACTCTGAGACATTACATATCAATGCTTTTATTGGGCCTCATACTATCAATAATACAATGATTGATCTATCGATTCATATGTATATGCTCTATTGCACTTCTCGTTGCTATCGATTATTCGTCGTCACAAATTTCATATCAAGTTCCTAAATCATACGGTTATGTCGAAATTCCAGTCATAGTTGGTCCTCTTACCATGTTTGTGCCATTTCTAGTGGCACATTTAATCAAAGGGTGTGACATGCTCTTAGGTTTTCCCTGGCTATGTGCTAGTCAAGATATATTTTTCATGAATCACTTGTGTCTAAATTTCATTCACAACGAGTAAGTCATTACTATCAATGCTGTTCCACCCTCCACATTATGGCCACAACCTCCTCTTGAAGTTGTCATTGCACTCGCTAGAGCATCTAGGTCCCCGCGAACTATCAAATCTAAAGTGCAATATGCTCTTAGCTCTCCTATTCGCATACGACCTACTCAATCTCATCATTCTACTAGTCCATCTCATTAGTCTAGGTCCACCAGTCATGATGCTCCTTCACGCATGTATATATCATCTCCTCCTAGGTGTTCATTACCTCTGCACTCTTCTTCACATAGGTGTTCATCACCTCCACATTCTCCTTCACATAGGTGTTCATAGGCTTCGTGCTCTCCTTCACACAAGTGTTCATCACCTTATAGGTCTCATGAACATAGATCTCATTCACGGACCCATCGTCTATCTCATACATCATTGATCTCAAAGCATGGTCACATGCCTTTATCTCTACAAACATTAGGTGGAGGACCATTACACTTCAATTTTTTCAGATATCATATTCATCATCATACACTTGGGGGCATCATGCTCACTCTTCTCCCCTTATAGCATTATCAGGTGTCTCACATTTCTACTATTTCGCTTCATACTTCACATCTAGTATTTCCCATTCTTCTGACACATATTAATACACCCAATTTGTATCATCATTACCCAATGACACACTCTTATGCTTCGGTTCACACTTGACTATTAAGGGCATACTACATTCATGAACCTCACATCATACACACTACACATTTCACACTTGATGTATTAATGACACATCTTTCTAGCACATATTCATCACAACACACTTCCGTATGACGCACTCTAGTTCCACGGTTCATACTCGACTGTTGAGGGTATAAATCTGGAATGAACCTTACCTCATTAAATTTTGAACTCTTTACACTCTATGCTTCATCGAATATCTTTCTAACACATACAATTCAAACCAATTCCCGATGACACACTATTGTTTTATGGTTCAGTATTGATTGTTGAGGGGTCATTTATAAATGAACCTCATTTCACTCATAATCATTCACATCCGCTCGGGGGGCACATTCACATTGCATACCACTCCATCTCACTCATTCACAACATATTGCATATCTTGGTTGCACATACTATTGTTTACTTATACTTTTTACTTGTACACTTTCTTACTATGTTAGACGAATATTTTGTATGTCATTATCTTTATCGTATACACATGTGCATTCACTTATTCTTGAGTTGTGAATGCAAACTTTACATAGATTGTTACATGTAGCACAAATGCTTAGAACAAAACCTCTTACCAGTCCCACAACGGCTCCTGGGACCATCTATTTTTGTATACATCATATGTGTTATTATTTCATCATATACTACTTCTTATTATTACTAACACACTACTATATCAGATCACACACACTTTGACATACTTATTATCTTTCTAACATGCTAATGGGTGCTTCATGTGTAACATTTTCTTTGCAGGAATTATTTGCCACCATTGTTGTCTAATACTTTGCTTCTCACTATTTGTCATTATTTTTTATTGTATGCCATTGTTTGCAGGCTTTATCACATGTCTTGTTTGTTCATTGCTTGTATGTTTTTGGCTACTTTGGCCTTGATTGTCTTGCAACATTTTGAGCGATGTCCCGTGTTTGCAACCCACTTTTAGTGGTCTACATTGTCTTCTTGCTTACTAGATTACACATTGTCTTTTATATGCGTATTTGTCTTATTTGCACTAACACATGTTACTAGCCACTTTGTTTGCATGTGCCTTGGTTTCTACCATGCACATTCCCTCCCCCTGCAGAGCATAAATTTCAAATCAATGTTCAATCCTCTCCTTTGGGCTACATCCTCCTAGCTACGTTGCATGCACCCCAAATGACAGAGGGCATACATCAGTCGAATCAGTCACCCCATTTCAATAGTACACAGTCATAATTCAAACCTAAATAGTACAAGAACAAAACAGTCTTCAGTCATAAAAATGACCCAAAATTTGACTTAGGTCCTCATCACAACACAGATGCCAGTGCCCATATATAGACATGAGCGTTTGGGTGCCCCTGACCCTTCTTGGGTGTATATAACCAGGGGCAATTAAAGTGATTTTCTCGTATCAACACAATTTTCAATAGTTTACATAGCGGTTTTCACATAACAAGCACAGTACTCCAGCAATCAACATGCATGGTATCTCCTTTTTATATTTGTGTTGGATCAAACTTGATCGAACTTAAACAAAACAAGATCACACCAGCTGCAATGGTGTATAGATTTTGGGAAGCAGTGAAAGGTTGGAGAATAACACTAGACCTTTCTCCCTACACTTCTTCTGGCGTGGCATGAGATCGCCCCAAAAACTCACACTTGGCGCGAGATCGCAAAAAAAAAACTCGTTCTTCTACAATATTTTTAGGATCATTTATATCTTTTTCACTCAACACAGATGCTTAGAACAAAACCTCTTACCAGTCCCACAACGGCTCCTGAGACCATCTATTTTTGTATACATCATATGTGTTATTATTTCATCATATACTACTTCTTATTCTTACTAACACACTACTATATCAGATCACACACACTTTGACATACTTATTATCTTTCTAACATGCTAATGGGTGCTTCATGTGTAGCATTTTCTTTGCAGGAATTATTTACCACCATTGTTGTCTGATACTTTGCTTCTCACTATTTGTCATTATTTTTTATTGTATGCCATTGTTTGCAGGCTTTATCACATGTCTTGTTTGTTCATTGCTTGTATGTTTTTGGCTACTTTGGCCTTGATTGTCTTGCGACATTGTGAGTGATGTCCCGTGTTTGAAACCCACTTTTAGCGGTTTACATTGTCTTCTTGCTTACTAGATTACACATTGTCTTTTATATGTGTATTTGTCTTGTTTGCACTAACACATGTTTCTAGCCACTTTGTTTGCATGTGCCTTGGTTTCTACCAAGCACATTCCCTCCCCCTGCAAAGAATCAATTCCAAATCAATGTTCGGTCCTCTCCTTTGGGCAACATCCTCCTAGCTACATTGCATGCACCCCAAATGACAAAGGGCATACATCGGGTGAATCTTGAGTCACCCCATTTCAGTAGTACACAGTCACAATTCAAACCTAAATAGTACAAGAACAAAACAGCCTTCAGTCATAAAAATGACCCAAAATTTGACTTAGGTCCTCATCACAACATAGAGCAAGCCAGTGCCCATATATAGACATGAGCGTTTGGGCACCCCTGACCCTTCCTAGGTGCATATGACTAGGGGGCAATTAAAGTCGATTTTCTTATATCAACAAATTTTCAATAGTTTACATAGCGGTTTTCACATAACAAGCACAATCCTCTAGCAATCCTCTAGCAATCAACATGGTTTCAATAACACTAGACCTTTCTCCCTACACTTCTTCAAGCGTGGCATGAGATCGCCCCAAAATACTCGCACTTGGTGCAAGATCGCAAAAAAAAAAACTCGTTCAGAGATCTACAATAAACTTTTAGGATCATTTATATCTTTGAGGGTCACTCATCACAGATCAGGTGCACATGTTCCTTTTCACCTTTTTTGCATGTGCTTTTTCACACTGTTCTACATATTTGGATGGAATTTTTCATATACACGACTTTGATTACTCTTTTTCTCTTCTCTCTTGCAGGTTCATCCTTGTGAGAAGTAGTACTCACATCATCAAACACATCAAATGACAACAATAACAAGTACAACATGACATATACACATACGCTTTCACCCCTAGGGTCACTTCCTCTTCTTTAGCTTCTACGCTTCATTTTTATCACTCCTTCTTGTCTCCTTGACACACTTTTGCCATCAATTTACATGGTTATCAAATACGTATCTCTTGTCTACTTTATGTTAGCAAGCATTCACTCAATAACATTAAGTGGGGGCAAATGTAAACACAAAATCATGTACTCGGGTACATTTCTAGGTCTTAATCACATACTTGCATTCATATGATTCCTAAGTGAGAAAAGTAATAATTGACCATTGTCTTTGGCCTCTTTGATTTCTCTCTAGTTTCCTTCTTAGCCTTACACACCCTATTGCCCAGTCTGACCTTCGTCGCTTTAGTTTCTTTGAAGTTTGGACATCGACACCCAGCCATGACACCAATGGCTAGGCTCCCTCATCCTCCTGGGTGCCACCGACCTCTTTGTATCTTACTCGCCCCTTTTGGGCCCCTTCTAGTTGTTGGGCATCTTAATTTCTTATGGGTTGGCCTTTTAGTGGTTAATTATGAAATTCAAACAAGGGTATCATATAAATACAATGTTATGTGATCAAATTAAAGGAGCAAGCTATAGCATCTATTACTATCACCTAAGGTTGCATGCAAAGGCATTCTATGACTATCAAAACATCCATCTAGCTTCATTTAAGGGACAAGGGAATGCATTATTTTTTGCATACACTTCATAAGAGGGGAAGTTCATTTTGACATTCACACATCTGCTTACATTGAGCTACATGTAGTTATTGCTCAATACTTAGTGCATCTCGCATAAGAGCCACCTAGGGCACAATTCTACACACACCCAGGATTACATGGAGTTTGAAATGTAGTGCATTACCCACATCGTTAGTTAACTCAGTCAGGTGACCACTGGGGTCAATTCGACTCCCCATTTGCATCTTTTTCTTTTTAGGATTTGATGTGTTTTGGGGTTTTCCAGGTGTTATTTCTATTTGCAAGTTACATGTGAATTCTACAGGCATAGTGCAACACAGAGGTGATAAACAACGAAGAGAAATAGACACAGAAAAAAACACTTTCCATCCATTTTCGTAGTCACGGGCACCCATAAGCAGTTTATAATGCCGAGGAACCCTTGACTTGATCCAAGCACCTCAATCCAGGCATATCCTGCACTTGCACAATTTTTTGGGGTTTTTTGTGACAGTTTCCTCCTCCTGTTTATCTATTTTTTAGTTCAGCACAGTCTAGGATCAATTGCAAAATCAACTAAGTACTTTATCCCTTCTCTTACACCTACGGTTCCACATTTATCTAGCTTATTTCTTAGGTTAGATTTGTACTTTATTGTTTATTTATTGCATTGTGACTCTGCAATTAGGGTTTAACATATATCAATATTTTTTAAATTAGTTATGTTTTTTTTTCTAAGATGAGTACCTACCGAGAAAATTATATTGAATGTCCATAGTATAGGAAATTTAACTTTAACTTGAAAAAATTTGAACTCAATGTGAAAATAGAAATATGTAAATAGAAAATTAAAAAGGGAAATAGTATACCTAATTGTTTTGTGAGAGAGGGTGAGAGAGTACTTACAATATCATTTCCATCGATATTTTTTGATCTTTGTGTTAGAGATGGTTGGATGGACCTGGGGGTGATCAATCCCTAAGAGGAATATGAAAAGGAGAGTAGAAATAAGTGAAAACGTACCCCACATCATGGTGAAGAGAAGTATATAGGGAAAATTTTAGTTTTTTTGCATCCCTTCACTAAAATATGTGAAATGGGAAGTCAATCCTATAAAGATAACAATTACCTTGACACTTCATAAGACCCATGTGTAAGTTCCACTATAGATGAAAATGAACCCAATATATTTAAAAATGATGACACAATATACTGGGGTAATTTTAACTTTCACATACCACTAGTGTAACCATTATCTAAACTATACCATACATTATATGATTGAAAATGATTAAAAATCCTATACCCATTGAGAAAATTATTGAATATTCCCCTAGGAAGGAAGCATATAGAATGGGGCATAGCATCCGTGTATTATGGTCCTTCTGTAAACTTTTTTCCTTGTATCTTTTTTGACCCAATTATGTTTCTGATCCATTTTCTATACCCTTGATCTATTTGATTATGTAATTTTTATTTTTCTTCTTGATTCCTGATGGTTTTCCTCTCTTTTTTGGGTGTGTGGGATGGAGCAATGTGAGAATGACCCACATAAGAGGACTTGTAGCATAAATACACGTATTATAGGATTCTTACCGGGGAAATAGGGGAGTGCACTCGGTGGATAACTTGGTACATACATAGTAATATGATAGAAAAACTAGCAAGGTGTTGGTCACAAATAAAAACAAAATATAGTAGATGTAATAAAAGGCATACAAGGGCATGCAAATATAACAAAATAATAAATAATATGTTGCATATATGATATACCAATCAGGATGTTGCAAGAAAATAAAGGAACTTAAGAACAACAAGAAACATAAGGCATAAGAGAAAACATGTAAAATAAAAAAACAAACCATAATATGAAAATGATTTTGGTTTGGAACTACACATGAATCACCCATTATCTCTTTATAGTAATAAGTAGTATGACACGATGTATGTACCAAGTGACATATGTAAGAGAATGTAAATTAGTAAACATTGGAATAATATCACCTGCATGTGAGAAAGTGTAAAAAAGGGATTCCCCCAGTAGCTATGGAAGAATTGTTAATTGTAGACACTAAATCATGCACTTGGGTACATTTCTAGGTCCTAATCATATACTACTATTCATGTGAATCCTAAGAGAGAAAACTAGTAATTAACATCTATCATTGGAATCTTTTCCATCTTTCTCGTTTCCTCTTTGGTCTTATACACCCCACAACCTGGTATGATCTTAATTTCTTTATATTTATTGACAATGGACACCAGGCCCAACTAGGACACCAACACCCAAGTGCCCTCATCCCCTCTGGGTGCCTCGACCTCTTTTTATCTTACTTGCATCTTTTGAGTGTCTTTTATATTTTAGGCATATTGGTTTCTTATTAGTCGGCCTTTTAGTTGTTAATTATGAAAAATCAAACAAGGGAATCATATAAATACAAAGCTATGTGACCATAATGAAGGACCAAGCTCTAAAAATATACTATCATCACCTAAGGTTACATCCAAAGGCATTCTAAGAGCATCAAAGGCGTCCATCTAGATTAATTCAAGGGATAAGGGACTACATTTTCTACATACACGCATAAGAGGGGAAGTTCATTTTTCCATACACACAATCTATCTACATTTCTACATCTAGCTATTACTCATTA
Source organism: Taxus chinensis (assembly GCA_019776745.2). Taxonomy (NCBI): domain Eukaryota; kingdom Viridiplantae; phylum Streptophyta; class Pinopsida; order Cupressales; family Taxaceae; genus Taxus; species Taxus chinensis. Next base: position 480,039,885 of record CM034152.1, on the reverse strand, counting down.
TTAAAGTACATCTTGCATAAAATCTCCTTAGGGCATGATTCTACACACACACATACATAAATATGTTGAGTTTGAGATGTAGTGAAACACTCAATTATAAGTTCACTCTATCAGGTGACCACCGGGGTCATTGTAACTCCCGATTTGTATCTTTTTATTTTTGGTATTTGATGTGTTTTGGGGTTTTGTAGGAGATCATTTGTTTTACAGGTTATAGGAAAATTTTAGACATCCAACGACATACATGTGACTAACAAAGAAGGTTAAAAAACACCTTGCGACACCAGAAAACTTTGATTTATGCATTTATGTAGTCACAAGAACCCAATAAGCGTCTTTGGCACCTAGGTTCTTCTGCTCTAGTCCATGTGCCCTGGTCCAACTTATTTTAGCAATTCAACATTTTTTTGGGTTTAGTTGAGACAATCTCCTCCTATTTATTAGTCTTCTAGTCTAGAACACCTCAGGATCAATTATGAAATCAGCTAAGTCCTTTATTCAACACACTTTCACTTAGGATTCTAAATTTCATCTATTTATTACTTGCATCAAATATTTATTTCATTGTTTTATTTATCAGTTGCGACTCTGCAATATCTAGGGTTTAGCATTATTTTTCAATATTTGTTACATCATTTGGTGAACACATCTCACTCGAACACTCTTGGATCCTCATTTTTCTTCTCTCATGGATTCTAAAGCGCCTCAATTCCCCTTATATCTATTACTTTAAATGCACCCATCTTGTAAATATGGTCTCTAAAAATCTGTGCACTCTATCTACCTCCATCTTGATACACCACCCACTCGAGTCAGTTATATCTTCGATCATATTTCTAATGAATCTCTTGGGTCTAATTCTAATAAATCTATTTAAAAATCCATTAAAGCTTTACAGTCTTTATTTTAAGATAAATTTCAGACTATGTAATCCAAGATCACATCTTGTAAATTTGAAATCCAACATCTTAAGGACGCTTCTTAGGCTCACACAAGTTCTTCTTCTCATCCTCATTCTATGTCTTCTACATGTGATCATATCAATGGACCTGAAGTATTTACGCTCCTAGTACCTCTCATGTTAGATCTCAATGCCAAACAAAAGCATATTCTTCCACAACTCATAAACATCAATTAATCAACTTGTCATCTACTCATTCATATCCTTCTTATCGGCTTGCAAAATATCAAGGTCATCCATATTGCAATTATTATCGAATCAAAGGACATAATGAAAATGATTACTATTTTTGACAACGCAGACTTGAGCATTAGGGTTTTATCTTATTCACTACACATGTTGCTACATGTTCTTCTCCAATGGCTACATTCCAATGGGTTCCTAATCTGATTCATCTATTTCTAATGAACATCATTCTATTAATTCTAATGTTCTTTCTTCGGACAATCAAGTTTCACTTATTCAGCCTATTCCACCTAATCAAGTGCCTCTCAAAATAAGTCTAATACCTCCTCCTCTCAAGTAATCTAAAACATTATCAATTCAAACTAAGAAGTCAGCTCTCATGGCCAATCCTCCATCATCTCCTTCTACTAAGTCTTCTACAATGTTACCCAATAATCCACCACTTAAACAATAAATCATTTTTGTTAAAGAAACTACTCCTTATACTGATGGAAAATACACATTTCAAACTCTACCACCATGACATGCTCATATTGTTTCTTCTACCTACCATTATTTTGAATCTCTCTTATCATTACATAGATAACGCTCTCCCACAATGGCATGGTATCTCTCATGTCACCACATATATCTCCATCATTCGCACACATGGGAGGCATCACACTCCCCAAGTCTAGCACTATCATTTGTTTCGAGCATCTCCTATCACACTTAGCACTCCGCACTTCATGATTCATATTTATAAGCATCAACTTAAAACCTTTGATACACAACTTGTATCATCATTTCCCTATGACACACTCTCATGATACGGTTCACACTTTACTTTTGAGGGCATAAGACACACATGACCCTCACACACTATGCATTTCATGCTCTCTGCTTTAAGAAACACCTTTATATAATTTCATTCTCACACATCATACCAAAATCTACACTCTACAAGGCATATTACATATTACTAGCACACATTCATCCCAACACTTCCCTATGATGCACTCTAGTTCCACGTTTCATACTTGAATGATGAGGGTCTAAATCTTAATTGAACGTCATTATTAAGGGCAAATAGTTTTGAAGGTACTATACCCTGTATACAAAAGGGCTCAAAAGCTAGATAGTAAAGGTGAGAAAAACAGCCCAGAGAAGGGCAAAAATGCCAACCAAAGAGGGCTCAACAGCCAAATATGACAATATAAGTGAAAAAAGGATCCAAACGTACAATGATCCAAAAAGAAGCAGAAAAGATCAAAAAGTAACCAAAAGAGAAACAACATATAGAGCTCCGCCAAAAAACAGCGCCAGAACCACCAGATAACAGCAACTTCGCAGCCAAAAAACAGCATCACAGCAACCCGTTACTTGATAGCCCTGTCAATCTTGGTCTTGATAGCCTGCAGCGACATGAAGAAGGCAATGGCAGTGGCCTGAGAGGAGTCTTGCATATCCACCTGAGCAATTGCAATATCCCTTTTCTCTTTAGGGCCCCAAATGTCCTCATTAACCCCACTTAAACTGCAGACACTATGAACATGTTGTTCAATGAAATTATAAATGCTTTTGAGGGTAGACAATATGCAGTCATTGCGACTTTTAGCATTCCCCATTCTGCCATCTAAGGACTGTAACTTCTTGAAGACTTCAGCAATAACCCCCTCTTCCTCATCACTTTGAAGAATCCCTTTTCCCTTAGCTCTTTCCATATTTTTTATAGTCCCTTTGAGCTCTTGTATCTCCTTTTCTAATCTGTCCACTCTGTCCATCAATTCCTCCTCCTTGGGCTCCTCCACCGGTTTACTAATATGCAGGAGGTTTTCAGCAAGTTCCAGGTCTTTGTGGCTCCTTAGGACCCATTGGGAAGCAGGGATTTTAGCTTTGATGCTCTTTCTTTTCTTGCTGGAAGCAGCAACTTCAATCTTTCTTTTCAGCAGGGGGGAGTGGAAGCGGTGCGAGCAGGTGGAGGTATGGAGGAAGGAGGTGGGGTAGGATTCACGGGGGGGCAGCTAGAACAATGGCGATGGATCAGGAGGATAAGTCCCTAGTGCAAAGGGACAGCCCTAGAGTGGCTCTGAACTTCCCTAATTGATTTCTCCAGCGAGTTTATCAAATAGTGAGGAAAGCTGATGATGATATTTCTACGAAAGTGATTTAGAAATATCAAATGTTTTTGAGGTATAGTCACAAATCTTCCTTCAAGAGTTACATACCTAACCACCATCCTGGCAAGCTCAGCAAAAGGCTCAGGAATCGACGCCACCTTGATGCCAGCAGTCACGAATTCAAGATTCTCCCCCTCGTCCAGAAATTTCTTGGTCTCCACCTCCCTGTCCACCTTCTTATTGAAGAATTTGGTGCCTTCCAGGCTGAGGCCCGTGATCTGGGTGATGAGCTCTTCTGTGATTTCCATCTCCATGTTACTGTATTTGACAATCCTATTCTTCCATCCCTGGGTGAATCTGATAGAAATGTCTTGGTCGAAGCCTTGAATCCTTTCAATTAAATTAGACAGACCCCCGATTTGTAGGTAATTCCAAAGCTCCGTATTCTCTTTCCACGCAGGATTGTGGGTCGGTTCAGTTTTGCAAGGCGGACCCCCCATGTTTCCTCTGCTCCTTTTCCTGTTCTCAACGGTAAAAAAGCTACCACTATGCGGGACAGGCAGAGCTTTGATTTTGGTATTTGAATCTTTCCTTTCCGTGAAAGCAGGTTTAATTATTATGCCATACTTGTTATTATTGCCCCGCTCCTCGGCTTTCCTCCTATGCCAAGAAATGATGACAGTCCATCCCACACAGATCGCATCAATCATCCATATCTTTTGTGATGTCATCATAATGTACTTGAGGATCCGCACATTAGCGTCCAAATTACAGCCGTTAGTGTTGATTTTCACTGCCATGTAGATCAATGATTATGGCTTTATTGATTTGAGCGGGCAGAACGTCCCCCCTAAGCCAAGTTTGAAAGGAATTATTAACACCGAAGTTAGCCAAACTGTCAGTGACCCTATTTCCTTCCCGATAGGTGTGGGTGATTTGAACATTTTCAAAGCTCTTGCATATATCAATAGCTTCCCCAATAGAATCCCTGATAGACCAGCTGGGGTGTTGCTTTTTATTTAAAAGATTGATGATATTCAGAGAATCACCTTCAATTATAATATTCAGAATATTACAATCTCTGGCAAGTCTTATACCCCAAAGAGCCACCAGGGCTTCGGAATAATGATTAGTCTGCCTGCCCATTCTCCCAGAAAAAGCAGCAACAAAACAACCTCTTTGATCTCTGATGACTCCCCCTCCTCCAGAGTCTCCCGGATTGCCTTTTGAGGCCCCATCAAAATTTAACTTGTGCCAATCAGTGGGAGGCTTAATCCATCGGACTGTGTTTCTATCAATACCATTGTTATTCCTATTGACAGTGTCAATATTCCAATCAGTCAGGATGTATTCTTCATTCTCTGGGTAAAGTCTATTTTTAGGGGGTTTAAATCTAGCAATATTATCTTGCACAACAATGATAATTTCCTTGTAGACTTTGTTACAAGCCTGTCTATTGTTTCTGAAAATGTTATCATTACGAGCCTTCCAAATTCTCCACATAGTGTGGGGTAGAACAAGTTGCCACAATCTTTTCACCACACAATGCTTAAATGGAGAGTCCCATTGCTCCCAGGCCTGAAGACAGGTAAGGGGAAAAATCCATCTCAGATTAAATTTTGCAAAAACAAGCTGCCAAATTTTGGAAGCAATCTCACAATGGAGGAATAAATGCTTTATATCTTCTACCTCTTTCTGACACATGCAACATCTATTCGGCATGATGAATCCCTTCTTGATGAGGTTGTCATTAGTTAGGATCTTGCCATTAATAATTAGCCACCAAAAGAAGTTCACTCTAGGGGTTAACTCCGGCATCCACAGCTTGTGCCACTTAATTTCACTTTCCATGGATACAAAGAAAGAATTATATCCTGATTTAACAGAGTATTCCCCATCAAAAGAATCTTTCCAGATGAGTTCATCCTTAAGATTTTGATTACTTATATGGATTAGAGAAAGTTGATTCTGTAAAGATGAAATATCAGCCTGTATACTATCATTCTCCACTTTTAGCTGTTTCCATTTTCTTTTGTTTCCATCCCTCTCAATGTACCCCTAGATTTTGTGCCCATACTTTGTAATTAAGTTGTCTTTAATGTGATCATAAGCAGAAATCCAGTTAGAATCAGTCCACTTATCAGTCCAGAAGTTTATGTTTTGTCCATCTCCAAGCTTCCAGCTACACCCCTGAGAGAGAATGTGTCTGCTGCGAAGAAGGTTGTTCCAGAAAATAGAACCACTCGGAAGAGACTGATCATATATGAAGGAAATCTTGTTTTGGTTTGAAAGATATTTGATCTTAACCAACTCTGTCCAAGGTCTGTGCTCTTTTATAAGCCTCCATCCTAATTTTGCAATAAGGGCAGTACTCATATGTTTGATATCTTTGATGTCTAACCCCCCAAGTCTCTTAGGTTTACAAACCTGCTCCCAAGCCACAAGATGATATCTGAATCTGTCCTCAGTACCGTGCCATAAAAAGTGCTTTTGAATCTTCTCAATACTGTTCATCACTACTGCAGGCATGCTGAACATTGACATGATGTAAATAGGCAAGTTTTGGAGCGTGCTTTTAACCAAAAGGCACTTACCTGCACTTGAAAGAACAGCTCCTTTCCAGCCAGCCAACTTTCTTTGAAATCTCTTAATAAGATCATTCCATACCTCCACAGAAATCTTGCCAGTACTTAAAGGTAAACCTAAGTAAGTAGCTGGTAGAGAATTAATAGTGCATCCTAGAATATTAGCAATCTTTCTTTGCCTTTCCCAAGGAGTATTGAAGAAATAAATAGAGCTTTTGTCAAAATTAACTTTTTGTCCCGAGGCTTCCTCATAAAATCTAAGGACAGTTTTGATAGCCTTTGCCTCAATGATAGAGGCCATCAGGAGAAGCAAAGTGTCATCAGCAAACTGCTGGTGTGAGGAGATCTGATTACCAGTAGTTGGAGGGAAGCCTTTTATCATGCCAATGCCAATAGCTTTGGAAATAGATCTGCTTAAACTGTCAGCCATAATAATGAATAATAGAGGGGAAATTGGGTCACCTTGCCGGATACCTCTATTGCTGGCAAAAAAACCCACAGGTTCCCCATTAACAACCACAGAGAATCTAGAGGTAGAGATACAAGAGTGAATGATTTTTCTGAATTTGATTTGAAAACCAAACTTGGATAAGACCTCATCCATGAATCTCCAGGAGACTCTGTCGAAAGCTTTATGCATGTCCAGTTTGATGGCCATCCCTGCCTTTTTACTTTTATCCATAGAATGTATAGTTTCATGAACCATGATAATTCCATCTTGAATAATTCTTCCCTGGATGAATCCGCTCTGCTGTTGTGAAATGATCTCCATAAGAATAGGTTGCATTCTAGTGGTGAGAATCTTTGTGAAAATCCTATATATAACATTAACCAAACTGATAGGCCTGAAATCTTTGAAGTCCTTTGCATCCAACTTTTTCGGGGCAAGCACAATGTGTGTATTATTTAGTTCTTTAATGAGATTTCCCGTTCTGTAAAACTCATTAACAGCTTTCAAGAGATCTTCAGAGCATATTTCCCAACATCTTTGGTAAAAGTTAGCCGAAAATCCATCTGGACCTGGAGCCTTATCCCCTTCTAAAGCAAAAACAACCTTTTTTAATTCCTCAATGGTGATTATTTTTTAAAGACTTTTAAATCTCTCAGCAGGTATCAAATTATTATGAATGGAGTCTAAGAGGAAAGAGGTTGCTTGTTCATTGTAGGAGTTATTCTCAGTGAGGAGGTTCTTGTAGAAATTAAGCACCTCTATTTTGATGTCCTCTGGATCCTTAGTAATGTTTCCATTTCCTTTAGCAACCTCAGATATTCTGTTACAAGCTCTATGTTTGAGGGCTGTCAAATGAAAAAAAATTGTATTTCTGTCTCCTTCTTTAAGCCAAAGGGCTCTAGACTTCATTCTCCAAAAGGATTCTTCATGGCTGTTTATATTATGCAGATCCGAGAGGAGTTTTTTTTCCCACTGATGATCCTCTAGAGACATACCTTTCATGGAAACATTTAGCTCAAGCTCTTCTAGCTGTTGCTTAAGTTCTTTCTTCTTTTCAAAAATGTTTCCAAAAACCTCTTTATTCCAAATTCTAATCTTTTGTTTAACATTCTTCAACTTCTGTAGAAGCCTGAATTGGGCCGTCCCTGTGCCTTCCCAAAACCACCACTCTTTAATTCTGTCCAGAATATCTTCATGCTCGAACCACATTTTCTCAAATTTGAAATTACCATGAAAAGGTTTTGTCCAATTGAAGAAATTTAGGACAATTGGATTATGATCAGAGCCCGTTCTGGGGAGAGAAGAAAGATGAAAATTCTGGTCCAGAATCCAATTTGCAGAAATAAGAGCTCTGTCAAGTTTAACCTGAATTAAGTTCTCCCCTAACCTTCTATTGGACCAGGTAAATTGGTTGCCATGAAGCTCTATGTCCATAAGATTAAGAGTCGAAATGAAGCCAGCAAATTCTTCCATACCAAGGGAGAATTCAGAGCTTCCCCCAAATTTTTCTCCCGGATTCAAAGGAGTATTGAAGTCTCCCATAACCAACCAGTTCATGTTTTCAACATTGCTTCAGAACAAGGTTAACTCTTTCCATAGATTTCTTTTACCAGTAGCAGTATTGGGCGCGTAAATATTAGACAGAATCCAGCTATGATTATTTTCAAGACTTTTAAAAATAATAGCTAAATGGTTCTGGGTGGAGGAGAGTACCTTACCGTTAACAATCTTTGTATCCCAAAAGATTGCTAAGCCTCCAGAAGCCCCTTGAGAATCAATAGCAGCAAAGGCAGCGTTCTCCCAGAAATATCTTTTGAAGTCTTCAACTGCCTTACTTTTCATTTTAGTTTCCTGAATAAGAAGAATGCTGGGTTTGTTTGATCTTTTAATTTCCTTAAGCATTCTTTGCTTAGGCCCCCCATTGAGGCCTCTGACATTCCAAGAAATAACCTTCATTAAAAAAAATTTGGAGATGCATTTGCTAGATGGTTCAGAATTCTTTGTGTACCATCTGCAATTTCTTTTTCAGTCTCTTTTTCTCTTGCTTCTCTCTTAGATAGCCTGCCTTTTCTATATGTGACTCCAATATTTGCAGTTCTTCTAGCAGTGGCCCTTGTGATTCTTGAGGTGGAAGCTTCCCAGCTTCCAAGCTGCTTTTTTTTCTCACTATAGAGTGATTCCGGACTTTCTTCCAGACTTTTTAGACCTCTTTTCTTTCTTTTCACTAAGATGAATCCATCATTATCACAATCTGATATATTTTCCTTGCTAATGGGGGTAATTTCCCCATCCTCTTTTCCTGTGGCAATATTAGTCTGCTTATCCATTTTAGGAGCCAGCTCCTCCATATCAGTATCCTCTTTATCTTGGTTTAGATCTCGTGCAATGGATTCTAGATCCTCTTTGACTTTTTCTTGTCTCATTTTGAGTTTCTCCAGAGAGCTGTTCCTATTTAACAGCTCTTGATGAGCAGTGATTTTTTCTATCTCTTCTTCCATATACGAGAGAGAAATGATAACTTTTTCATTTTCTTCATCAACCTCCATGCTCAACTTTACCGGATTTGGTGTCAAAGTGTTCAATGCTGAATCCACTGACATCTCCCTTTTGTTTTCTTCCTCTTTCAGACCCAGATCGATTTCCTGTTGAGTCTCAACCAGTTTCTTAGGTCTCCATAGTTTTCTATAAACCGGTGGTCTCTTCACCTTAAATCCTTTTTTCCTTTCTTTTAACTTGGAATGCCTCTGCAAACACCTATTTCTAGTAGCTAGATCAGATAGCGGCTCTTTATCCACCTTATCTCTTTGTTTCTGTCTTTGAGCTTCAGGAATATCTGAGAGAATTTCCAGCTTTTGAACTGTTTGATCAGGACATTTGTTGGCAAAGTGGCCTAATCTGTGGCATTTGCTACATCTTAGTTGGAAAGCTTCATATTCTATTTGTTGTTTCCATACTCCAAATTTGGACTACAAAACAATGTGATCAGGAAGCTCTTGATCCATTTCAATAGAGACACAGAACCAAGCAAATGCCAGCCTAGACCTATTTCTCGTGGGCCCATCCAGGCCAATAGGTGAACCAATCGATTTGGCTATATGAAGGAGGATTTCATCATCCCATAGATGCAGAGGTAGTCCTGGGAGTCTACACCAGATGGGTATGGCATGAATATTCTCAACATATGGATTGAATCCAGGATACCATTTTTTTAAAAACAGTCCCATATTTCCCAGACACCAGGGACCACCCAACAAGACCGAGTCAACATCAGATTGGAGATTAAATCGGGCCAGAAAAAATCCCTTTGCCATGGTGGTGATAATCAAATCCCCTTTTGGTTTCCATCTGCGAATGGCCCATTTTCTAATAGTGTCCACATTGGGTCGTGATCCCAAAAATTTGCTGACAAGGGCCAGATTGGTTTTCTCCAGAGCTCTTTGTAGACATCCGTCAGGCACCTGTAAGTGGGTCACCCCTTCAGCATCTTTTGTACTTTTAAAATCACATGCAGGCTGAGGTCCCACATTTTTGTCAGGAGGAATCTTTACAACATCCGCCCAGGCTCTAGATCCAAAACTACCACCAATGATCACATTTTTCACTTTTACCGGTTCATTAGCGTCTACATCGCAATCCTTTGAAAGACATTCAGCAGCCAGAGCTGCTGAAACCATGCTTTCAAAACCCTCACGCAGCCCACTCGCATTTTCAAACACGCAGTCCTCCTGCATTTTCAAACACGCTTTCAAACCATTTCCTGATGACGCACTCTTGTTTTATGGTTCATTATTGATTGATGAGGGGGAATTTATAAATGAATCTCATATCATGTTTATCCACATCCAATCGAGGGGAACGTTGCCGCTATGACATTCATATTGCATACCATTCCATATCAATCACTCATAACATACTGCATATCTTGGTTGCACATTTTCTTGATTACTTATTCTTACATGTACTCTTTGTTTCACATGGTAGACAAATATTTTGCATGTATTTATATTTTCTATATACACATGCACGTTAAATTTTTATCTAGTTATGAATGCAGACTTTATAAAGATATTTACATGTAACATGGATGCTTGGCAATGTACCTCTTACCAGTCCCATCGAGGCTTCTGGGGGCACCTAATTTTGTACACACCACATGTGTTATTGTTTCGTTTTATACTACTTCATATTCTTACTAACACACTAATTTCTTGATATTTACACATCTTGACATAATTTTTATCTTTCTAACATGTTAAAGGGTACTTCATGTGCAACATTTTCTTCGTAGGATTATTTTCTTCCATGGTTGTCTAATACATTATTTGCTACTATTTTCTATTATATGCCATTGTTTGCAGGATATGCCCTATGTATTGCTTGTTCATTGCTTGTATTCTTTTGGATACTTCAGCCCTGATTGTCTTGTGACATTATGAGCGATGTCTTGTGTTTACAACCTGATTTTCACAATATATCATTGTATTCTTTTCTGCTCAATTACACATTGTATTCTATATGTGTCTTTGTCTTGTTTTCACTAACACATGTCCTAGCCACTTTGTTTCCATGTGCCTTGGTTTATACCATGGAAATTTCTTTCCCCTTACAAGGTATCAATTTCAGTGTAGAATCCAATCCTCTCCTTTGGGACACATCCTCCTAGTGACATCACATGCACCCCAAATGAGGGGGCATACATTGGGTGAATTAGTCACCCCATTCAACAATACACAGTCATAGTTTAGACCTAAGCAATATAGGAACAAAGTAGTCTTTAGTTACAGAAATGACCTAGAATCTAACTTGGGTCCTCATTTCAGCATAGACGCTAGTGCCCAGATATAGACATGAGCACCTGGGCATTCCTCGCACTTCCTGGGAACCTATGACCAGGGGGAAGTTATAGTTGTTTTCTCATATCAACGTAGTTTTCATCATTTCACATAACATTTTTCAGAGTATAGGAACAATCCTCCAACAATCAGAACGTATTATATCACCTTTTTTATTTTTCTTGGATCGAACTTGATTTAACTGGAACAAAGTGAGATCGCACCATCTGCAGTGGTGTATAAATTTTGGAAAGTAGTTAGGGATGGAGAATAACACTATACCTTTCTCACCAAAACTTCTTCTTCCATGGGATGAGATCACCCCAAAAACTCATTATTTGCATGAGATCACCCCAAAACTCGTTCTTAGCGTGACATCACCCAGAAAAAATTGTTCGTCTACAACATTTTTAGAACACTTTCTATCCTTTTCACTCATCACAGATCAGGTGCACATGTTCCTTTTAATTTTTTTTTACATTTTTACATACTTTTACATGCTTTTTACAAAGTTTTCATAACACACAAATTTGAATACTCTTTTTCTCTTATTTTTGCACGTCATTCCTTATAAGAAGTAGCAGTAAAAAACACAACACAAAGCACAACAATGAAAATAGGTACAACATAACACAACACATACTCTTCACCCCTAGAGTCACTTCCTCTTCCTTATCTTCCATGCTTCATTTTATCACTCCATGCTTTTTCTTGTCTCCTTAGCACATTTTCACATTTGATCTACATTTTTCTTAGGAACACATATCTTATCTACTTTATGTTATTGAATATTCACTCAACAACATAAAGTGGGGGAAAATGTAGACACTAAATCACGCACTTGGGTAAATTTATAGGTCCTAATCACATACTTCTATTCATATGATTCCTAAGCGATAAAACTAGTAATTGACATTTATCTTTGGTGTCTTTTGTGTCTTTTTAGTTTCCTCTTTGGTATTTCACACCCCAAGAACTAGTTTGATATTCATTACTTTATCTTTATTGACTCTAGACACCAGCACCCAGACGCCCTCGCACCATCTAGGTGCCCTCAACCTCTTTGTATCTTACTCCCCTCTTTTGGGCCTCTTTTATCTTTTCGGAATCTTGGTTTATTATGGGTCAGCCTTTTAGTTTTCAATTAGAAAATTCAAACAAGGGAATCATATAAATACAAAGTTATGTGACCATAATAAAGGACCAAGCGCTAAGAATCTACTATCATTGCCTACGGTTGCATCCAAAGGCATTATAAGAGAATCAAAGGAATCCATCTAGCTTCATTCAAGGGACAAGGGACTACATTTTCTTCATACACGCAGGAGGGGAAGTTCATATTTCAATACAAAAAATCTATATACATTGCTACATCTAGCTATTTATCACTATTATAGACAAAAAATCACACACTTTGGATAAATATCTAGTCATGATTGCATACTACTATTCAAATGTTTCCTAAGTAAGAAAAGTATTAATTAACCCATGTCTTTGGCCATATTTTCTTTCTTTCTATTTCCACTTTTAGTCTTGCACACCTTATTTCTCAGTCCAACCTCCAACCCTTCAATTTCTCTGAGTTTGGACACGATCACCCAGCCAGGATGCCAACACCAGGTGCCCCTGACCTTTTTGTACTTTACTCAAATATTTTGGGTCCTTTCTAGCCATTTGAGAATATTTATGAAATTCAAGAAAAGAAATCATATAAATATGAAGTTAGGTGACCATAATAAAAGACCAAACACTAAGCATTAGCTACCACCACCTAAGGTTGTATCCAAAGGATATTAAAGAACATTCAAGCATCCATTCAAGGGAAAATTACTGCATTCTTCCGCAAACACTTCATAGGAGGGTAAGTTCATTTTATTCCATGCACACATCTATTTACATATTCTACATCTAGCTATTTGTTTGCTATCAAGTGTAACATGCACAAGAGCCACCTAGGGCAAAATTCTACACACACACCTAGAGCTACATTGGGTATGAAACGTATTGCGGAGCTCAATCATAAGTTCAATTGTTTGATAGCCAATGATAATCCAAAACATCATTTGTATTATTTTCTTTTTGGGATTTGATGTAATCTTGAGGGTTTTGTAAGATATTTCTTAATTGCATGTTATCAATGACCTCGACGATCATTGTGTGACATACTAATGATTAAATGTGAAGGACAAAAAACATCTCATGACCATGAGAAGGAGGTTTCCTGAGGGTTTGAGCAGTCACAAACACCCATAACATATCTAGGGCGCATGCAGGTGCCCCTACCTTTTCCAGGAACCCTAGTCAAGGTAAATTGTCAGCTTGCACATTTTTCTGAGTCTTCATGTGACACTTCTCCCTCTCTATTCATCAAGTCAATAATTTGCATAGTCTAGAATTAATTGCAAAACAACCAAGTCTTCTTACCCTTCTTTGTAACTAGGGTTTCATATACTTTAGCTTAATATTTCTTGAGTTAGATTTATTCTTATTGCACATGAATTTTACTACTACATTGCAATTATTATTAGGGATATATTTGTTTAATATATATTCTATAAATCTTGGATGCTTTACACAATACCTATTACCAGTCCCACAGTGGCTCCTGGGGTCATCCACTTTCGTATACTATAGATGTCATTATTTCATTTTGCATAGCACATTAGTTTATTGGATTATACACGCCTTGAAATACTTTTTATCTTTATAACATTCTAATGTGTGTTTCATGTGTAGTATTTTTATTGCAGATCTATTTACTTCCATTGTTTGTCATTGTTTGTGAGATTTCCCCTTTATCTTGTGTGTGCACTTGTCTTATTTTGGCCTAGTTGACCTCAATTTTCTTGAGACATCGTGAGTGATGTCCCATTTTTGAAACCCACTTTTCGCGGTCTACATTCTCTTCTTGCATATTTTCTTCTTGTGTCTTAGATTACACATCATCTACTTGATTGTTAGCACATTGTCTTCTACATGCATGTTTGTATGTGCTTGTGCTAACAATTGGTTCCTATATACTTTGTTTGTGTGTTCATTGGTTTCTACCAAGCACACTCCCTCCCCCTGTAGGGCATCAGTTTTAGCGCTACAGTTGGTCCTCCTTTGGGGCGTATATTCCTCAGTGAAATTACATGCACCCAAAATGAGGGGGGCATCATTTGGGTGAATAAGTCACCCCATAAAGTAATTTAAAGTCATCACATAATACAATTTAGTACTGGTAAAACATAGTCATCAACATCAGACAGGGCTCAGAATCTGACTTGGGTCCTTAGTAGAGCACAAACACCAGCACCCAGACCAAGACAATAGTGCATGGGTGCCCCTGACCCTTCCTATACACTTGTGACCAGGGGGAAGTTACAAAACATTATTTAGTGCAGCATAGTATATAGTACTTTACACAATGGATTTTACAGGGAATACAATCCTTAGCACTTTCACATTGGATCAGAATTGGTCGAATCGGATCAGATTTTTACACACCATATGTAGTGGTGTTCAACATCATGGGAAGTAGTTAAAGGATGGGGATGATACCATACTTTCCTCTCTATGATTCTTCCATGTATTGGCATGAGATCATCCGCAAAACTTGTAGTCAACACAACTAGCGTGAGATAGCCCAAAAAACTCGCTCCTCTAAATCATCTACATGATCTTTTCTAAACTCATTTCCTAATCACATATCAGGCGCACATGTTCCTTTTTTCACATTTTCACATTTTTACATACTTTATTACATAAGTTTTACACATTTTTGATCATATACACACATATTTGAATACTTGATTGTTATTCTATTTTGTAGGTCCATCCTTATGGGAAGCAGTAGTAAACACCATCCTACATCAACAAAATAAAAAACATCAATAAAAACACCACACCGACAATAATATACATAAACAAGTAAAAATATGACCTCTACCCATGCATTTATGCCCTGGGGTCATCATTATCATCATCATCACTTTTACACTTTCTCCTCTCTAGTTGCCATGCTCCACATTTTTATCACTCTATGCTTGTCTCTCGGAAAACTTTTGCCATCAATCTACATGGTTATCAGGTACTCATCTCTTATCTACTTTGCATTATCAAGATTTCACTTAACAACATAAGGTGTGGGAAAATATAGACATAAAATTATGCACTTTGGGTAATGATCTAGTCCTGATTGCATAGTACTATTCATATGATTCATAAGTAAGAAAAGTATTAATTAACCCATGTCTTTGTCCATATTTTCTTTCTTTATATTTCCAATTTTGGTCTTGCACACCTTCTTTCTCAGTATGACTTCCAAACCTTAAGTTTCTATGATTCTGGACACTAGTGCCCAGCCAGGACACCAGCGTCAGGTGCCCCCTTCCCCTCTAGGTTCCCCTGACCTCTTTGTAATTTAATCACATCTTTTGTGTCCTTTCTAGCCATTTGAGCATCTTATATTTTTGGTAGTCAGCCTTTTCAGGGTAAATTATGAAATTGAAGCAAAGGAATCATATAAATATAAATTTATGTGACCATAATAAATGACCAAGCACTAAGCATTAGCTATCACCACCTAAGGTTGCATCAAAAGGATATTCAAGAGAATTCAAGCATCTAGTCAAAGGGAAAGGGTTTCATTATTTTGCATACACTTAACAGGAGGGGAAGTTCATTCTATTTGATATAAAAATCTATTTACATCTTTTACATTTAATTATTTTCTCACTATCAAGTGTGACACACATAAGAACCACCTAGAGCACAATTCCACACACACACACACACACACACACACACACACACACACACACAGAGACACACACACACACACACACACACACACACACACACACAAACACACACACCTAGTACTACATTGGGTCTAAAATGTAGTGCATCGCTTAGTCGTAAGTTTACTCATTTGAAAACTTAAGATTGTTTGACACCTCATTTGCATTCTTTTATTTTTGGGATTTGATGCACTCTTAAGGGGTTTACAGACTTATTTTAGGTTATCAATGACCTCAATGATTATTGTGTGACATACTATTGATTAAAGGTGAAGGAAAACAAACATCTTGCGACCCTGTGAAGGAGGTTTCCTAAGGGTTTCAGCAGTCACAGGCACCCAGACCAGGTCCAAGGCACCCTCAGGAGCTCCTGCCCCTTTCTAGGTGCCCCAGTCTAGGAAGATTGTCAACTTGCAGATTTTTCTGAGTCTCTGTGTGACACTTCTCCCTATTTGTTCATCGGGTCAACACTTCAGCACAATCTAGTATTAATCACAAAACAAATAAGTCTTCTTATCCCTTCTTGGTAGCCAGGGTTTCATATTCTCTAGCTTAATATTGCTTGGGTCAGATTTATTCTTATTGCACATTCATTTTACTACCATATTGCAAATAGTATTAAGAATCTATTTGTTCAATATTTTCTTAATCATCTATTTAAGTGCATATTACACAAGAACCCCCTAGGGCATAATTCTACACACATGCACACATAACTACATGGAGCTTGAGATATAGTGTAGTGCTCGGTTGTAAGTTAACTTTATCGGGTGATCATAGGGTTCAGTCTGAATCCCCATTTACATCTTTTTATTTTTAGGATTTGTTGTCTTTTGGGGTTTTCTAGGAGATCATTTATTTTACAGGTTACAGGAGAATTCTACGGACATCTAGAGACATATAGGCGACTAACATATAAGGTTAGAAAACATCTTATTACACAAAAAAACTTGTATTTCATGCATTTGTGTAGTCATAGGTACCTAGCAAGGGACTCTGGTGTCTAGGTGTCGTTGCCCAGTCCAGGCACCCTAGTCTGGTTTATTCTAGTAGTTCCTTTATTTTCTGGATTCAGTTGCGATAGTCCCCTCCTTTTTATCAATCTTCTAGTCCACAACACCTTGGGATCAATTGCAAAATCAGCTAAGTCCTTTATTACATGCTCTTGCACTTAGGGTTTCAATTTCCATTTACTTATTTTTTGTGTCAAATTTGTATTTCGGTGTTTTATTTATCAATTGTGACTATGCCATATCTAGGGTTTAACATTATTTTTTAATTTTCGTTAAATCGATAAAGAGTAGTGTCAAGCATCCTGCATCATGTAACAATTTACGTGTAGAATGTATTCAAATAAATGTACCACATGAATGCACCCATGTATAGAAAAATGATATAGCATACCATATATCAATATTAACATGATAAGTAATGTGCAACACAAATAGTATAAGCATGCAATGAAGACAACCAAATAAGATAAATGAATTTTATGGGATGTTTTGTATATATTTGTACATGTTTATATTTTTAATATATTGGAATGTTTTTGGATTTTTAGCCTCCTAAGGGTTTAGATGAAAATCTATTCTTTGAAGAGAAGTAAGGGTGATTCAAGAACTCTCCCAGGGGGAAATATTTAGATTTTTATTTCTTTTTATGAGTATATATTATGAAAATAGAGAGGAGGAAACAAGGTTTTCCCTTTTGTGTGTGTGTGTGTGTGTGTGTGTGTGTGTGTGTGTGTGTGTGTGTGTGTGTGTGTGTGTGTGTATTCTCCCTCAATAGTCATTTTGAACCTATAAATAAAGTATGTCATCGATAAATGAAGGGGAATCTGATGCCCCCAATTTATGAGTAACATATAATCTAGCCAATGAGTACGTTGAGTGGAGGACCATTATTTTCCATTCTTAATAAATGAAGTATGTGACCATGGTAAAGAGACTAGTGTCATGTGAGGCCATGTTTGTAATGATGTATGTATGAAGGTTGCATCCTAAATAATTGTGTTATGGAGAAAGTGAAATAGACATATGAGAAGACATAGAGGTGTAATGTGTACCAAGAACCCTATGTGATAACATAGTCCTACGTGAAGGGCTATGAGACCTAGAAATATGAGAGTGAGTGTTGGGTAATAAATGATGAGGAGATCTATACATGATAACAACATGAGATGAGAGTATGGGACTATTACTAATAGATCATAAAAAAATATTTGGTTCATGTGTGTTTATCTGGGTTGGTTTGATCAATAGAAAAGGATGGAAATTATTTGACATAGATTCACCATTAAGATTGTGTCTTGGACAATTTTGTGGACTAAAGAATATGGTACAGACCAAAAGTGTATCCACATTATGGCCCTTTCTGTATGCCCTTATCCGTTCGTACTTTGAAATTCTACAACTTTATGTTCTTGTGCACTACTTCCTATTCGTCTCCTACCTTGAATTTGGAACTCAAATACTTTGGGATTCTTGTTGTGTAACTGATTCAATCTTCAAAACCCAAGATGGTGAGAGCCTCCTGTAAAAAAGTGTTAGGTGAGTTATAGGCACCCTTGTCTACTATCGACATTGTCACTACTCCAAATAGGGATCAAAATACACATCGTTCTCACCTAACATATGATATCTAGAATGTATGTAATCATATTTAAAATCATGGCCTTGTAACAATGGGTTTGTACTTAATACTTTCCCTAGCTTGACTTGACATTGATAATGCATATTTTTACTTGCAAACCTGAGTGGATGATTTCCCTTGAATGAGTATGTAGAGTATATGAAACTTAAGGGATCCTTGGAGTAGCTTTTCTTTTGATTTATCTTAGTATTTGTTAATTAGGATTCTAGGTGCAAAGTACATAGAATTCTATCCTCAATAAGAGATAAATAACTTGGTTATATATGCGTTATGGGTCTAGAAAACTTAGAAAAGGTTGACTAAAATCATACCAAAGAATTTTAAATCAAAAAACTTATCATTGGAGTAAAGGGATGAAATAATCCAGGTCATCACATAACATATGGGTGCTATGGTACGTATCTATGGATATCACAATAATCTAAATTGAGAAAGCATAGGATAGTGTAATAGTTTTTTATAATGTGTGTTGTTACAAGGCATGAATTAACAAAATGAGTTTCTACAAATGCCTACATATGTGGGGAAACCTCAAATACCAACACATACTATTTCTATGTGCATTCTTACATCTACGACTATTCCTACATGTAATCATAGTGGGCCACATGTTTTTTCTTGTAGAACACATGCTCTTAAAACATTTGTTCATACCTTACAAGATCAAATATTACAATTACAAAAAGGTGCATCCACTTCTTTTCATGTTTTGGATTATAATCAATTACTTTATGGTACACTTACACAAAAAATGGATTCTTATCCACTTCCTCTTGGTTTTATTGTTCCTAAGCTTCCTAACTATGATGGAAATAAATAACCCACACAATACCTTCGATAATTCCATGTTGATTTATTTGAACATGTATCTAGTGGTATATTACTTACAAATATTTTCCTTAGAAGGCTCGATTACTTTACTTTATAATGGTTATATGACATCCCAAAACATTATGTATGACCTTTCCCCACCTTGGAAAATCAATTTATTTCATATTTTCCCATCAATATTGGTGAAAAAGTCTCTTATTCTCAAATATATAAAATACTCCAAGGATATAATGAGAACATTAGTGATTATGTGTTACACTGCAAATCTATGCTTACTAAAATGAGGATCATCCTAGATTATAGTGAAACTAAATATATCTTCATACAAATATTATTTTCCCCTTTACAAGAATCATTCATATTTGAAATGATACCCTTGTTTGATCATTTATGCCATACACTCAAATAATGTGAGGCCAAGTTACTACATATGAATAGGCTTAAGTATGCCTCCATCTCTTTTAGTACATCTAATGCTAAATTTCCAATCAAGTCCACATTCAAATGAAATAATATTGATAATAATACTACTAATAAATACATTATTAATGATATAGATCAACAAAATATACTAAAATTATGACATACATGAAGGAAATTTATGTTTCTAACTTGTGCTCCACACATTATACTTAAGAAACTACTTAAGTGCAATCTCATGTCTCTCCCTCCACTACTTGAGGTTTATGCGAGAAATCCTCATAGTAAGATCTTCTATGTTAATACTTATTGTGACTATGATATATGCATGAGTCACATCACTAAGCAATGTGTTTTCATGCATTTTTTTAATGCCAAAAATCAATGTGAAAGCATGCCAACTGTACCCCAATGTTGAAATTTTTCCTGAAACCCTGCCCAAGTCATCGTCTAGATCACCTAGCCTTCTGATTAATGTCTCTTATGCCCTTAAAAAGGTTCATAATGTCATGTAAATTCGTCCCATTTGTCTACCATGTGTTCATAAGGTCACCCGACTCATTCAGTGAAATGTCGTCAAGAGTGGAAATTTGCACTAGGCCTAGAAAGGTTATTCCCTAGCCCTATTGAACCAGGTATACATCCTCCACAGTTGATAAAGAGACATAAATTGATCCAAGGATGTTATTGAAGAGTCTAAAATGCATTGGAACATGTTTATGGAAGTATTGGAAAGTTTTAGAGGTTTTGGGATCAAAACATTGAAAATTGGTCTTGGAGGCCTAAGGAAATTACAGTGTAAACAAGTACTTGACCTTCAATTAAAGATTACATGAGCTCCAGGATGATTCAATAGGAAAAAATATACTATCGTAAATCTATTTAAATATTATACATGATGTAAAAATTAGATCCTTCACAAAACCTAAACAATTCTCTGTGAAAATTGTGCAGACTCACCTTATGGGCCAAAATGCAAAATCAGAATTTTTGAAAATATCATTTTTAGAACAGTGGAGTTTTTTTCAAAGACCTAATTCTTCCTCCTACAACTCCGGGAAATTTCATTTCATGTTTCCATCAATTAGAAAATTACACAGTTTGGGGCATGGTGCATTTTGGTGTCCCAACTGTCTTGACTATCCCAACTATCCAATCTATCCAAAATAGTGGGGAAAGTGTGGAAAGTAGGGATAGTAAAATCTGCCCTACCCCCAACTAAATCCTTTGACCCCTCAGATGACCTAGTTCCTCTTCATTAGGTGCTAAATGATTCCAAGTGCTTCCAAGTGCCAAATTTCACAAGATTGACTAAGTATGGAGCCTTCCAAGCATAGGGTGAACTGTTCTACCCCTATTATCCCAAATTTCTGGGATATTTAGGATATTAAAATGCGTAGCACCCCTATCCCTCTCTCTGGTCTTGCATGTGACCCCCAACTTGTCTGTTGGGTGCTAGAAACATTCTCTCTCATCTTCCATGCCTGCCTATTAACTTCCACCACATGTAAAGCCTGGGAAGGGGGGAAAATTTTCTTGCAAATATTGTCAGGATATTTGGGACATAAAATTTCCCCCCCTTTTCTTTAAAAATAATGTAAAGTAAACACAAGCTTTCATGACTTAAAAATAGCCTGTTTTTTACCTTTCAAAGAGTCATGTTTTCCTTTTCCTCTCCATTATTTTTTTAGGTTGACCTAGGAAGACATTGGAGACATCCAAAAGATAAAAATAGCCTAAAAAATTTATCATAATAACCAAAAAATTCCTCCAGGGTAGTGATGATAGATAAAACGATGAATTTTTCATAACTTCCAAACCAGTGGCCCGTTCTACACAAAATTTTATCAACAACTTAATGATCTAGACACATTCAAGAAATATATAAATAAACACCATCTCATGCTCGATATTTTTTAAGGTAGAAAACCATTTTTTGAGCCCTAGAATCACTCTTTTTTTATTTCCCATCATTTTGGTGAGCATTTTACAACGAAATTTCAACCACATGATCCAGGGAGCAAGCCAATTCTAATAAAGTTGTTCTCATCATCAATCAAAATGGGGAAATGAAGCTTCTAAAAATAGTAAGTATCTAGTATTTATAATTACTATAGATAGAAATCCTCTAAAAAAATAAAACCTTCTAAAGATAGTGCACCCAGAATTCAACAGTAACAACAAATGAGGAAAAAAAGCAACAGAAAAGAAAAAAGCACTTTCTAAATATAGAAATTGGAAAGGATAATGAAAATGACCTAAATGAAAGTGTACATGGTATGGTAGGAATCTCAGGATACTGAAAAAATAAAATAGTAGAAAATGTAGGTCCAGATTCCTACTTAGTAAGAATAAAAAGTGTTCGTTTAAGGTGCAAAAAGTTTCTATCTTCATCTTTTTCTCTCACCTAATTGATTTTTGCTGCAATGAAGTTCAAATTTGATGGTTTGATTCCCATTTCATATCTCTCATCCATGTACCCAGAAGTGAGTGATAAAAATTTCACTCACATAGATTTGAGAGACATGAAAAGTCAGATGTTTGGCGGACCTTGACAGCTTGTTGAAGACAAGATATTTACAAGCATTTTGTGTGCTATAGGTGGTCATCCTCTATCTGTCAAGAGTATTGATTTGGTCATGGATTTTTCTTAGGATTATAAATAAAACACTTGAACCATATGAGCAGATGATAGTTCGATCTTTGTAGTACTTAAACCTAAGGGGATATCACTCAGTATGTATATTCTGAATTGGGGGAACATATATTTCATCATGAAGGATTCCACATTGGGTGAATGGGAAAATATGGAATCTTATCTACAAGGCCTTGCATTGGGGTATTTTTTGAATCAAGTGAGATAACCTTCTTGTGATCCCAAGTCATTTTCCATACATGAATTTCATGAAGGATACTCAGATGCCATCATTCTTCTTAGCAGGGTGATAGGAGAAGAAAATACAAAAGAGTTTCTTGACTCGAATAAATTGTTCATTATCACCATTACAGAGGGAAAATAAATTATTAATTAGGCCAAATCATCAATGAAAACATCCACTTCTAATTTATACAACTCCCAATAACAAGGAAGTTTTTGATGATATTGTATCTAGTATATACTCTTTCTAGTATGATATCCTACAAGGATTGAATCTCACACAAAACATCTCTCAGAAATTACCACCCTACACCTGTAGATGATTTTGAAAGAAAGTAACCACCAATTTTCAAGGGTGAATGATGCATTCACCATGTATGCGGTGATAATACTCAAAGGAAACCCAGAAATCAGGTTATCCTCACAAAATTCCTCACTGATTCATAAATATAGATTGCTTTTCATGCATTTTTATACCTTCTCATAAATATGGGTAGCTATATTTGAATTCATTCCATGAAAGCTCCCTCGGTACCGGAGTGACAATATTGTCATGTTTGAACTTTGTAGATAACTGGTACATGTCAATAGGAAGCTCAAAATTAGGAATAAGAAAGGTATATATTTTCCCATCTCCTTGGGAATATTATCTTGTAAACATATCATCGATGCATCCAATTTGGAGGCCTATTTCTCTTAGTTGAATCTATTTTATTATACTTTAAGTGCTAATTTTGATATGTAGAGCACCCCTGCTATGTTCCACATCACCCACTTGCATCATGTACTGAGAGTTGAGGACTATTTGGTGAACTATGTTGATGATCATGAAATGAGAAGAAGAGATCACATGAGAATGAAAGTGGATCAAATGAGGAAGTTTAGATTTGATTGGTTCGAGGAAGGCATCAAAGATGATAGAACTAGGATATATGATCCAGAGTACCCATATATGAAATATTCACCTCTTCCTTAGGTCTCTTGTAGCTTGAGAGAATCAAGTGACATCAATGAGAGGATTGTGGTAGTGATTCAAAGATCAAGAGTTTGGTCCAAGAAGAAGAGGGCAACGGTCATTGAATTATGAGGTATTTATGCTCTCGAGAAATAAGTATCTCCTCTTCCAAACCTAGTGGTAGTGGAAAATATTTGAGCTGGGCTCATTATGAAAAGGTGTAAAATAGAAAGTCCATGAAATCCAAGCAAACGCACCACGAGAGAACCCAAAAAAGTATGAAGTCAACTCATGAACATTCTGGAGGCTTGGAATAAGGTGAGATTGAGATTTCTCAACCACCTGTCATTTAGAGAAGTTAGAGCACTTCATCTACTACAAATTTTCTTATCAAACAAGTCCTTGACCCACCTTCTGAGCCAAAGAAGGAAACTACTATCATGCCTAATACTGAGCTTGAGAAAAATGAGACATTATTGTGTGTATAATACATGATAGGGGAAGAGAAACACATGAGCCAATAGGGGGTGGTCCCTGATTTCCAATTCATATATGCAATGATGAAGGTCAAGAAAGGAAATAAATCTCATATTGCCTCTTACTTCTTCAACGACACTTCAGGTAATAAATATGTGGAGGTAGCTTACCTCAAGGTCATCAAGCCCCTCAATGATATGGAACCGTCAGACTATGAAATCAGAACTATTCCACTCAAGCCAATGACACACGAGGGTGATTCCCATCTATTTCAAGATTCTTCCACTCACCTCCTCATGAGAAATAGAGGATACAAGGAAAATATGGATCAAAAAAATGATCATATTAGGACCTTTAATTCATTTATGCAAGTTATCTTAGATTTAAATGTCATCACCTCCCTTCCTACCAAATAATTTACTCCTATTAGTAGTTTTAACCCTCAGTCTATCATAAAAAAACATGAGGTTCACCATGTAGGAAAGAGCTAATGAAAAGTGGGTGAACAAGATCGTTGAGAAAGGAAAGAAGTTGCTTCTAAATATCTTGAAAATTTTCAAAGACATGAACACAATGACCATGAAAGTAATCATGACATGAGAGGTAATTAAAGTAGAGAATGATAATTGGGATCAAGTGTATCCACTGGTTGTTGAGATGCGTAAGGTCAAATAATCCTTGCTAATAATAAAAGGTGTTTTTACTTTAGCATCAAATTACTTGTCTCAAGTTTGGGATCAAAATTTGGTCACTCGTTATGAAATTATGAACCACACCATTGGTGATCTTGATTTCTACGAGGAACAAGATGAAAATATGTAGAAGGATGCCAATATTAAAGTACAAAATCTTGGATTACTAGTGATGGATGAAGATACCTTGGTAGATGATCTGTTAGGGCCTTTCAAATATCTAGTCAAGAAGGAGGCTGGAGATTCATTCTCATTCAATGAAGACACATTTGAGTCCTTAGTAGAGATAAGAGTAGTGATATCAAACATCGCAAGAGATCATCAGTTTTGGTATTCAGAATGCAAGCACATCAAATCCATCATGTAAAATTGGATCATGTTACTGAGTTTTTTTCACATCCCACAAGCTGGGAAAGTGGAACCTGTGGTGGAAAGGTACAACAAGAAATTTAAGAGAATTGATATTTCTCTTGAAGGGATCTCCAAAATTCCATCGGTGGAAGCTTCTTATACATCATGAGTAGTTATCCTATTCTTCTCTTCACTCCCCGTCCCTCTCTTTCTTCAAACTATAATTCTTCGTTGGGAGGTTACACTTTTTGTTTTCGTATTATTCACTAATTCAACTATACTTAAAAATTGCAATAATTTACCCTTAATTAATAAAAGGGGACTTAATGTTCTTTCCTAGGAATATCAAGATCCATAAGTGGAAAAGAAAATTGAAAAGACACATGGGGGTAGCTTAATATTCCTTTATAATTATTTATAATGTAATGAATTCCCCATTCTTGAGGGTTGTCAATTTTGTATGCTCAAGGTGAGACTACTACTTGGAATAAAGAAAAAGAGATACCAAATTTCCTCTTTTCTTCCTCTAATATGTTCTTCCATTTCTCACTATGTACAGGTTTGTCAATATATTAATGAATAAGCAAGGAGTTTCTTGTTTTTCTTGATGAGAGAATTACTTATACTTTATGTTCATATTTCTAGCTTGTATTGATGTTAGTAACAAAGTTGTTTTCTTTCTAAATTTGTGTGATGATATGTTATGATTAGTGTTTGTAGGAATCTTATTTTCTACCCACAATATTAATCCCCCTTCCCTTTTCCTACTCCATTTTTCCACCTTCTCAACAAATTCCTCCCTTGCAAGAAATTACAAGATTTTTCCACATGTTTACTGGAGTGTTTTTGTTGGATCCCCAACCTCTAGGCCACCCAAAAATTTCATTTTCATTCAAACACAATAAATGGAGCTGCACCATTCAAGAAGAGGGAACTAAAGTCTCAGAGTGTTGTTAGATACCCACCAATTTGTCCACCTGATAAATTTTCTTGCCAACACTTTTTAGCGCCCACCGTGGGGAAGACTTGGAAAATTCTGCACCCAAAATATGAATAAAAAAAAATATAATTTTTTTGAAATATCCCAAAATCTAAAAAAATTGGAATTTAAATAATCACATAGCCTTATGTACCGTACCTATGGATTTTTCCTAGTAACCCTCCTATCTATAGACCTAAATTGATTTTTCACATATAATAAGATATTGTATCCAACTTGAGGGAATATGTATGACATAACAGAGAAAATTTTGCACACTACTTCATAGCTACCAGGATGTTAGATATTGAAGAGAAACATGTTGAATAATTATAAAGAGTGTGACAAGACCAAGTGCAATGAATAAGAACCTAAGTTAATCTCAAGTCTATAAGCTTGTTGATCGCACATATACCAGGTCAAAAAGGAAAGGAGGAAATTCTAACCCAATATTTGAAGATATCTAGAGAAGGAAAGAATTAATCAGAAATTTGAGGTACTCCTTTCATCCGAAAACTACTCTCACTGGTGGTCCAGGAGGTGTCAAACCATTGGACATAGAGTTTCCAAATATCAAAAAATATTTTGAAAAATTTATTGACGTAGAAAATGAAGTAGAAGTTTAAGCACAAACATAATTCGATGCAAGAACCAAAGAAAAAGCAATAGTGGAAATTGAAGAAGAATCAAGAGTTAGAGAAATAGTAGAGGAAAGATCTGTAGCCATAGCGGAAGTAAGATAAAGGGCCCAAGTAGAAGCTTAAGCTTTAATGGGTGATGAAGAGAGACCAAAACCTATTATACCATAGGGTAGAAACATAGGCCCACTTTCCCTACCACAATATCTCCATGAATTTCTGTGAGGTTCAAGATAAATCTTTCCCAAGTTTAGGAGATATGGTTCACAACTCCCAGGAGAACATGTGGCCACATTCATCACTGCTTGTGGTGTGCTTAGAGTTGAACATGAATATTTTTCTATCATATTGTTTTTGGAATCCTTACAAGACAAAGTAGTCGAATGGTTCTACCTCCTACCAGATAGGTCCATCACTTACTAGGATGATATCAAAACTTACATCAAAGAAATATTCAAATATATTGAAGACTATCAGGACCTCTTGGTGCAATTGGTTCATATGATGAAATAATCTAATGAAAGCATGAGGGATTTCATTTCTAGATATAATAGGATGATAAAAATGATACCCTATTTAAGTTATGCCATCAAATGAAATTATCAAAATATTCTTCATAAATTCTCAATGGCTGGAGTTTGGGTTCATTCTCAGAAGGTACCAACCTATAACTCTAAAGGAAGCACAAGAATACACCATTGAGATAGAGGATGATCTAATTTTTTATGGAAAGGTGAAGAATCCTAATGGGAAGAAAAAGGTTCAAATTTCTAGCTCCATCTCTATAGACTTGATGATCCAAAAGGTGGAAAATGATATGATTTATCTCAAGAAGAAACTCAAAAAAATCACCATGAGAAATTTCCCAAAAAAGACAAATCTTCCAAATAGGAAAAGGATTTCTCCACCTCCCCGTAGGATTTCTCTTGAAGCACCGCTAATCAATGCAACCTGTGGGGCAGAAGAAGATGAAGAAGTATAAGTGGAGGAGCCAGAAGAAGAATAAAATGAAGATGATAATGTTCTAGAGATTGAGGAGGTCAAAATGATACTCAAAATGACCTCATCGAATACCACTCAAGAGGTGAGGATGATGATGATGAAGAGGAACCGAGATTCTCATGTTGCATA
Source organism: Taxus chinensis (assembly GCA_019776745.2). Lineage (NCBI taxonomy): Eukaryota > Viridiplantae > Streptophyta > Pinopsida > Cupressales > Taxaceae > Taxus > Taxus chinensis. Next base: position 480,011,983 of record CM034152.1, on the reverse strand, counting down.
TTCACCCACTCCCAGTATCAAAAGGGATCTTCCTCCTTGGAAACTATTGCAAAGAAGAAAACAAAGGATGATCCTTTGGATCTAGTCCCACAAAACAAGATAATCAACATAGGATCTCTGATCTCGCCATACATGGATTTACCAAAGGATAAAACAAACCCAATAGAAAACAAGAAGACAAATTCCGTGACAAGTAAGTCCTCTAGTGTTTCCCTAAGATCTAATTTTATACCTAAAGTTAATTCTTTTCCCAAATCTAGTCCTCCAAATTCTTCTAATGCTCAACCAAATTCAACCACTCCTTCCAAACTTGCTACCTCATCCACTAAAAGTGCTCAATCTCCTAAGATAGCACCACCTCCACAATGTAAAACTTCCGTTATCCATGGGAAATTAAGCTCATCAACCTCATCTCTATTTTATTACATTGAACATGCAAGTAAGACCAAAGTTCAGATTTCTAAAATTGAATTTTTGTTTACACACCTAGAGTAATTTGAGAGGTTTTTCAATTATATCAAGGGTGGTAGCCTAAAATACAAAACTGCAAATCCCAATCCTAAGGTTCTACTGCCGACACCACCTATGCCTGCTACATAAAACATGCTAGAAATGAGTGCATCTAAAACCAATAAGGTGGAATCCTTCTACCTATCCCTCCTAATAAAAGGCTACCTGTTCAAAAATTTCATCATAGAATCAAGATCCTTTGATAACATCATTCCCATAAAAGTTTCCAGTGCCTTAGGACTTACTTTGACATGATAAAATGGTTATTTTTACTTTACAAAATATAAGGAAGTTCCGCTGGTGGGAAGAATCAAAGATGCACAAGTGTCCTTGGCGGAATTTCCAAACAAGAAGTTGTTACTCATAATCTTAGTGGTGGAAATCCCAACATAATTTTTCATGTTGTTGAATATAAGATTTTGTAGATACCTGGGTGGTGGCATACAAATGGATTGGACTTTTGTGACCATTCCAATAAAAGTGGAAATGAAGAATTTGTTTCCTATGTGAAAAATGAATTATATAGTCCAAAATCGAAAGGACCAAAGAGAAAATATCTTTTTCAAAGATAGTGGGATGGGAAACTACTTCCTCTCATCTGAAAGAGATAAAAATTTCCTCTCCTTACCATAGATGAAGAAGATCAATTGTGTACCATAGAATTTGATGGAAGTCATTCAAGTGCAGGTTCTAGATATGACATTCTTATGATCTCTCCCTCGGGTAAGCTCTTCCCATTTATATATAAGATACAATTTGGAAACACTTACAATGCTATAAAATATGATTCTCTTCTCCTTGGAATTAATGTCACCAAATCCATGGGTATACAGTATCTCAAATGTCTTAGAGATGATGAAGTAATCATCAAGCAGGTGAGAGACAAATATCGTCAAAAATCAAAGACTCGAGCACTATAGGAATAGAGTTTGGGATTTCATAAAATATTTAATTCAAGCCATTCCCTGTGAGAAGAAAAAAAAAACCAACTCACTCAAAATCTCATCTTTGTTAGTAAATCCATACTTATCCTTTGATAAGGACAAGGTGACTGTCAAAATGGTTTTCAGGCCAAGTGTGTCAGATAATGCAAACCACTAGCAAGCCTTCAATGATAATGGTTATATCCTCTATTTCTTAGAGCAAAGAGACCACTTTGTAGTCTCTTTTATGAGGGAAGTGAAAATACACATCGGAAGTTAATGGTAGAAGATGAAAAAAAAGTGTTATCCATTTTTTGCCTCCTGGGAAAAAATGGACAACAGGGTTTATAGGATGAAATGGTTGAGGATTATGCATAATTTTTTTAGTATTTTTATATACTCCATGATGCCTCAAAACCAAGGAAATTCCATGATGATAAGAAACAAGGTAGAAACCATGCTAGAATGGTCCATACGAGGTTAGCTTGCACAATGTATAAGGAGAGTGACCTTCAATATAGCTCGGTCAAGATAAATGAATGTGAGGCTAATTATGGAGAGATCATGAAGGATATAAGTGAGATATTCAGTTATTGACCTCTTCGAATGTATGTTGGTGTGTACGCGAGGAAGTACCAAATCCCAAATGTATCTCGAATGAATCTAAAGGGGGCCGATTTAACAAGTAGCTCGATGACTCGAGCTTGATGCTACTTAGATGAGCCACAAGTTCCAGGTTGGTTTTACATAGAGCAAGATAATGTTCAAGACTAGAAGAAGGCTTCACACCATCAAGCTTAGTGGGAAAAATTGCAAGCAATGAACGAAATGTTAGTTCCACTCATTTGAGGAATGAGAATTAATAAGGCCGTAAGAAATCAAGCCAAGATCTGTAGGGTCTCTTAAGTTTGACACCATATGGATAGGGTTCAGAGCTGCATACATACTCATCTGTGGAACTCAGAAAAAAAGTGAGGAAAGGGTCCCAACCCACTATCAGGGAAATCAAGTGACAAGATTTATAGGGATGGCCTAGATTCACGGACGAGTCACTCAGAATGAAATAAGCAAGTATAGTCGGCAAGATGTTGGTCAGAGGTCAAGCCAGATAGATGAAGGTGAGCTCATTGTGAAAGGATTAGGTAGTAGGACACAATGGTGATAGCTTGAAGAACCCATCACAGGATCTCAGACTTAACTAAGCCACTAAAGTAATCGATTGAGCTCGTTGTAAAAAAATCAAGTGAGTCCATGCAGATTATAGTTATCTCAATTGGTAAAAAATTGATTGATGAGTTTTTAGGTCTTGTAGAGGGAGGAAGGCTCAAAAAAGATATTTTAAATAATATCGATAAAGGTTGGATTGACATGAAAAAACATGGAAGAAATCAGAGTACAATGAGTTTAGTTGGAAAGCTGGGAAAATTTCTAGACGCCAAGATAAAATTAAGAAGACATGGCGCAAGGAGTCAATTTTAGGATTGGATCAATTGATAGATGACCTAAGTCCTAGGTGATTCAGCTAAATGTGCTCGTAGGAATGGATGGTTACATCAATTCACTGTCACAAAGTTTGTGATAGGGAAAGCAAGTTCGCAGGAGAATGGATCGGTGAGCCACTCAGAATGTGAAGAAAAGACAACAAAGGTTATGGTGTTTTTAGATTTCAGATATTTTTATATTGAATACTCCTTGAGTGAATTGGGGAAGAGTTCAAAGAATATCCCGAAGCCCAAAAACCTGAAACTCTAAAATTTCAGAGTTTCAGCTTTTCAGGGGTTTGAGCCATTTTGGAGTTATGTCAAGTTATGTTTGGGCAGAGAATTGTTGGCTAGGTCATTTGTGTGTGGTGATATGTTTGGGAGTCAAGTCATCAAGTGGGGTTTGATCAATACAAATTGGTGGCCATTTAAACAAAACACGTGGACTAGTTCATCACAGAGTCATCAGGAAAGGAAAACAGGTGCTGAAAACATGGAGAAATATGGGCTCGGTGGAAGTTTAAAGTGGGAGATGAACAATGAAGTTCCTGACCATGTAGAAAAGGTAGTGGAGCCTTGTATCTCACCAACAAGATGAATGAAAAAGCATTAAGAAGAAATATAGAATCATGCTGAGTCACTTGGAGAGGGCTCATTCAATAGAAACAAAGACACGCGGAGGAAAGTGAAAGAAAGTCATGTATTAAGCTCGCCCAACCAAAACAAATATTTGGCAGAAATAATAAAATAACCCATCATTCTAAGTAGTGAAGAAAATTTTAGAGCCCACGATACAAACATAAAAGACAAAACTTTTTGAGTGTTAAGGTGACTCGCCAAGCCATTTGGTGATTCGACGAGCTATGGAGTACAATGCCTGGGATACCCTAAAAAGTGACTTTCACTTAGGAAGCCACAACTTCTTCCCTAGTTTCCTATTTTTTCACAAAGATATAATCATTGGAATCAGGAAAATGAGATCTATGCCATGGAATCATTAGGAGATGGTTTTTCATAGGTTTTAATGTTTAAAATTGTGAGGTTTCTTCATTCTGAGAAACAATACTGAGGAGGTGGAGGCGGAATTAATTAAGAAAGCATAGTTGACCCGTTCATATACATTCTTGCCTAGTTTTTATGATTCTTCCCTCTTTCTCTCATCAAATCAAAATTTTATATAAATTTAAAGGGGTGCTCATTTCCAAAAAAATAAAGTTAGACATTTTCCAAGCTTACCCTCCCTTCACAAGATGAGTTATTGTGAATTTGCAGGCTTTCAATCCTTTCTTCTAAAATTGTAATGGCAACCTATGCCTCTCCCTACTGTAATGATGCATTGTGCAAGTGCTTGGAGTAATGAAAATTATGTTTTTTGATCAATTATATGTCTTTACATCATTTTTCTACTTATATTTTCCTCTCTCATGTTTGCTGGTGAACTTTATAACCAGTGTTTCGTTTACATATTTTTAGAGGTCATTGTGTTTATCAAGGAATGAAGTATTGTATGTAAATTGAGTTTGTGATGTATCTTCGTCCTCCTCATGATCATATCTCTTCATTGGAAAGCTAGAATTTTGTCTAGCAAACCCCTTTCTTGGTGCATCACCACTTCTAACTTAAATTTTATTTCTTGCAAATCTCTCTCCCTAATCCCCTTGAAATGTTAGTTTAGGTCTAGGTAGTTTCTTCTATTGAAATAAGAGTAGTATAGTGCTTAGTTTAGGAAGAGGAATCTAGCATTCTCCAGAGGTTCACCTCAAGCCCAAGTCCCATAGCTTAAGAGGTTATCCCATGTTACCCAATCACACCAAATGCTCTACTCATAACTTGGTCATTCGGAGGGTGCAGTGATTTGGTGATAACATTTTTTGGCACGCTAGGTGGGACTAGAGGTGAGAGTTATACATTTCACGAGTATCCCATTGTAATATCTTAGCCATCGTGCTACCAAAGATAAAAAAAATTTGCACAATTTGTTGGAGGATAGTCACATTTTTCACAGGTGTATGTATTGTGTTCACTTCATTTCATTAAGTTGTTGTGCTCCTAGTGATAATTCAGCCTTAACAGGTATACCCAAGCACAACTGGTGACTCCATTAGTCAAAGTAACCCACTCTTTTTGTTTCATAATTTCATTTTTTACCCATTTCCATCTATTTTTCTTCCACATATTTCCATTTTTCTCCCATTCATGAAGTTGTGCAATCCTGACTTCATTCCCACAGTCGAATTCCCACTTACACCAGCATCACTACTTTCCATCTTCAGGCTATTTTAACCCACCTCTAGCTCCATTTTATGATGAAAATCAACATCATGCATATCTCTATGAGCAGAACCATGGTCTATTTGATTTTTCACTTAACTATGTATTTTTTCAAGAGTAGGAACATGTAGATGATAGAGGTTATTCTATAGATGAAGATGTAAAGTTTCAACTTAAGGTGCAAAAACTCGGGGTAGAATTGGTACAATCTAGAGCCACAGATCAAATGAAGGCATTCAAGATTGGCTTCAAGGTAGCTTGTCCATGGGTTGGCCCTATGCTAAGGTTTACATGAAAAATTTTCTTTTATGACTGAAATGGTGCCTCATCTTGAAGGTTGGATCGAAGAAATAATGGCCTATGAGTTTGATGTAATTTAATCTTGTCGATGGGTTGATTCTAGACCACCACCTCATAGTTCTCTTCCTATTTCCTAATCAATATCATTTGAGTATAGAACCCAAATCCCAGGATTTTCAACTGTTTCCCATGTTGAGAATCCCATTTTTGCATCCCCTATCATACCATTCCACCATGAATATTATGTTTCTCATTCTTCTAAGATTCCTTCCTTTCTAAAAATTCCACCAATACAAGAATTTGTGTCTCTTCCACCACTTCAAATAATGGATGAAATAGTTCATCCCCAACCCACCTCTCCTCTTATAGTCCCAAATCCATTTTGGGAAGACCAAGTGTATGATTATAGCGAATAAAATGAGGAGAAGGTTAAGGAAATTAGTAAAGACTAGATCACAAAAAATTTAAAGGAGTAGACTACAAAACTTAACATAAATCAAAATTCATTCTTGAATAAACCTTTTGAAGAGGCTGAAGCTCGAAAACAGGTGGAACAAACTAGTTTTGTACTAGAAAAAAATCTAGAATTGAAGGAGGAATACTAGAAGTCTACATGTTCCGAATGTAGTATTCATATTGGTGTTATATCACCAGAGGAGGTTAATTCACCACAAGTGGCAAAACTAGTTGTAGAAGAGAAAGAGTTAGTCCCAAATTTTCCAGGAAAAGAGAATATGCAAGTTTAAGAAGAAATTTTCTCAAGTGTACAATGTGATTCTTACGAGTGTAATGATCCTAATTGTCAGGCATGTCGAGAAATTGTTGTATTTATGGAACATTGCAAAAAATTTCCAATAGCCTCATTTAATGCCACAATTGATCATAACGTGATTCTTTCCATAGTGGAATTAGAAGTTTCAAGTGTAGATAATACCATGCATGAAGTTCCAAATTCTTCCCCTTCTTCCTTATGTCAAAAATATGATTTCTTAGATGAATTTGATCTTGCAAATTTTATGTTTGAATATGAAGAGGGATATGGTGAACAAATTTCTAATCTAAAGAAAACCATGGGAGAAGAAGTTGAACCTTTGGCACAACTAGGTAATGAAGAGACAAGCTATCTTTAGATTTGGAGGAGTATTTAGATAAAAAAGAACCTATGGAAATACCCATTTCTGTTATTCCATTATCTAGCCTTCAATACAAATTGTCTGGTGTTTTGCAAGGAGATGTTCAAGAACCACATTTTTCTCATAAGAATATTCTTGAGATAAGATTAAAGGAATTGAATCTTCCATATGACTCACCGAATGAAGATGAGAATGAGCACATGGAAGAGGAAAATTTAGATTCAGGAACCTGGAATGTAAATGAAATCATTAGAGTTTTCTTTCTCCCAACTGCGGGTCTTGATTTCCTTAGTGAACTTGAGATAGAGGAAAGTATTCTTGAATATCTTCTTATTCCTGATGGTCCTCGAAAGCAAAGACTAGATGAATCTGAATTTGCATGTTTCACGTGGGATGAGGAGGTTAGAAATGTAGAACAACTTTGTTTTTGGATGAAAGTGGAACTCATATATGAGAAATACTCTTCAAACACTTACAAATATTTTCAAGTGATTCCATTGGAGGGTGTAAGTGATCAAAATAAGTTGTATGTTGGGAAGGAATTCTTCATTGTTAAGGAAGGAAAGGGAAATGAAGGTAACATCACTTTGGTACCAATTATCCATGAGGAATATCAATTGTTTGTAAATGGGGAACAAGAGGAAAATCAGATCATAGACAATCACCTTTTTCAAGGATGTCTTGAAGTGGAATTTCTTGTTCAAGTCAAAGCTCAGAGTAACATTCGTATTCAAAGGGTTAGACCATGTCCCATAAGGTATTTTACCTCTTTAGAGCCAAAAAAAAGTCACAACCAGTCACATTCACTTTAGAATGTGAGGATGACTTTCACAATCCCAAGGATCAGTTATAATGCCTCTATGAAACAAATGCAGAGCAACTACAAGAAGTATATTTTCTCTTCCCAGCTGATGCCTTGGTGAGCCAAGTGGAGGATTGGACTTGTTTCAGTTTTTCACTTTTAATTTTAGCCATGTCCATTATCACATCATCTATATGGTTTCCCATTGTGAGAAAAGGAAGTTATTTTACACAACCAGTTGCAGGGTTTGTTTATCTCACATGTTACTCTAGTTAGCATAGAGTAGGAATAGGCTTGATTTTAGCAGAAAAAGTGCTTAGCACAATCTACATGATTCATTTGAAGCATGTCTGATGTTTCAATTTTTTATGCGTTGTGTTTCTTCTTTGTTTCTTTTGCACATCGTTTTGGAAGTGGAATTTTCAAAAGAAGGAAAAAAATCAAGTTTAATAGAGTTCCATGATGTCCCAAACTTGTCAAATGTTTACCTAGATTCTTGCATTGTGTCATGAATTCTAGGAAGTCATGAATCAACGTGCATGGATTCTAGGACAATTGTAAGGTATTATCCTTCATATTGTATGTTAGTTTTCTGGATAATGAGAATAAGAAAGGATTTCAAATCAAAACAATTTTCCATCCATGAGCATTTATATAATTTCTTGTGAAAGTTGGGAAGTTGCGAACGATGGTTAATTCTGAGTCTAGGAAGCAGCAACATATAGGTGGCTTGGAGATAGGAATCTCATGGTTCATGATTATTTTTGGGATTATCAGTGACTCCATGCCCAATGGATATTACAAGATACTACACTAGTTCTTAATAGGAGAGCATTCCCGAGAGGTCACCAAAAATGTTATCCATTTTTTGCCTTCTGGGCAAAAATAGACAACATGGGTCTATAAGTTGAAATGGTTAAGGATGGTCTATAAATTGTTTTAGTATTATTATATACTCCATGATGCCTCAAAACCAATGAAATTCCATGAATTCCATGATGATAAGAAATAAGGTTTAAATCATGCTAGAATGGTCCATACGAGGTTATCTTACACAATGTATAAGGAGAGCGACATTCAATATAGCTCGATCAAGCTAAATGAATGTGAGGCTAATTATTTTAGCTTGGCAAGATCGTGAAGGCTACAAGAGAGATATTCATTGATTGACCTCTTCAAATGCATGTTGGTGTGTACGTGAGGAAGTACCAAATTCTAAATGTATCTCAGGTGAATTCAAAGGGGGCTGAGTTAATAAGTATCTCGATGACTTGAGCTTGATTCTACTTAGATGAACAACAAGTTCTAGGTTAGTTTTATGTAGAGAAAAATAATGTTCAAGACTAGAAGAAGGCTTAACACCATCAAGCTTAGTGGGAAAAATTTCAAGTGATGGACAAAGTTTTAGTTCCATTCGATCAAGGAATGAGAATGAATCAGGACATAAGAAATCAAGCCAAGATCTGCAGGGTCTATTAAGTTTGACACCATATGGATACGCTTTGGAGATTCATACATACTAGTTTGTGGAACCCATCAAAAAAGTGAGGAAAGGATCCCAAGCCACTAGCAAGGAAATCAAGAGACACGCTTGTATAAGGATGGTCTAGCTTTGTGGACGAGTCACTCAGAATGAAATGAGAAACCATAGCCGAAAAGTTGTTGGTAAAAGGCTAAGCCACATCAATGAAGGTGATCTCATTGCAAAAGGATTAGGTAGTAGGACACATTGGTGATAGATTAGAGAATCCATCAAAGGATATCGGACTCAACTAAGCCACTGAAGTACTCGATTGAGCTCTTCGTTAAGAAATCAAGTGAGTCCATGCAGATTAAAGTGAGCTTGGTTGGTAAAAATTGATCGATGAGTTTATAGGTCTTGTAGAGGGATGAAGGCTCAACAAAGATCTTTTAAACCATATCAATTAAGGTTGGCTTGACATGAAAAAATGTTGAAGAACTTGGAGCACAACTATTTTAGTTGGAAAACTAGGAAAATTTCTCGGTACCAAGATAAAATGAAGATGACATGGAGTAAGGGGTCAATTTCAAGAGTGGCTTGATTGACATTTGAGCTAAGTCCCAGGCGAGTCAGCTAAACATGCTCACAGAAATGGATAGTGAGCTCAATTCATTGTCACAAAGTTGGTAATGGGGAAAGTGAGTTCATAGGAGAACGGATCAATGACCCACTCATAATGTGAAATGAAGATGGCAAAGGTTGTGGCATTTTGGGATTTTAGAGATTTTGATTTTGGAGAATCCCCGAGTGAATTAGGGAAGAGTTTGAGGAAGAGTTGTGTTGAGTCATGTTTGGGTGGTGAATTATTATCCAATTTGTTGGCATGTGTCAAGATGTTTGGGAGTTGATTCATCAAGTGGGGGTTGATCAATACAAAATGGTCACCATTTAAAAAAAACTCGTGGACTAGTTCATCATCGAAACATTAGGAAAGGAAAACGGGCAGTGAAAATGGGGAGAAAGATGCACTCAGTGGGAGTTTTAAGTGGGAGATGAATCTTGAAGAGCCCGATCATGTAAAAAAGATGGTGAAGCCATGTAGCTCGTCAAAAGGGTAAATTACGAAGCATTCGGTAGAAATATAGAATCATCTCGACTCACTCGGCGAGGGATTGTTTAATAAAAACAAAGACACATGGAGGAATGTTAAAATGAGCCATGTATTAAGCTCTCCCAACCAAAAAAAAATACGTCACAAAAATAATAAAAGAACCCATCATTCAAAGCAGTGACAAATTTTTTGGAGCCTACGATGCAAACATAAAACAAAAAACTTGCTGAGTGGTAAGGTGACTCGCCGAGCCCTTTTATGACTTGGTGAGATGATAGAGTATAGTTCTCAGGATACCCTAAAAAGTAACTTTCACTCAGGAAGCCACAAATTCCTCCCCAATTGCCCATCTTTCAAAAAATTACAGTCGATGGAATCAGGAAAATGAGATCTATGCCATAGAATCATCAGGAGATGGAATTTTGGAGATTTTGGTTCTCCAAATTGTGAGGTTTATTTATTCTGAGAAACAATACCCAGGAGGTGGAGGTATAATTAATGAAGCAAGCATGGTTGACCCATTTAGCTATATTCTTTCCTAGTTTTTAGGATTCTTCCCTCTTTCTCTCAACAAATCAGAAATTTTTATAAATGTAAAGTGGTGCTCATTTACAAAAAACAAAGTTAGACATTTTCCAATCTTCCCCTCCCTTCACAAGTTGAGTTATTGTGAATTTACAGGATCTCAAGCCTTTCTTCTAAAATTCTAATGGAAACATATGCCTCTCCCTGCTGTAATGATGCATTTTGCAAGTGCTTGAAGTAATGGAAATTATGTTTTGTGATCAATTATATGTCCTTACATCATTTTTCTACTTCTATTTTCCTCTCTCATGTTTATAGGTGAACTGTAAAACCAATGTTTCTTTTACAATTTTTTGGATGTCACTGTGTTTATCAAGGAAGGAAGTACTATATGTAAATTGAGTATGTGATGTATCTTCGTCCTCCTCATGATCATCTCTCTTCACTGGTAATCCATAATTTTGTCTATAAAACCCCTTTCTTGGTACATCACCACTTCTAATTTAGGTTTTATTTCTTGCAAATCTCTCTCCCTAATCCCCTTGAAATGTTAATTTAGGTCTAGGTAGTTACTTCTATTATATTATGAGTAGTGTAGTGCTTAGTTTAGGAAGAGGAATTCAACCTTATCTAGAGGTTCAACTCGAGCCCAAGTCCCACAGCTTTAGAGGTGATCCCATGTTACCTAATCACACTAAATACCATACTCATAACTTGGCCATTCAGAGGGTGCAGTGATTTGGTGATAACAAAAAGGAATAGGAATTGACTCAGAGGGGGTAATCAAACTAAAAGGGAACAAGATTCCAAAGGGCCTTATGTCATTGGAGGATTTTTTTGAAAAGCATGACAGGTTCATCAAAGAAATAAAAAAGTGTCATCACAATGTACAATTGATTTTAAAAAGGAAAATATTGGCACCCCAGAGCAACCCAGGATGGTTAATATTAACAAGTGTTTCTCTCCTGAAGAAAAAAGAAGGTTCATTTAACTATTGAGGAAGTATTCACACGTATTGGAATATTCCTATGATGAAATCAAATATTTTCATCCTAATGAAATGCACCACTCTATTCGGCTAAATCTTGAAGCCAAGCCTTTTAAGAAAAAACAACTGCCAAACAATCCAAAGATCACAAATACCAACAAGGAAGAAGTCCTAAAGATGATGAATGTGAGGATCATATTTCCTATCCACCACTCCACGTGGGTAGCGAAAATTATTCTAGTGTGAAATAAAAATTGGGAGATAAGGATTTGTGTGGGATTTTGCAACTTAAATTGGTCCTCCTTGAAATACAACTACCTACTTCCAATCATGGATCATATCTTACAAGCGGTCATATGATTTGAAATTCTCTCATTTCTTGATGAATTATTTAGGTATGATCAGATTTACATGGTGGAACATGAATCATTCAAGACAACCTTCATGACACCTTGGGGAAATTTTGTATATAACAGGATGCCTTTTGGGTTGATCAATGCAAGAGATACCTTCATAAGAAAAATGGACCTAGAATAAAAATACCTCAAGAATTATATTGTAATCTACTTGGATGACCTCATAGACTTCTCAAATAAGAAAGGATGCCATATACAACATCTCAAACAGGTGCTCATCAGGTTTCGGAAACATAAAATATCCATGAATCCCAAACAACACATCTTTGGGTTTACTGAAGGTAAATGCCTTGGGCACATTGTGAATAAGGAGGGGGTAAAGATTAATATAGAAAGAATAAAATCCATCCAAGAATTGTAATTTCCAAAAATAAAAAAGGGATTCCATTCCTTTGTCCCAAAATTGACCAAATTGACAAAATATATCACTATCATGATGAAATGATAAGCTAGCTTCAAATGGAACAAGGAATGCAAAATGGAATTTGATGAAATCAAAGAAGTGATAACAAAGGATCCTAAATTGGTACACCCTAATTTTTACAAATAATTAATATTGTATTGCTATGCTTCATAGAAAAAAATGTCAACCATCTTGGTCTAGAAGAAGGAAGAAAGCCTTAAAGCACCCATTAATTTCATGAGCTCTCCTCTGAATAACCATGAGCTGAAGTGTAATCAACTAGAGAATCATGCATATGCAGTGGTTAAGGCGGTAAATAAATTTAGGTTCTAAATTATCAACTCCCACACATTGTTCATGGTTCCACGTTATGCCATCAATCTAATCCTCACCCAATAGGAACCAAAAACAAAAAGGGGTAATTAGGTGGTGAGAATTCAAGAATATGATTTCGAGATCACACCTTCAAATTCTGGCAAGAGGAAATGGGATATACATGTTGATTGCGGAAGATGAAGAATTTTTGACAAATAATGATATAGGGGAATGCTTGTGTTGTGAGTGTATCAGTAAGGACTTACCTCAAGTCCTTTTCATGAACACCATGAATGAGTGGAATGCAGAAATCACCTACTTCCTAACCTATGTTGAATGCCCTCCTCATCTTGATTAAAATTAAAGAAGAACCCTCAAGATAAGGTCAACCAAGTATGCCATATGGAATAATGTGCTTTACAATAGGATATTTGACAAATGCTTCTTGAAGTGCGTAGAAAAGGAACAACATGATAAATTGTTAAAGGCATAACATGATCAAGTGTGTTGTGGAAATGTTTCCGCGATGGTGAATACCGAAAAAATCCTTTATTATATGTTTTAATTTCTAACCTTGTTTATGGATGCCCAAGAATGGGTCTCTAAATGTGAAGCATGTCAACAATTCTTCGGGAGACCATAACTCACTGTGCTTCCCATCATGTTAGTGGTGAATGAAGAGCCTTTCCAAAAGTGGGGAATAGATTTCATTGGAGTCCTAAATCCTCACTCAAGCACAGGTCATACCCATGTTCTCACAACAACTGAATATTTCACAAAGTGGGTTGAGGAAATCCTATCCAAGAAGGAAAATACCTAAATAGTGTGTAATTTGATCAAAGAAAACATCATTTTTCTTTTTGGTATCCCCAAAATATTATGGTGGATAATGCCATATATTTTTCCTCTAGGGAGTTGACTTAATTTTTCTAAAACCATGAAATCTCTCTGTCACACGGGTCAGACTATTACCCATAAGGGAATGGTCAGGAGGAATCAAGTAATAAACACATTATGACCATAGTCTGCAAGCTAGTAGATAAAAATAAAAGGAATTGGCACAAAAATATCTATGATGCATTGTGGTTAGATAGAATAACTCTAAAGAAATAAATTGGTATGTCACCATTCCAATTTCTCTATAGAACCAACGCAAATATTCCAATCATCATGGAGATAACAACACTCAAATTACTGCAAGCATTGGAAGATGGGCAATATTGTGATTCTATTGATAAAAAAATTTTCTTTTTGATAATCTTGAGGAAGATAGGTTCAAGGTGGTGGACTGTATCAAAGCACATAAATTGAAGGTAAAGAAGTTTTTTGACAAGAAACCCAAATCCAGTGACTTCAAACTTGGAGACGTTGTTTTGCTTTGGGATAAGTGAAGAGAATTGAATGAAATCCATGTGAAGTTTGAATCTTTTTGGCTCATTCCATTCCATATTTGGGAAACTTGCGGAGGGAATGCCTTCTATCTATTTTACCTGGATGGAACATAATTAGAGTTTCCCCACAACGGGAAATATCTAAAATTATATAAGCAATGAAAGCGGGTTGTCCCCCACATTGTACTATAGGTGATTTAGGTATGTTTTTTCCTTTCTCCATTATAAGTGGTTTTTCTTTCCCATGTGGTGTGTTTTCCTTTTCTTTATGTGTGTGTGTGTGTGTGTGTGTGTGTGTGTGTGTGTGTGTGTGTGTGTGTGTGTTCTTTCTTCTAGTCTATCTCTTGTTTGAAAGATGACTCTATGAATCCTAATGGATAAGGCATTGGTCCACTATGTATTGAGGTTTTGGAGTTTATTCTTGTCCTTTCCTCACTTCATTCGATCTAGATTAAGTCCCCAAGTGAGAGCCATATGTTGTCATGCATTTTTACAATGTCAAAAATCAAGGTGAAAGCATTTCAACTGTACCCTAGTGTTGAAAAGTTTCCTGAAACCCCACCCGAGTCATCCTATGGATCACTCGGCATTCTGATTCATGTCCCCTCCACCCTTACAAAGGTTTATAATGTCATGAAAATCATTCCCAAGTTTCCACCATGTTTTCATAAGGTCACCTAGCTCATTAAGTGAAATTTCGTCAAGAGTGGATGTTAGGAATTAAAGAACAAATATGTGGAAATAATTCCTCAAATCACAACAGTAAGAAACTATTTAGTAGATTTGTACTTACAAAAATATAACAACATAAATAAACAATGCAAAAAAGAAGACAAGATAAGATTTAACATGGTTCACCTAATTTGGGCTACGTCCACCAAGAACTTTCTACAATTTTATTATCACACTCTTCTCCCAATTACAATTGCACAACAATCACTCATGAACTCACAACAGAATTCCCAAAGATGCTAAACCACATCTAAGACTCCTAGATATTTTTAATCACTCAAGATAAATTAGGATTCCTCTAATACCTCTATTTATGAGATTACAATCCTTAGAGAAAGTTCTATAACTGACCCTAGAAAAATTTGTTTGAAAAAGTCATGACCTTTCAACTTCTCATGGATGAAAATCTGTCACTATGACAACAACCGGTTAACCGCTAGTTAACAAAAAATACGCAACAATTACGCAATACGTAAAATAGCACATGACTTCAGAATGATCCTGAAGTCTCCAAACTTAACCATTCGAACTCCAACACTTCAATGTTGATTCCAGAAGACCAAAAAATAGGCTCCACACCCCAATAATCTCCCACTTGGAGACTGTTTCCACTGAGAAAAGTTCTCAACCCTTCATTATCATGCATGAAGGCCAACCAAATTTGAACACAAATCCAAATTCTCCCTTGTGACCACCTTGGTCATCATATCCATAGGATTCTGGCTGGTATGAATTTTTTCTAGCTTCAACTTATCTTCTTCCAAATATTCCTTGATCAAATGATATATTAGCCTAATATGCTTCATCCTAGATTGAAAAGTGGAGTTCTTCATCAAATGAATAATTATTTGACTATCACTATGTAGTATCCCAACTTCCTTCTTGTGCCCCAACTCATCAAGCAACTGATGTAGCCAAATCATCTCCTTTCTTGCCTTTGTAGCAGGAACATACTCAACCTATGTGGTTGAAAAAGCAACAACCTTTTGTAACCATGATATCCATCTCACCGTTGTATCACCAACCATAAATACATAGCCTATCATGCTCCTCATTTTGTCAAAATCTCCTTCCATGTCTGAATCTACAAAGCCACACAATGTAGTGTCTAATCCACCAAAACACAATGTTTCTCCCATGGTCCCTCTCAAATACTAAAGGATCCATTTCATTGTCTATCAGTGTTCTCTACCTGGATCACTCATAAACATGCTCATTGATCCCATAACATGGGAAATATCAGGCCTAGTGCATACCCTAGCATACATGAAGCTGCAAACCACTAATGAGTATGGTACCTTGGACATCTGGATTCTATCCTCCTCAATATTGGGACTCTGCTTCTTTGATAATTTAAAGTGACCTGCCTAAGGAGTACTAACCGGTTTAACATCCCGCATACTAAACCGCTCCAAAACCTTCTTTATATAATCTTATTGAGATAATACAATCTTCATCTCCTTCCTGTTCTGATTTATTCTCATACCAAGGATTTTCTTTTCTACCCCCAAATCCTTCATATCAAAGGCATCACTTAGCTGCTTCTTGAGTGCCTTTATGTCATGCATGTTCTTCCCTGCAACAAGCATATCATATACATACAAGAACTTAATAATATAAATACCATCAAGAAACTTCTTGATGTACACACAATGGTCTGAGTGACACCTAGAGTAACCCTGCTCCTGCATAAAACTACCAAAATTCCTGTACCACTTCCATGGAGCTTGTTCCAGGCCATACAAGCTCTTCTTCAATTTGCACACTAACCTCTCCTTCCCTTTGACCTCATAAACCTGTGTTTTCTTCGTAAAAACTTTCTCCTCCAACTCACCATGAAGGAATGCAATCTTTACATCCAACTTCTCTAAGTGCAAGTCTTCTACTACTACTAAACCAAGAACAGTCCTAATAGAATTCATTTTAACAATAGGAGAAAAAAATTCATCAAAGTCTATACATTTATTCTACATAAATCCCTTGACCACCAACTGGGCCTTGTACCTTTTTCTACCTCCATCTTCCTCTTTGATTCTATACACCCACTTGTTCTACAATACTCTCTTTCCCTTGGGTATCTCCACCAGATCCCAAGTCTAGTTCTCCATAAGAGATCTATGTTCTTCATCCATGGCATGATCCCACTTCTTCCTAACATCCACCTACACTACTTCCTCAAAGCACTCTCACTCTCCACTTTCAGTGAGTAATAAACAATTCAAATATGGAGAAATTTTTTTATGTTCCCTTCTTACCCTAGAAGACCTTCTAACCTAAGGATTTTGGGCTTCCTAATGAGTAGGTTCCTGAATTGGCTGTGCCAGAACATGTTACACTTGAACCACCCCCTTGGTCACCTTTCCATCTACAATTTCCTCTAACACTGTGTATTATTTCTTTGATTCCTCTTTTCATTCTTGAAACTGATATTTATACATGAATTTTTCATTAAACACAATATCTCTAGACCATAATATTTTCTTGTCCTTAAGACTCCAAACATGAAAACCAAATTCATCCTCACCATATCCAAAAAAGGTGCATTTCTCATAATTATCATCTAACTTGGTCCTATCATCTTTATGAATGTGAAAAAATACCTCACATCGAAATACTCTAAGAGATGAGTAATAAATTTTCTTACCAGACCAAGCCTCCTCAGGTATACCTCCATCCAAGGCCATAGAGGGTCCTCTATTAATCAGATAAATAGTTGTGCTCACTTCTTCCACCCAAAACATGAGTGGCAGCCATGTATGTAACCTTATGCACCTAGTACACTCAGTGATTGTCTTGTTCATTCTCTCTGACACTCCATTTTCCTGTGGAGTCTTCGGAACTGTCCTTTTCCTACGGATCCCATTTATAAAATAGTAATCAAGAAATTAATTATTGTAATACTCCTCTCCATTATCTGACCTAAGACATTTCAACTTGAGACCCATTTCATTCTCAACCAAGGATTTCCATATTTTGAAATTTTCAAACACATCAGCTTTATTTATAATGCCATATACCCAAACGTTTCTAGTTGCATCATCAATGAAAGTGACATAATAACATGAACCAACAATAGAGTTTACCTTATCTTGCCCCCATACATTTTTATGCACAAAATCCAACTTACCCTCCTTCCTGGTAGGTCCAACCTTAAGGAATATCACATGCTTATGTTTCCCATAAACAAATTCCTTGTAGAAGTCCAAATCTAACTCCTTTAATACGGGAGACCCTTCCTTTAGAATATACATACCATTTTGACTTATATGAATGAGTATCTGGTGCCACAAAGTTGCATCTCTAGCTGCAATAACTAAATTACAATAATCAGCACCACTGGTTAAATACAAAGTACTGATTTTCTTACCTCTTGCAACCACATAAGATACCTTTGTAGCCTTCCAAGAATCCGCTGTAAAAAATGACTGTACGGTCATCACTACCCAACTAACCCATTGATATCAAGTTTGACCTCAACTTAGGAACATTCCTAATGTCCTTAAGTATTCATGTGTTCTTATTCTACGTTTTCACCTGAACACAACCTTTCCCTATTATGTTGCATGGTTCATCATCACCAAGATATACATGTCCAAAATCACCTTCAACAAACTGAGTAAAGTAATGTCTATTTGGGGTGGCATGGAAAGAAGCACCTAAATTTAACACCCAAAACTCAACAATATTATCTAAAGAAAGAATTAATACATCATGAAAAACATCACTTGGTGCCACATTTACCTCCTTAGTTTCCTCCTTTTTCTTCTTATCCCAAATAGCCCAGTAATATTTCTTAGCATGACCAACCTTCTCACAGTGCCAATATTCCAAATTGTTTTTAGAATTTGACCTTCCATGATCATTCAACTTCTCATGGTTACCTTTCCCTCTATTCTTTTATCTCCCTCTACTCTCCACCGTCAAAGCATTTCCAGAAGTAGAAGAATCATGGAGCTCTTCCTTTACATTTCCTCACTCATGATAACATTTATCACATCTTCAAACTTCAACTTTGAATTATTAGAGACCAAATTACTTACAACCATAACCAAGTTGTTACAACTATCTGAAAAGGAGCACAAAATCAAAAAATACCTGACCTCATCATCAAATTCAATTTTCACTGAGTTTAACATACTCACAACTGTATTAAATTCATTCAAATGATCAGCAACATAACCATTCTCAGACATATTCATATTAAATAACTTTTTCATCAAAATTATTTTATTAGAGGTAAAGAAAAATTCATATAACTTCCCCAACACATTCATGAGACCTTTCATGGTCTTCTCCCATGATATGTTGAAATAAACTGAAGATGCGAGACATAACTGAATTTCCTTGAGCGTCTTTCTATCTAGCAACTCCATATCCTCATCCGGCATGGATGTATATTTCTTTGATTTTCCAGCTAAGGGAACATGGAGGTCCTTCTGATACAAGTAATCGTCCATTTGTATCTTCTAAAAAATAAAGTTATGCCCATTGAAATTCTCAACCCTTGATCTTCCCTCATCTACCATAGCTCCCACTCAAGCTAAAATTTCCCTGTGATTTACCACTTCAACCAGAAAAAATATGCTAAAGCTCTTATACCAGTTGTTAGGAATTAAAGAACAAATATGAGGAAAAAATTCCTCAAATCACAATAATAGGAAACTATTTAGAAGATCTGTACTTGCAGAAATATAACAACATAAATAAAAACTACACAAAAGAATACCATACAAGATTTAATGTGGTTCACCTAATGTGGGCTATGTCCACCAAGAAATTTCTCGTATTTTATTATCACACTCTTCTCTCATTTACAATTGCACAACAATCACTCATGAACTCATAACAAAATTCCCAAAGATGTTAAACCACATCTAAGACTCCTAGATATTTTTGATCACTCAAGATACATTAGGATGCCTCTAATACCTCTATTTATAAGATTACAATCCTTCCAAGAATTTTTATAACCGACCCTACAAAAATTCATGTGAAAAATTCATGACTTGAAAAATTTGTGACCTTTCAACTTCTCACAAATGAAAATCCGTCACTACGACAATAGTTGATTAACCGCAAGTTAATAGCAAATACGCAGCATGAAAAATAACACATGATTGAAGAATGCTCTTGAAGTCTCTAAACTTAATCGTTTGAACACCAACACTTCAATGTTGATTCCAGAAGACCAAAAAATAGGCTCCACACCCCAACAATGGAAATTTGAACTAGGCCTAGAAAGACTATTCCCTAGCCTTCTCGAACCAGGTATACATCCTTTAGAGTTGATAAATATGCCTAATGTCATATGAGGATATTTTTGAAGAGTCTAAAATTCATTGGAACAGATTAAGGCAAGTTTTGGAAAGTTTCATAGGTTTTGGGATCAGAACAATGAAAATTGGTTTTGGAGGCCTAAGTAAATTATAGTGCAAAAAAAGTACCAAACCTTCAATTGAATATTATGGGAGATCCGAGATTATTCAAAAGGGAAAAGAACACCTTCGAAAATCTATTTCAATTCTACACATGATGCAAAAATTGGATCCTTCACAACACCTAAGCGCTTCTCTATACAAAGCAATTTATGCAGACTCACCTCGCAGGCCATAATGAAAAAAAAAACATTTTATTGAGAAGGAAAAAGATTAATTTATTTTAAACCAATCCATTGTTCTCAAAATGGTATTTTTAATAAAATTCAAATAAAATTTCACCCAAAAATACCTCCTACAACTCTAGGAAATTCCATTTCATGTTTCCAGCAGTTAGAAAATTTCACAGTTTGGGGCATAGCTAATTTTGGTGTCCCAACTATTATGACTATCCAAACTATTCAAGATAGTGGGGATAATGGGGATATTAGGGATGGTAAAATGTTCCCTACCCCTAACTAAAGCCCTAGACCCATCATGTGACACAGTTCCTCTCCATCAGGTGCTAAATGATTCCAAGTACCAAATTTTGAAAAATTGACTAAGTATGGAATCTCCTAAGCCTAGGGAACACTTTTTTGCCCCATACTATCCCAATTTTCCAACATATTTGGGACATTAAAATTTTCCCCATCCCTATACCTCTATCTGGTCTTGCAAGTGACCCCTAACTTATCCATCAGGTGCTATAAATCTTCTCTCTCATCTTCCATGCCCGCCTATTAACTTCCTCCACATGTCAAGCTTAGGAAGGGGGCACATTTTATTGAACCTACTATCCCAAATATCCTAGGAAATTTTGGACACAAAATTACACTACCTTTCTTTTAAAAAAGGTTAAAATAAAAATAATCTTTCATGACTTAAAAATAGCCCATTTTTACCTTTTAAAGAGCCCTATTCACCTTTTCCTCTCCATTATTTTTCCATTTTGATCCAGGAGGCCATTGGAGACATCCCAAAGCTCAAAATAATCTAAAATTTTATCATATAACTAGAAATTTTTTCTGGGGCACCCATGATAGATAAAAATAATAATTTTTCATAACTTCCAAACCGGTGGTCCGTTCTGCACGAGTTTTTCTCAGCAGCTTCATGATCTAAGGACCTTCAATACCTCTGTAATAGAAAAACATCTCATGCTATATATTTTTTATGGTAAAAAACCATAATTTTGAGCACTAGAATCATGTTTTTTTAATTTTCCATCGTTTCGGTGGGTGGTTTACGATGAAATTTCAACCACGTGATCCAAGGAGCAAGCCTATTCCAACAAAGTTTTTTTCATCATCAACCAACATGGGGAAGTGGAAATTATAAATATAGCAAGTATATAGTATTTATAATAACTATAAATTGAAAAATTCTAAAAAAAGAAAACCTTCTAAAGACAATGCACCTATAATTCAACAGTGAAGACAAGCCAAGCAAAAAAGTGACAAAAAACACAAAAGAAAAAAAGAAAAAAACATTTTCTAAAAATAGAAATTAGTAAGGATCATCAAAATAACTTGAAAAAAAGTGTACATGGTATGCTAGGGATCTCGAGATACTGAAAATAGAAAAAATGCAAAAAAGCACACAAAAAAAAAGGTCCAGATTCCTTCTTACTAATAATAGAAAGTGTCTGTTTTAGGTGCAGAAAGTGTCTATCTTCATATTTTTCTCTCACCTAATTGATTTTTTCTACAATGAAGTTCAATTTTTTTTTGTTTGGGTCTCATTTTGTATCTCTCATCCAAGTACCTGGAAGTGGGTGATAGTGATTTTTATCACATGGATTTGGAAGACCTGAAAAGCTTGATGCTTGGCGAACCCTGAGAGCCTATTGAAGAAAAAATCTATACAAACGGTTTGTATGTTAAAGGTAGTCATCTTCTATCTGTCTAGATCACTAAATTGGTCATGGATTATGCTCAACATTACAAAATAGACACAAGAATCATATGGGTAGATGATAGTTCGATCTTGGCACTAACACTTGAGGGGATATCACACAGTGTGCATATTCTGACATGGGGAACATGGTTATCATCTCAAAGGAGTTGACTGCGGGTGAATGGAAAAATATAGACTCTTATTTGTAAGGCCTTGTATTAGGGTCTTCATTGAAGTAAGTGAGAAAATCTTCTCATTTTCCCAAGTCATGGTCCAGGCATGAATTTAATGAAGGATACTGAGATGACATCATTCTTCTAAGTAGGATGATGGGAGAGAAAAGCACCAAGGAGTTTCATGAATGGATGGAATTATTCATCATAACCATTATAGAGGGAAAACAAATGATTAATTGGGGTAAAATCATCAGTGACAACATCCACTGCCAATTGCTTTAGCTCCCAGTCACAAGGAAGTTTTCCATGACATTGTATCTAGTGTATGTTATTTTCTAGTATGAGATCCTATAAGTGTGTGAATCTTGCACAAAAAATATCTCAAAAGGAACCTGCCTACAAGAGATACCCACAACTAATTTTTAAATAAATTAACCATCACTTTTCTAGGATGAATGCTGCATTCATCATGTATGTGTTGAGACTACTCGAAGGAAACCCCAAGCTCAAGTTTTCCTTACAATTTTCCTCATTGATTCATAAATATAGATCCTTTTTGACATAATTTTCTACCTTCTCATACATCAGGGTAGAAATATTTTACTTTTCTCCCCAAAATATCCCTTAGTACATGAGTGAAAATATTGTCATGTTTGAACTCTGTAAATAACTTGCACATGTCAATGAGAAGCTCAAAAGTAAGAAGAAGAAAGGTATAGCTTTCCCAATCTCCTTGGGAATATTCTTTCGTAAATATCTCATCAATAAATCAAATTTATATGACTCTTTCTCTCAATTGAATCTCTATCATTATACTTTGAGGGATAACTTTGACGTCTAGAGCACCCCCGATATGTTCCACATCCCTGACTTTCATCATGTATCGCAAGCTGAGGATTATTTGGTGAGATGTACTGATGATCACAAAGTGAGAAGAAGAGATCACATGAGAATTATAGTGGATAAAATGTGAAATTTTTGATTTTATTGGTTCAAGGAAGGCATCAAAGATGATGAAACTGAGCTATATGATCTAGAGTACCCAACTATAAAATCTTTGCCTCTTCCTCAAGTTTTTTGGAGCATCAGATAATAAGGTGACATCAATGAGAGGACTATTGAAATGATTCAAAGATCAAGAGTTTTTTTCAAGAAGAAGAGGGAATCATTCATTGAATGAGGATGGATTTGCACTCTTGAGAAATAAGTATCTCCTCTTCCAACCCTGGTGGTATTGGAAAAGTCTTTGAGTTTAACTCATTCTGAAAAGGTCCAAAAGAGAAATTCCATAAAATCAAAGCCATTACACCATGGGAGAACCCACAAGAAGACCACGGAATCTTAATAACATTTAGAAGGCTTGGAATAAGGTGATATTGATATTTCTCAACTACTTATCATTAAAAGAACTCAGAACACTTCATCTACTAGAGCTTTTCCTGTCAAACCAATCCACGACCCACCTTCTCAGCTAGAGAAGGAAAATTTTGTCATGGCCAACACTAAGCCTAAGACAAATGAGACATTATCATGGGAATAAGAGATGATCAAGGAAGAGAAACACATGATCCAATAGGTGGTGATCCATGATTTCCAATCCATATCTACAATGATGAAGGTCAATAAAGGAAATAAATCTCATATTTCCTCTCACTTCTTAAATGAAGCTTTAGGTAATCAATAAGTTGAGGTAGCTTTCCATAAGGTCATCAAGACCCTCAATGATACAGAAACATTGGAATATGAAATCAACACTATTCCACTCAGGTAATCAACACATGAGGGTTATGTTTTAGGAGTCTTCCACTGACATCCTCACTAGAAATCAAGAATATAAAGAAAATTTGTATTAAGAGGATGATCATATTAGGACCCTCACTTCATATATGCAAGTACTCTCAAATCCAAATGTTTCCACTTCCCTTTCTTCTGAATAATTTAATCCTATTATTTTCTTCGACCTTAAGTCCATAAAAAAATGAGGTTTCATCATGCAGGGAAGAGCTAATGACAAGTGGATGAATAATATCCTTGAGAAAGGAATGGTGTTGCTTCTGGAGATCTTAACATTGTTTAGATACATGAACACAACTGTCATAAAAGTAATCATGACACGAGATGGAATTGAAGTAGATAAGGATCACTAGGATCAAGTGTATCCACTGGTCGTTAAGATAGGTAAGGTCAAATCATCCTTTGTGATAGTCAAATGTGTTTTCAATTCATCATCAGATGACTTGTCTAAAGTATGAGATCAAAATTTGGTCACTCTCTATGAAATGATGAGCCATACCATTTGTGATCTTCATTCGTACAAATAACATGTTGTAAAGATGTAGAGGGATGAAAATGTTGAGGCACAAAAGTTTGGAGTGTAAGAAGTGAACAACGACACTTTGACAGATGATTTATTGAATCTTTTTTAGGATCTAGTGAAGAAGGAGGCCGGAGATCCATTCTCATTCAATGAAGACACGTTGGAGTCCCTAGCTAAGATAAGAGCATCCATAGCTAACACCATAACAGATCATCAGTCTTGGCTCATTATGAATGCAATTGGTTTAAAATATGTAGAAGGATGACAATATTAAAGTACAAAATCTTGGAGCACTAAAAAATGGACAAAGATACCATGGTATATGATCTGTTGGGGCATTTAAAATATATAGTCAAGAAGGAGGTCAAATATCTGTTCTCATTCAATGAGTAAGAAAGGAGTTTCTTGTTTTTCTTGATGAGAGAATTATTGAGACTTTGTGTTTAATTCTACATTGTCTTGATGTTAGTAAAAAATCTATTTTATTTCTAAATTTATGTGATGATATGTTTTGATTAGTGTTTGTAGACATCTTATTTTCTACCTGCAATATTAATCCTCCTTCCTTTTTCCCACCTTCTTTGTAAATTCCTCCCTTGCAAGAAATTGCAATATTTTTCCGCAGGTTAATTGGAGTGTTGTTATTAGATCCTCATCCTATAGGCCACCCAAATATTTCATTTTCATTCACACACAATAAATGGAGCTACATCATTCAATCATATGGACCTACAGTCTCATAGCATTGGTGGATACCCACCAATTTGTCCACCTGAAAATTTTTCTTGAAAAAATGATGGATTAATCTTCAACATATTATGAAATATGTTTTTGATATAAATACAATCAAATGGGATGGGAACACCAAATCCTATAATACTATTAATTATAATGGAAAGATTAAAATATTCAATGATAAAATTCCTCATCATAACATTCAAAAAATTTCTTCAAAAGTTTATAATTCTCATCATGCAATACCACCTCCATCGTTTAATGACTACTCATTAGATGTATTAATTGGAACTATTGTTCCTATGCTATTGTATCCACCAATTATGAATTTTGATGAAAATGATATGGATGATACTATTTCCTAAGATACTATGCATATTCGTGCATATATTGATTAGGTCCTCTTACAACATGGTTTGGTTTATCCACATAACAAGCATAATCTATGTACTCTCAAGCTACTTCATTTTATTTGCTATAGTAAGAGTAAAATAACACATGAATATCACTCTAAATTTGAACATATTATTCTACCCATAACTATCAAATTTGTTACTACACAGGTATCATTTCTAGTGGCATCCACTCTTAGATCAAGTGACATAAATTTAGGCATTCCTTGGCTATGTTATCATAAGTTTGTTTCATATATTTTACACTAATGTGTCAATTTGATTCACCTACAATAATTATCAAAAGTTTGGGTATTCCCTTCAAGGAACCTCTTCCTATTTTCCCCTATCATACTACCATAGTTCATATTCCTAATCCAAGATCTCCAGATGGACCTTCTATTTCACCAATTATTGCTAGTGGATCTTTCCCTCCTAGGCCTTATAATACACATGCTATATATAGTGGATATCACAATCCTATAATCCCTCCTAAGCATTTGAGTGCACATGTTACCTCTAGTGTCTCTCACCCTCCTAAGATACCTCCTAGGTCTCCGAGTGCACATGTTATCTCTAGTGGCTCTTTCCCTCCTAGGAGTCCTTATTGTCTTATACTACATGTGTTACCTCTCACGGATCTCACTAATAGATTCTTACTCCATGGTATACCCCATCACATATTGCTTCTTGTGGATCTAGACCACCTAGTTATTCTCTTATAACTTCTATGGCATATATTACAACTTGTATACCACTCACACATGAACATATTTATTTGGAAAAAAATTAGACTAAACCTTCCATTTCTAATGGATATACTTTTCCTCCTCATGAGGCTCTCATTGGGCACAACTTTTTCTACTCCTCTCCCTGTATATAGCTAAGTTTAAAAATACAAAAGAATTCACATATTTACAAATATAAAAAACCATAACCTCTACATATATCTTGAGTTATTAGCAATTTACATTACATATGTTTTTTTCACTATGCTTTGAATGATAGCATATATTTTCTAATCTTACACTCATGCATTCATGAGGTATATTGAGATTGATGCAAGACACATAGATCATTACATGATGATATGAGATAGATTGGTTCCTTACATTCTTCTCTTGGGGGAATCCCTCCACACTATACAAGTGTTATTATTTCAGTATAGTTCCTTTCTGCTTCCTCATTATGCTTGATTACATATTTTGTGCACATATTATCTCTTAAGATAATAGGAATAACACATGTGTCTTGTGTAGTACTGACATATGTTATCTTATGTTATTCTTTACTAATTTTATAATATGCTTTTATAATTATTTAAATGTAGTATTTTTTGTTCCTAATTATTACTATTTGTCTTCTCCCTTGTATGTGGCAAGAGTTCCTTGTTTATCTTATGACATTATAGGTGTCCTACATTTTTGGATACATATCTTTATTACATGAAATTATTTCTCTTGTATGTGGCCTACGTATCTATATTGTAGGGTATATTTTAAGGGTGCCTAAAAAACCCATAGAAACTATTTGGAAAATTTTCAAAAACCACTTTCGAAAGTCTGGGGAATCACAAGAATTTTTTGTGGGGTTGAAATTTTTTCTGTAGTATTAAGGGATTTAGGATCACTGATAAGAAGGATAGAGGTTTTTGTAGCAAGAGGAATGCTACTAGACAACTTAGCATCAAGGATCATATCAGCCAGTAGCATCAAGGATACTACTGGTTGGTAGCATGTTTGATGCTACCGATTGGTGGCATGTTTGGTACTACTATCTAGAAGAATATTTGGTGCTACCTGCTGGTAGTACCAAACATGCTAAAAATTGGTATAATCAAGGAAACTACTATCCACCTCTATTTAAACCAATTTGGTATATATTATGATAATATGTTTAAAATAATTTAATATGTAATTTTCCTTTTGAATTGATCAACCTTGTTTTCATTATTTATAGAGTGTATTTTACCTATCCAAGTATAATTATAAAATAGATCATTTTTAAGCAAAATATTTTTAAAAATGAAAATATAAGTATTTGAATCATGAAAAAAATGTGTTACCATTTAGTAGCACTATATATGCTACTAGCTAGAAGAATAATTTTTGCTACTAGCTGACAGTACTATACAATTTTGCTACCGGCCAATAAATTTGTTATGTTATCGGTTGGTAGCATTATGTATGCTACTAGCCGATACATAAATTATGCTACCATATGATAGTATTTAATATGCTATCAGTGGATAACATACACCGTACTACTAGCCGATAGTGCAGTTTATGCTACCAACTAGTAGCATAGTATATGTTATTGGCTAGTAGTATATACAATTCCACTTTCTTGTACCATTTGTGCCTTTTTGCAACATATGCAATTGCAATAGAATACCATAAAATTTATAATTCCTTAATGAAAGGTTGTAATATATAGTCAATATTGATCTTTAATACCTACAAGAATTGTGAAGAATGTTTGATTTGTACTTGATAATCATAATTTACAAATGGAAGTATAAATATGTAATTAGTGTATATATGAAGGAAAATATGGAAATTTTGAATTTCATGCTAAGGGAGATTTGAATTTAAATAATTGACTATTAGTGTAAATTATAGGTGAATCAAACCCTAGAAGTAACTTGTACTGAGAGAATTTAGGTTTCCCGGTCCTAATTCCGTCCTAAAAATTCAAAAAATGTAAATTTCAAAAACCAAAATATTCACCACTAAAATTTACACTTCTCAATTATCTTATGACACCGTGGGTGTCTTGTGTTTACAGCTCTATGCCTTGAAGCCACTTATTCTCTACATATTATTACTTCAATCTTCTCATTTGACTATTACTATGTATCTATCTGATTGTTCTATTATACATGAATTGTTATCACTATTTATATCATTGATATGGTTTCTTATTTATTTGTGCACCATGGTCTCTACCATGCAAAACCCATTATGTAGGTAGAATTTTTCAAATTTGGCCGCCATTTCATTATTCTACATTCTTTTACAACTTATAAGATATACAATACATAGGTACACATCTATTATTTTGAGCTAAGTGATCAAATTCTTTATCACATGTATCTTAAAAGAGGGAAAATTCATCAGCATATATTTTATATATACAAGCATAATTCTTGGTTTAGGCATATTTTTTGATAGGTTACATGTCCTCAAAAAACATCTTAAGACACATAAATTTGGTAAAACTTACACGAGTCTAAAATTGTAAAGAATGGTTAGGATAGTATGGATGACACTAACCCTACCATACATTTCTACCATGGGGGAAATTATAGTGGATTTATCTATAGTTCCAAAAAAACACTTATGGATACACTATTTTGGCATAGTTTTATACTTGGTTGACATAATTTTGAAAAATTTATATGGTACATGGATATTTTAATCCTTCTCACACCTCGTTACTCAATTGTGATTACAAAATAAAATGTTTTAGGGGTATGAGTCTCCTTCTCCATCATCATTTGAGCATATTACACACTCGTAATAAATTTTTTTGGCACATGGGGAGGGCATGGGGGTACCCATTCTCTTTTATACTTTGTTTTTATCTATAAAAAATTAGTACTTGATCCTTTTACAGCAGTGTGGTCTGTGGGGTTATGAAAATTATTAGAGAATATAATTTCTTCGTAGGAACTCTTTCCTATCCTCTTTCAAAGGGAAAGATATCAAAGTTACTAAGAAAATTATACACTTTTTTATTCCTTTACAGGGTATTATAGTACCTCTTTCTTCCTCTCTCTCTCTACCTCATATTCAATGTCAAGTTGCATGCACCCAATATTGTAGTTTCTCCTTCAACACAATTGGGGAGTGACCACCCCAATCCTTCAACAAGTTCAAAAATAAAATCAAAATATCCAACTACAAATAAGGAATGAGATTTTTTCCCTCTGTAAGAATAAATAGGAGTATTCCTTCCATGTTTTACATATTTATTTCACTTCATTCAAGTTTTAATTCTATATTTAAATTTGAGTTACAATTCAATATATACTATGGACATTGACTACAATATGTGTTGAAGGTTTCATCATGGATCATTCCAACACTAACACATTTACATCACAATAATTTGAAGAAAATACAAAATGTGTCTACAAACTAAGGTATCATTTCCTTTAAGTATGTAATTTTTATTTCATACTTAAAATGGGGAAAATTAGACACTCAAAATTGGTAATATATCCTTTTGACACTACTACTTGTTATTGTACTCCACTGTTAAGACAAAAACCCACATCTTGTCCTCACATAATGCATCTTGTTATCTCTCTCTCAAATTTCTTATTCCTAAACAATAATGTGTTGTCACATTCTAAATGTAAATGCATAAAATAAAAACTTAACCTATTTTCATCATGAGGAAACTTCTAGATTTCACTCACTCTTTCATTGTCCAAAACCATAGACTAGGGTCAAGATGTAATGTTTGGTCATGAATTATTTATACAGCCATGGACCAACACATATTCCAATTTTTATTTCAATTCAATCATCTTTGTTGGGTCATTTATATTCTCTTAGGTCAGACTTGTCATTATGATTTACCTCCATAACCATATATAAACAAGTTAACATCACTTCAACTACCTATCTGGAAAGGACTTGGAAAGAATATGAGACTCTCATGAGATATTATTATAAATACTAGTAAAAAAGGCACCCAATGCTCCCTAAATATTCCCAAATCTAATGCACACCCATTAGTATAATCAATACCATAGTTTTGAAGAACTCAAATAGGACAAGGATTTCAAATTCCCTCATTTCTAATCACTCAAAATTCCTAACTCAATGTCTTATTAAGAGCACAATCATCTCAAGCATAGTCAAAGAAGTTTAAGTTTCCAAATAGTTGCATTCATATATGTATTATATGATAGGTGGGTGTAATGCCCCTCCTGGGACACTGAAAAATGCACCAAACGTCACTAACATTTGGGAATATATATATATATATAGATTTTAAGTGAACAATTAATGTTTTACGTAGCCATTTCCCATGTATAATTAATTTATCCAAATTTAATTTACCAATAATTAAAAAAACACTAACCCAAAAATAACTTAACTATTTTACTCCCTTAAGTTCACTAGGGTCACAAATAAAATTTTACATCCCTTTATAACCTAATTTTTTTTTTCCTTTTAATTAATTTACCCACATCCCTTCCTATAATTTTTTTCCCCTTTCCATCAAATTCCCATGACTTAAGAGTGTGTAGAATTAAATAGGTACCCTAGGATCAAACACATCTAAACCCTTGATTTCAAAATTTCCCTAAAGTTTGCCCTAACTTCCTTACCTTTTTTCTTTCTTATCATTTGAAGATTTCCTTCTTATTTTCCTTCTTTTTCTTTTCTTTTCTCCTCTCATTTGTTTTGTTTGATCTTTTACAAGTGAAAGAGGATTGATTTGGATTTTTTTTTTTTTTTTTTGTGTTACAGGCTGTTAGAGTGCTATGAGGATTTTATTTTATTGTGAAGACCACATAACAAGAGGGATTTCTCCTTTTTTTTGTTTTTGTGTAACCCTCACTGTAATTTTTTTTATATGATATATATATATATATATTATTAATTTTGTATTGATTTGAAGGTGGGTCGGAGCTGTGGAGGGAGGGCTCAGTGAAGGCTGCGTAGAGGAGGATGGAAGGGGGCAGCGACGTGTGGAGGAGTTGCTACGTGGTGGGTAGCATGGAGTGGTGGCCGTGGTGCAGGGTGTGGGAGCCGGCGGTGGGGATTCATTAAGGTGGAGGCGAGTAGGTGCGGTGGGGGCAGACCGAGGATGGGGTGTAACAAGGAGGTGCTGCGGTGGCGGCGGCGGATGGATGGGGAGCTATGTGGGGCAACAACTGGGGGAGTGAACAAGGGGTGGGGAGGGGTTCGCCCTCCCCAATCCCTTTGTTTATTATTATTATTATTTTAAAAATAAATTTCGTATTAATTAAAACTTCCTTATTTTCTTATAAGATTTATACGTATTGATTTAAAACCAACGTATATATATATATATATATATATACAGTTAAAAATTGTTGTTATTTTGATATTAAACACATATAGTCACATATATAACTTAGATTATAAATATTTCAAGTTTTAACATATATAAACACCTATGTGTGTGTGTGTGTGTGTGTGTGTGTGTGTGTGTAAAGATATAAAATATTAATTTGAATGATTTATTAAATACAAAATATATATATATATATATATATATGTTTTCTTATATTTAAAAAAAAAAAACTAAGGAGTAGAGAAGTGATATTCACATCACACACATATAAATATGCACAAATTTCTTAAAGCAACACATACCTTGCACAATCACTACATATATATTTGTTTGTACACAAAGATAACAAAGCTGATTTCAACTTAGAATAAATATCGATTTTAACCTTATTATTAAAAAAAAATGAACTGTATGTTTCCAATATCCACATTCAATGATTTTCAAATTTTTCATAAGGAAAGACATAAGAATTTTTTAAAGAAAAATAGAAAAGTTTGATTGCTAATAGTTTTGAAAAGGAGTGTATTATTCATAAAACCCTCAACAAAGAAATATTGTGCCTTTCAAATACAATGCAAAAGATTTTTTTTATTTTTTTTGTCAAATAATTATTCCAACTACAAGCATGTTAAGGGAATGTAAAAAGAATGCTTCTACTAAATGTAGTTTAAAGAAGAAAAATAACATTATTTCACAAATCTTCTTTTGCACAAACTACTCAATAACTCAATGCTTCATATTTCACAAGCATGCTAAGAATACAAGGCAACAATCCATCAAAATTCCCATCCAAGGTTGGAAGAAAGTCTTCAATTACAATGGACTTTCAATCTTGTAAATGATGTTCAAATACAACATGGAAGAGGAATTACAATAAAGAGGAAGTTTCCATAAGCCATACTTTTCAAGATACAATGAGGTAATATTTCAATGAGAGACCATGATGCCACCAACTCCAAACCAACATCCAACTTCCATGCCTTCAAAAATCCATACAAGGAGAAAGAGCTTGATAACCACCCAACCATAGGCATCATTACATGCCTCTCCCAAGGTTGGGATGCATGCTAGCCTCCCCCAAGCCCATGGGAAAGAGGTCAACTAACACAAAAATTGCACAAGATGGAGGTTTAACTAATCATGATACAAGCTCACAAAAATAGGACAACACAAAACAAAACTCCAAAAATTACAAGGAGGAGAACCCATGTTCTTCCTCAAAAGTGGGGAAGAGAGGAGAAAGTTCTCCAAAAATTATATTCCAAAATGCTTGCACAAAGCAAAAAAACTCCCTACCCTCCTTATTGCTCCTAAATTCAATCAAAACCCTCCTTATTCCTCCACCCTTTCTCCAAGTCCTTCTTGGAAGGATTTTCAAACCCCAAAGGGGTTTCCTTACCAAGAATGGGGAAGGAGATTCAATCCAAATGAATCAACTTCCCCACCTCAACCATTGAGGGGAAACACTAAGACCCTACAAGGCTTGTCCATCAAGCCTTGAGGATTGAGAGGAAAAATTCCCTCTCTCTTCCCCCACAAACTCCAAAACCCCATCATACCATATGATGGAGGGAGTAAAAAAAAAACAAACAACAACAACCAAATAACAAAACCATGCAACCCATCTAACAACTAAGATAAATGCAACACAAGCAAAAGACATAAGAGCCTACCTCAAGGAAATCTCTCCAACTTCAAATTTCTCCACACCTTGACTCAAGCCAATCTCAAGCTCTAAAATCCACAAGCATCCCAAGTAAGAAGTTCCAAAAAAAAAAAGTCCCTCTCTTTTCCCATGAATGGGAATTTGAAGAGGAGCAAGCAAGGATCCTCAAAAATGAGGGGGTGACATGTGTCACCCCTCTCCTTCTTCAAAGTCAAATATGCCATAACAAAAGAGATAAAGGGTAAAATTGTCTTTTCCCCTCTTCTCCCAAATTCCCCTAAATGTTAGCAAGATAAAAATTAGTGAAACTTTTAATAAGCACTCAAATCCACATCCCTTACATGGATGTGACCAAACAAGAGGTAAAAAAGGGAGGGAAAACTCCCTCTAGCCTTGAAAATAAGCCCTTGTACCCATTAGGTAGGGTCCAAGGGCTCATTTTTATGTTAGGGGAACTCCCAAGCTAAAAAGGGGTCCCCAAAAATGCCCAAAATAACCCAATTTCTGGTTTTGCATTTTTGGCACAAGGGTAGAGGGTGTGGGGACCACCCAAGGGTCTCACATGTGACCCTAAACCCTTGTGATTAAGTATCTCATTAAACCAAAACAAAATTTTAATGAAAGTGGGATTATTAACTCCCAAAACAAGTTTACAACATCACTAATTACCCTAAACACACTTAATAATTCAAGGCATAATACATTACAAAAATTAGGGTCACTCATAGTGCCCAAAAATAATAATCTCCCATACTAAGGCTTCACACAATGAACATGGCTAGGACTTAGCCCATAGGCTGCTTGTGCAAGATTGTGTAGCTGGCCTGAATTCCCACGTTCTCCTGTAAACCTGTCACCTGCACACTCATTGCACACATTAACCGTACCTATCCGATAAAATATAAAACAATGACACAATAAGATATCAATAAGTTCTAAACTAGCCTAACATCCTACTGAAATCAAAATGCGACAACGTGCATAATCATACTCAATATTCTAAAAGTTAGACAAGATGATGAAGTGACATATAACCATGGAATCTCACATGCAACAACCATCCATCAATATAATTATGTTCCAAACATAGCATCATATCCATTAGTATCTATGACATCATAAGAAAATGTGACAACATAGAAATTAAGCTAAATTGGCGCTATACACCTGAATGTCCACACATGTCTAATAAGATCAAATCTCTAATATAATGTCCATGATATAACAAAGTTCTGTCAAAACATGTCACTGAGCAAAGAAACAACAAGCTACTAAGCTATAAAAAGTGTGGGCACTACATCCCCCTCTACTAAAATTAGACTTCCTCCTAGAAGTCACTGAAAGAGATAGGGATATCTAGCCCTCAAAGGTGTCGCATCCTCCCAAGTCACTGTTGTCTCGTCGTACCGATCCCATTGTACTCTAACCTGGTCCAAGTCTCGACCCCAAAGGGCCAACCGCCGGTGCTCCAGTATGCATACGGGCTCCAGTCTCCACTTTCCTCTATCCTCTACCTGTAATGCCGACCAATCCAAAACATGAGAAGCATCAGGTACATATCTACAGTAGTACAGAAACATGAAAAACATTGTGGGCTTGTGCAAGGTGTGGTGGCAAAGCTAGGCGGTAGGAAAATGGACCAATGACCTCTAAAATATCAAAAGGCCCCACAAAATGAGGCGATATCTTAGAACCCTTTCCATAACGGATTGGACTCTTATGTGGGAAAACTCTCAAGAAGACTTTGTCACCCATTGAGAAGTGATGATCAATCCTCTTGGTGCCTGCATACACCTTTTGGCATGCTCTGGCCTGCTCAAGACATTGTCTAATCAGCACAACCTGCTGCTCTAAATCTTGAAGGTAGGATGGTCCCAGAATAATCCTTTCATCTAGTCTATTCCAACTCAAAGGTGTCCTGCAAGGTCATCCATACAAGGCCTGGTAAGGAGCCATACCAATGGAACTATGATAGTTTGTTGTAAGAAAACTCAACTAAATGCAAATAATCTTCCCATTTCTTCTACTGGTCCATCACATACATTCTCAACATGTCCTCCAACACCTGATTAACCCTCTCTGTCTACCCATCTGTCTCTAGATGATAAGCTGAACTAAAATTAATCTGAGTACCCAGAGCGGCCTAAAAAGAAGTCCAGAAAACTGAAGTGTAGATGGTATCCCTGTCATTGATGATGGTCTTCAGAATCCCATGCAACCTAACAATGTCCTTCATAAATACTTTGACAATGGCTTGTGCATTATAGGTGACCTTGGTTGGAAAAAAATGCACAACCTTGGTCAATTTATCCACGGTGACCATAATGGCGCCATGACGATAAGATGACATAGGAAGTTCGACTATGAAATCCATGGAGATCACATCCCATTTCCACTCGGGAATATCATGAGGGTGTAAAAATCCTATGGGATGAGAGTCCTCTACCTTAACTCTTTGACAGTCAAGGAACCATGCAAAAAAATCTACTATGTCCCGTCGAATACCTGGCCAATAATATAACTCTCTTAGATCAGCATGCATTTTCTTCACTCCTAGATGAGCCGCATATGGAGCTCGATGAGCCTCTGTGAGGATGAAGCTACGCAGGTCACCTAGCTTAGGCACGTAGATGTGCTTGTGGAACCGAAGAAAACCATCTGTCTCCAAAACACACCCAGAATATCTACCCTCTAATGAACCCTGTGACTCCAACATCTGTTTGGCTCCCTCATAAAATTTGTCCTCTGGAAGGTGCTCAAGAATCCTGCCTCTCAAATCTGACTGAAGTGTCAAAGAAGCAAGCACATTTCGTCACCTACTAAGTGCATCTACAACAACATTTTCCTTCCCTTTGATATACTGAACCTCCATGTCATACTCACATAGGAACTCCATCCAATGCCGTTGACGGGCGTTGAGGTTCGGTTATGAGAAGATATGTTGCAAAATCTGATGATCCGTCCTCAAAATAAAGGGTCTACCCAAAAAGAAATGTCGCCAATGCACCAGAGAATGAACAACTGTTGCAAGCTCCAAGTCATGCGTAGGATAATTAAGCCCGTAGTCTTTGAGCTTACAAGACTCAAAAGAAATAACCCGACGATCCTACATAAGAACTACTCCCAAACCCTCTAGTGATGCATCAGTACAAACAACAAAATCCTTTGTCGGGTCTGGAACTGCTAAGATGGGTGCCGTGGTTAACCTTTCCTTAAGCAACTAAAAGGCTTTCTCACATTTCTCTGACCAATCAAAATTCTTCCCTTTCCTCTGAAGAGAAGTGATAGGGTGAGCAATCCTAGAAAAGTCCTGTACAAATCTGCGGTAGTACCCTGCTAAACCCATGAAACTCCTTACCTCAGTAACTGATGTGGGTGCTGGCCAGTCCAAGATAGCCTACATCTTAGAGGGATATATGGAGATACCCTCACCTGATATGATATGACCCAAGTACTAAATCTCTATCTAAAAGAAGCTACACTTTTCCAAGTTTCCATATAGTTTTTTCTCTCTCAAAACCTGAAGTACCTATCTTAAATGCTCCTCGTATTCCTCCTCGGAATGAGAATAAATCAATATTTCATCAAGGAACACTAAGAAAAAGTGATCCAAAAATTTCCTGAATACACCATTTATGAGGCTTATGAAGA
This sequence comes from Taxus chinensis, assembly GCA_019776745.2. NCBI lineage: Eukaryota > Viridiplantae > Streptophyta > Pinopsida > Cupressales > Taxaceae > Taxus > Taxus chinensis. The sequence goes on along the minus strand of CM034152.1, from coordinate 479,974,910 downwards.
TAGTTGGGGCATTGGTCAAACCAAATGGAACCACTATGAACTCTGCTGTCTTATGAATGTCTACATCTGAAATGCGCAAATGATGATATCCTGACTTAAGATCAATTTTGGAGAACACTCTCGTTCCCCCGCATCTGATCAAACAAGTCATCAATCCTAGGGAGCGGATAACGGTTCTTTATTGTGACTTTGTTGAGCTGCCTAAAGTCTACACAAAGCCTGAGAGAACCGTCCTTCTTCTTCACAAATATGACTGGTGCTACCCAAGGAGATACACTAGGGAAAATGAGACCCTTATCCAACAACTCCTCTAATTGAATCTTGAGCTCATGAAGCTCTAGGGTCATCATCCGATAAGGTTCCCTAGAAACTGGTGCTAATCCAGGTACTAAATCAATGGTGAAATCCACCTCTCTATGGGGTGGTAACCCTGGAAGCTTTCCTAGAAACACATCTGCATACTCCCTCAAAATTGCATGATCATCTAAGGATTAATGCTCTAGGATGCTCTCAGATCGGTCACTGATGGTGATAGCAAACAACTAACACCCCTTACACATGCTCCGCTTGAGTCGCTTAGCTGATATCATGTGCAAGGAGATAGGCCTCTACATCCTTGATATAACAACTACACTTCCAAGATCATCCTGACACTCAATTACCTTAGTTCTGCAATCCACCTTAGCTTGATAAGCCTTGAGCCATTCCATACCCAAAACTACCTGATAGGATCCTAAAGGAATAACTCGAAGGTCAATAGTAGTGGAGAAGGCTCCTAAATCAAGTATGCAACTCTCCACATACAAGTCCACGGTGAGTTTGGCTGCAGAGGCCAACTCAACCTGCCAACTATCTGGTTTCCTAGCCACCACTAGCCCACACTGGTCCACTATAGAAGGTGATATAAAGGAATCTAAAGCACCTGAATAAAAAAGTATTGAGACAGAAATACCCCTAATAGTACCTATCATCTCAATGACTGTGGCCTGATGCTCAGTCTGGTGGTTTTCAACCACTGCATATAGACGATGGGTGCATCCCACGTCACCCACCATTTTCTCAGATCTAGCAACTCTTTGTGCATCCATGGTATTGGGTTTGTGCGGGCACATGCGCACATAGTGATCAGGAGATCCACAAATAAAACATCCTACTGTACCCCTCTGAGATGGGGTCCCTCATGTAGTCTAGTGTACTAATCCTGCCAGTCCAACCCTGGCAGACTGCTGCGTGCAAGCTGGCTGTGCCTGCTAAGTGTCCTGCCTCCTATCCCTGGCTCCACCAAAACCTCCTCTAGAAACACCTCTCTAAAATCCCTGTGTCTGTCTAGCCCCCTACTGCGGGTGGCCCCGCTGTTTTGTCTATCGCTGCGGGTGTAGTGGAGCCCTCATGGCTACTGGAGGAGGCCAAAATCCTCCTCTAGGGGGCGATGCAATGCCTCGTGACCTCTGACTCTGAAAGTCCTGTATCCTCTCCTGAAACTTGCTCTTGTTTCTATCTCGGTGCTCTTGTGCCTTGGTCATGTTCTCCTCAGCTAAGTAGGCCTTCTCAACGACCTTCTCAAGTGTGGGAGGAGATAACATCCTAACTGCTCCTACTATATCTACATTAAGGCCTCAAATAAACCTGTTAACCTATAATTTCTCATGTTGCAGGTAGTCAACATATTGCAAAAGATCCAGGAACCTACTCTCATACTGTGCTACTGTGTCAGATCCCTATCGTAAGTCATGAAACTCATCTATCCTCTTTTGCACGAGGTTCTTTGACATATAGCGAGCCCTAAATCACTCCTCGAACATCTCCCAGGTCACTATCTCTCGAGTCAGATGGAGCTTCCGTTCCTTATTCCTCCACCAAACGCTTGTTGCCTCTTGGAGGAGGTGTATGGTGAACCTTGCCTTGACGTTGCTCTCGTAAGAGTGCAAGCCAGAGAAACTATCCAAACTAAGGAGCCATGACTCAGCCCAAAGCCATCTGTAGAGCCGGTGTAGGTGGGTGGCTGCAAGTGAAGGAGATCCCTGATCACACTACCTTTATCTCGATCCTGGCGATGTAGTCCAACAGGCGAAGGGGGTCGCCTATCCTCGAATGGTCCCTCGAGACTGTGTGAGTGGCTACAAAGGAACGAGGCTACCCTCTCGTGATGAACAGAAGGGCTACGTGACCTCTCCCACCTTGGTGTATCGTGCTCTGGTAGTTATGAATGTGCGTCCTCACCTATCGGCTCCTTGTCTCCCAATGGTGTCTCCACTCTCGTCTCCTGCAGTGGTGGTAGACACTGCTCTACAATGCCTATCAGTTGGTGTAAGGCCTCTAATATCTGAGGCCCAAATTCAAGTGCCAGCAGCTCCCGCGTAGGTACACTACACCCCAAACCTCTAGCTGATTGTCCTCACTTGGGTGCCATCCTGTGCACGAGGTGAGCGAAGGAGTTATTAAATAGTTATGGATAGTGTTTAATTATTATTATTATTATTATTATTTTATCCATTTATTAAATTTAATGTTATTAACATTACCATTAACCATTTTAATTAGTTACCCAGGGTCTGCGAGTGTGAACCTCAAGCTCTGATACCAAATGAAATGCCCCTCCTGGGACACCAAACAATGTACCAAACGTCACTAACATTTGGGAATATATATATATATATATATATATATATATATATATATATATATATATATATATATTTAAGTGAACAATTAATGTTTTACTTAGTCATTTCCCATTTATAATTAATTTATCCAAATTTAATTTACCAAAAATTAAATAAACACTAACTCAAAAATAACTTAACTATTTTACTCCCTTAAGTTCACTAGGGTCACAAATAAAAGTTTACATCCCTTTATAACCTAATTTGTTTTTTTTTCCCTTTTAATTAATTTACCCACATCCCTTCCTATAATTTTTTTCCCCTTTCCATCAAATTCCCATGACTTAAGAGTGTGTAGGATTAAATAGGTACCCTAAGATCAAACACATCTAAACCCTTGATTTCAAAATTTCCCTAAAGTTTTCCCTAACTTCCTTACCTTTTTTCTTTCTTATCATTCGAAGATTTCCTTCTTATTTTCCTTCTTTTTCTTTTCTTTTCTCCTCTCATTTGTTTTGTTTTATCTTTTGCAAGTGAAAGAGAATTGATTTGGATTTTCTTTTTTTCTTTGTGTTACAGGCTCTTGGAGTGCTATGAGGATTTTATTTTATTGTGAAGACCACATAACAAGAGGGATTTCTCCTTTTTTTTGTTTTTGTGTGGCCCTCACTGTAATTTTTTTTTATATGAAATATATATATATATATATATATATATTATTAATTTTGTATTGATTTGAAGGTGGGTCGGAGCTATGGAGGGAGGGCTCAGTGAAGGCCATGTAGAGGAGGATGGAAGGGGGTGATGATGTGTGGAGGAGGTGCTACGTGGTGGGCAGCGTGGAGTGGTGGCCGTGGCACAGGGTGTGGGAGCCGGCGGTGGGGAGACAACAAGGTGGAGGGGAGTAGGCATGGTGGGGGTAGACCGGGGATGGGGTGCAGCAGGGAGGTGTTGTGGCAGATGGAGGGGGAGCTGCGTGGGGCAGCAAATGGGGGAGTGAATAAGGGGTGGGGAGGGGTTCGCCCTCCCCAATCCCTTTGTTTATTATTATTAGTATTTTTTAAATAAATTTTGTATTAATTAAAACTTCCTTGTTTTGTTTTAAGATTCATACGTATTGATTTAAAACCAATGTATGTATATATATATACATATATATATATATATATATATATATATATATATATATATATATATATATATATATATATATATATATATATATATATATATACAGTTAAAAGAAAATTGTTGTTATTTCGAAATTAAACACATATAGTCACATATATAACTTAGATTATAAATATTTCAAGTTTTAACATATATACACACCAATATATGTGTGTGTGTGTGTGTGTGTGTGTGTGTGTGTGTGTGTGTGTGTGTGTGTGTATAGATATAAAATATTAATTTGAATGATTTATTAAATACAATATATATATGTATATGTTTTCTTATTTTAAAAAAAAATTGAGTAGAGAAGTGATATTCACATCACACACATATAAATCTGCACAAATTTCTTAAAGCAACACATACCTTGCACAATCACTACATATATATTTGTTTGTACACAAAGATAACAAAGTTGATTTCAACTTAGAATAAATATCGATTTTAACCTTATTATTAAAACAAAATGAATTGTATATTTCCACTATCCACATTCAATGATTTTCAGATTTGTCATAAGGAAAGACATAAGAATTTTTTAAAGAAAAATAGAAAAGTATGATTGCTAATAGTTTTGCAAAGGAGTGTATTATTCATAAAACCCTCAACAAAGAAATATTGTGCATTTCAAATACAAGGGGTACACATCCCACCCCTATCTAATTTAAACTCGGAATCTGTCATTCAACACCATGAATTCTTCACCATTGAACTAACTCAGAAATACTGATTATTAACTGATTATGTGGCCAACAAAATTATTAAGTGAGTCAATTCCATACCGCCATGGTCCACTGATTATTTGCCTGTATGCTAACAGATGCAGATTACAAAATTCAGGAGTCACATATTAAAAGATTGTCGTCCTAAAAACTGACAAAGTTTTATACTAACGTAAGCTTGATTACAAGTCCCGAGCAGATAAAAATGACCCCATGTAGATATTCATCCCACCATATTAAAACTATTCTTCTCCCCAATGGCACTTAACACGGTCAGTTATACTGTGAGAGATACATTCATGGTTTTAAGTAATGGGAAAGGGTTTCAGGTATTGAAAAGCCCACATGTAAAAGCTTCGACGTGCTGCTGAGCATCTCTAGTCAAGAAACGGACGCTTTTTTAATCAAAGTTTTTAACACTTTTATTATCATACATCTATGTAAATATGGAAAATTTCAACAGTTGCAATTTTATCTAGACTGATTTTAAATGAGTTGTAATTTTATGGAGACTGATTTTATTTGTCAAAGGTGTTGTAAAAATTACAGTGGAAATTTCGTAAGGTTAAGAGTTATTTGTTTACCATAGATCTAGTGAATTATAGAAGTTACGACTTCACAAATTGTTGGTCATAACCGCGAATACTTGCACTACTTTCATGTAATTTTTTTTATTGCTCATTATTGTAGTCTTAGAACCCTCCTAACCTCGACCCTTTCTCCATTGTCCTGTGTTGCTCAAGGATTAAAATTGCAAACACTAGAGAATAATGTTTTTTTTAAGAATGGGGAAGAAAGAAATGAATCAACTTCCCCACCTCAACCATTAGGGGATAGAATGACTATATTTGTTCAGTACGAGGCTTTGTAATTTCAAGCCTTCGAGGGTTGAAATTCGAATAAGTTTTATTTGTGGGGTTCCCCCACAGGATTTCAAATATCATTTTATGATGGAGGAGATTGTAGAACACTTGGACGTTATAGACAACAGTAAGATGTCTTGGGGATAACAAATTCCATCAAACGTCTAACAACTAAGATAAATGGGAATCTCTTATTGGGAATGATCCTAGAACCTACCCTTAAATTTTGGAAATGTCCAAAAAGCTATTAGACTTCATAATTTGTACACCTTACTCGAGATTTGTAATTTCAATTTCTAAATAAATCATCCTAATAAGTTTCATTTGTAGGGTCTATATGATTTCAAATATTTTTTAGAATGAGATTGTAGACTTTGGATGCCATAGACAACAGTAAGGTGTCCACGGGACATTCTTTGAATGTCTCATGGATATCACGGCTCATCCCTAATTGAAAATGTCCCTTAAATTTTGGGGATGTCACTTTCATTTTGTCTTGTAAAGGGTTGCATGGGAAATTGTCTTTTTACCCTCATTCTCCCAAGTTCGTAAAACCTAAATGTTAGCAAGATAAATGAAATAGTTGTAAAATTTTGGGAATGAGGACACAAACACATCCCTTAAGGTGTGACAGAACACTAATTTGTTCCTCAGGGAAAACTCCATCTAGCACTTGAAAATAAGGGGAGGTTCTAAATACCTCATGTAATTAAAGGAAAACCTAAGGGCTCATTTTAAATGATAAATCTTTGATAGCTCCCAATTGTGTAAAATGCTTTCCCCAAAAATGGGCAAAATAACCCTAATTTTTAGTGTTTTGCATCGTTTAGAATGGGTAGAGGGTTTGGGGAGTACCCAAGGTTTGTTTCACATGTGACCCTAATTCTTTGTGTAAATTATTTTTCATTTACACTTTTAATAAGTGTTTTATTTTTAGTACATTAGTTTAAAACTCAAATAAACATGAGTAATGTAGAATCTTACTATATTATTTTAATCTTTAGTTAGATTACATTAAAATGGTCTTAAAATACCTTACATTAAATTTGGGTCACTAGAAGTGCCCATATTGTTATAATCATTATATTAAATCTTCATATTTAATGAACATGGCTTTGAAATCAATTTTAAAGATGCTTGATGGAAGCATTGTGTAGACTGGAAGGTGAATTTTCTCATGTAACAATGTCAACACTGCACACTCATTGCACACATTAACTGTAATCTGATATCAATATGATTAAATGTACATAAGTAAATATCAATAATTTAAACTAAAATAATATTGTTGACTGAGTAATAATAGATATGAGAAATGGTTTTAGAGGAATTTGATTCAATTTGTAATTTTAGACAAGATATTAGAAATAATATGTAATATGCGCCCAGACACCAACAATGACATCAATCGAAAATATAATGTTCAAAACACATTTTGTTCCTTTATATCCATGGACATTGTACTACCTTATAATTCTGGAAATTAAGCTCAATTGAAACTATATGCCTGAATGTCTACATATTTCTAATAAGGGTTCGAAAAACCTAGCTCCCCCCACTAAATAATGTACAAATATAAAATCAATATCCTTCCATGTTGAAAACATGTAATATAGCATCAACAACAAGCTACATCATGATAAAAAATGTGGGCATACAGTTTTAGAAATAAATGTGTGGCTTATGTCATCCCGCCACTAGTATCAAAGGCCAAATTGGTGCCATGGAACAATTCTTTGAATCCCACAAACTAAGTGTAATGCAAGTCAATATGTAGCATACTTCTTTAGATTCAATTAATTTTATAATTCATTTTTTTATATGTTGTCCTTAAATGCACTAGGCGGTGAACACATTTGTATTTATTGACTACAAATCTAGGAATTAAACATAGGACTTTCCCTGCATCTCTAATATAATGAGCAAGATCAATCAAACAACGAAAGGCCAAGAAATAAGTGAGATGCTTAAATAAGGGTTATTATCTCACCCAACCAAAAAAGTAGTATCAAAAATGGAGTAAGGTTAAGAGGAATACTGAGTTGTAATCATACAATTTAGCAGGGAAAACCTCAAAAGGCTCAAAAGTGGAGGAAGAGAGATAACAAATTGAAGAGATAAAAAGTATGGGAGAGTCCTTAGAACAAAAAGGACATTTATAAGAGCCAAAACTGATGACCAATAAATTAATAATTGATACACTGCATAAATACAATCAGAGCTACACAAATAAAAAATACCTAGCCCCTTAGATGCTTAAATATTTGAGGCACATAATGCCATTTTGAAGTAAGTGTGCATGCATATCAGTAAGAAATAAATGGATTTAGAGAATTACCAAGTTTGGTCACCTATAAACTGTAGAGAGTAACTCCCGAAGTCAAACCAGATAAATAATGTATCTGAAAGTCAATAGAAGAGAGACATTTTGATTTTCCTTGTAGAACTGAACTTTGTGAATTTTCTATCATCTATGTTCTCATGTACACATTTAGGAATAACCTAGACTTAGTGCCCCTGCAATATGCGAAGAAACATGGGTGATTAAGTAATCAATTATTTGTTGAGATATAAAAGAGTTGAATTGGAATGAAGTACCTTCAAATCTTTCAGTAAAAAGTATGAAGACGTCCTCTATAATGTATTGATCCATATCTTGAACATTATGTTGATTTTCCTTGTTTACATATATGAGGTACACATTTTAGCGACTACATGATCATAACTGTTTAAAAGATGATGGAATCCAGTAAATAGTATGGTTAAGAAATGTTTTGAATGTCTTTCTAGCGAAAAATTTGACTATTATACAAACAACAAGCAAGTTGGGACATTCTATCTTTGGGCGACCAAACCAGTAAGGTGATTAAGTTCACACACTTAAAAATACACTTTGTTTTATGCTCGACTATTAAGGGCACTAAATTAGGATCTTTAGCTAATTGATACCCCAAATTGTCTCACATTTTCTCCACAATTAGCTGGCTATGCAAATAAATACTATGTATTACTATTTGATTGGATATCTTGTTACAACCTATCTATGATTATACTAAAACACGATATTCAAGTTGAGTGACATTCGTTAAAGGTTGTTTAATTATGTTTCCCAAGGAACATTAAAACCTAACACAATACTTATTCACCCTCTCAGGGCACATAATAGAGTTCGTGTCCATGGCCTCACATCCCGATTGTCTCGAGGAATGTTGAATCACACCATTCAAGAGTGTATGCATATCACATATTGGATGAAATACAACGTGTATCTATACCTTGTACAAAAAATTGTTAAACCTCATAAAAGTTATATAATACTATATTCAAACAATGTCTATCATAAAAGTTATGTTTCCGAAATACTACACAACCCTCTGTCCGTAAATGAAAGGAACACGTAAACTAACCGTTATAGAGAGAGAGAGAAGTTGATCCACAAATCCAATTGGATACACACAAAGAAACTAACATATTCTTGAAAAAATTACCAACCAAATACAATAAAATTGTGTTGCATGTTGCACATTCATCAGTTCAATAAATAGTAGGTTTGATTAATCTATCAAGTCAAGTACTTATCCTCGCGATTAGATCTTCTAATGAAAACATGTCAATTCATATATATATATTATCCATGACTTCAATGTATCAATCAATCATGTATATTCAATATGTAATTGAGTGAAATAGGAATTAAAATGGGCTAGATCACTCTAGTAATGCGACTATTATTAGGGGTCGATGTGACTGTCAATTAGTGTGTTCATGTATATATGTAATTGAGTGAAGAATTATACTGTATCCGTCAATGCTTAACTCTTGTAAGTGCCATGCCAGCGTCAAGTTTAATGAAAATCCATGATTTTCAATGTATCAATCAATCATAAAAATCCGTCTAATTGATTGAAATATACTTACATGATGTAAAATTCAACTTTAGTTAGGGTTACTATTAATTATGTGTTCATTGCAATGAATCTGTCAATTCGATTGATTGAAATACTATTCAAGACAAGGAGAGAATAACAATGCGTGCACTAACATGTAAATATATAAGAAAAGAAATGCATGAGAATCTAGATCTTACTTATATAGAGTGTGTGAAAGATTTGGTAAAGGGAAAGATGGTTCCTTCACACTTGTTTCATACATGTAAAACTTATAAAATTTAAGTGTCCCTAGGTGTAGAATATAGGGAATAGAAGGTATTAATGATAAGACCTTCACATATTATAAATGAATAATATGCAGAATATATTGAAGATCAAAAAAACATGAGATATTGGTGGTCTAGGATGCCCTAATATGTAATATATTCAAAGCAATTAAAATTACCCTCAAGGTAGGGAAACACCATAAATACTCCTTCAGGAAAAAATAACTTCACAATTGGGAATTCCACTTTGAGGGGGGCACCTCCAATATCCTTCTACAAAGTAGAAGACTTAGCTCATACATGACATATCTTATAGTGATACCCATCTCCTTTATATAAGAATACATTACTCTTAATGTATGAGGAACACCTAATCTAAATATAGGCCAACTCATTACCCAATATAACTAATTTCTATGTGACCCTCCATATTATAAATATTTAACTAAGGGGGATGTGTGTCACATGTTGACATATCCATCAACCCATATACACTATAATATCATATCCCAAGGTACGTAATATGCCCTCCCACCTTGACTAGTTTTGTTCCCAAAACACGAGAAAAAACCATGTAATGAGCGTGCTTCAAATCATTGCACACTTGTCTTCATGCTCGATTGTCCAACCACCCATATGTGACCTTAGTGGGTGATACATGTCTAAACCTAGTTCCATAATCCACTGCGCTACTCTGATTCCATCTATATCCATAGTTGCTCCTCCTTGACATCCATGCATATCCATAAATATTATTGTTGTGATTCCATGTCATATAATTGTTGCTCCATTGATTTCATGCATAACCATAGTGATTATTCCTCCAATTCCATATATATCCATATCAGTTGCCACTCTCATGTTCCCTAACATGCCTCCATTAGAATTTTCTCTCAGGTGATGGGTGACAACGATGTAGTCTATATGGAATTGGAAGATCTCAAGAATCAGATATGCTTAGCGGTCCTCAGAGAACTCACGGTGGATAGACAAGGTGTTCACAAGTGGATTGTATGGTTGTGGGTGAGTCATCCTGTGTATGTCTAAAGTATCCCCAGTTAGTACTGGTTATGTGTTCATCATAACATATGCCAAGTGTATCAAGAATCATAAGGATTTTATCAATGAGGTAAGTCATATTTCAATAATCTTGGTGGTCTACCTATCAAGTGTTCATCACTCCTCTTCTTGGTGTTTCCAAATAATGTTGTAGAGGCTCGTCATTTCAAGAGTTTTCAAAGGGGGAATTTTTTTCAAAGGATCTTCATCAGAGCTGATCTCCATCAAGGGTAGAGGCACATTCATCCATGCTTTGCAGCATATTTTTTCTCCTCTCTTTTTTTTTTCCCTCTTCTTCCCCTTTCTAATTCTTCATTGTATGTAATCATGGTATTTTATCTTATTCATTTAAGTGATTTTCTAATGTTACATTGTAAATGTCCCTTTTGATTTATAAAAAATGGAATTATTTCCTCACTCTTAAGGAAGATAAAAATTCACAAGTGGAATAATAACTGAAAATGTCATGTGGGGGGTAGATGAGAAGACAATTTACTATGCTATAAATTGGAATGACTTCTTCATTCTAAAAGGGTTCAAGTTTGTTTTGAGTTACGAATGGTATTTTTTTACATGTGTGGAGATTTGTATCACAACTACATAAAAAATAAGATATGTAATTCTTCCATTTATTTGCTTATGATTCCCTCTATTCTCTCTCTATTTCCTAGATTTGCAAGCATAGTGATCTTGAACAACCAAGAAAAGGCTTTGTACTTTTGAGGTAAAAATTAATGGAAATTTGGGTCTTTAGTTTGTTGGTCTAATTTTTGTTTTCATAAGTTATATTCCTTTAATTAGATGTGGACTTATTGTGGTTATTATATGTGAACTCTGATAGTGCTTACTCACAAAAGTAACCCTATTTCTCCTTATTTCTCCAAATCCCACTGACCTCTCTCTCTTTTCTACAAATTACTCCCTTGTACTCCATAAAATCACTTTGACATAGGTTCAATGGATTGTTCCTATGAGATCCCTGGCCTATTTAGCCACCCCACAAAATTAGGATAGTTTACATTCAATAATGGGATCCTCCCCATACCCAAGAAGGAAGGGCTTAGCCCCATGACCATTGGTAGAAACACATAATTTACAACACAACAAATTATTTCACAAACATGATCATATCTATCTTTCCACCAAAGCGTGTTAAAAATAATAAATAGAGTTCAAGAAATGAGGGGGCATGAATGGCTATACATTATGTTTAAAAAAAAAAATAGGATCACCTATTGTCATTTTATATCTTTAACCAACTTACTTTTAACCATTTAAAAAATGTAGTTTAGAAACTAGATTTGAAATGCTAAAATTCATGCTCTTATAATATCTTCATATTTCTTATGTAGTTATCTCAAATAACTCGTATAAGTTGATGTTTCCTATATTTCAAAAAAAAAGTATTCACTTAGGACCCCCTGTCCCCCCCATCTCCTAATGCATGAGCATCAGCTGTAGCATGTATATAAGGATGGAAACATCAAGTTTTGGTTTTTCAAGTTTTTTCATAGGATATAGAGGTCATTTGAAGTCATTTAGTTGTGTTAGTTGGTCTCTAGGATTTTCAAAATTCAAATGCAACATTTTCCATCCAAAATGTAAGATTTGAATGTGAAGGCCATTTTTGAATTGTTATATTTGTTTTCATGCTTTCTTGGATCTTAAAAACTTTTTAAAGGATGAAGAAAGACATAACATGAGTGACTTAGGTCCTTTTAGAGTCTAGAAGCATTTAAAATTCAAGGACTTGGTCTTTAGCTAAGGAACTTGGTGTTAAAACTAAGGTTAATCATATGAACAATGAATCTAAGGGTGTGTACTCAGTTATAATGTTATAGGATGGATATAAAATGTAAGATGTGACTTAATTTCTTCATTCCCATTCAAATGAGAATAATAATGAAGCTTCAAGTGTGAATTGGTGTGATGTTTTTGTGTATATACTCTTGTAATTGTGTGTGCAATCTTGTGTATGATGAATGGTGATGGAACCTGTGTGCATGTAATGGTAAAAAAGAGTTTGAATGGTAAGAGGATATGTGAAGATCATTCTTAGTGAGTTTTAGAAGATTTCCTTGTTTGTGTTTCAATGCATGTTTGAAAATACAATGTAACTCTATGATTGTGATGTATTTCTCTTAGTCAAGAAAGAAGGGAGAAAAGAGGAAAACCTTGAGCAATTTAGAAGAGTGAGAATCCTAATATTGTGAGTGTCATTATCTTTTCAGGGTCTTACATTGGTAGTGTGAGTGAATACAGGTTTGTGAAAACAATATAGACATGTAGAAATATATTTGGGGTTTTGCACATGTAATTGTATTAGCTTGAATGAAAGGAAATTTTTGAAAGAAAGAAATATTGATATTGAGAGAAAATTGGATCATCTACATGTTTGTTCCAACCCATTAGAATCCTTGTACCACTTATAAGAAGATTATTTGATTAAAAATACATAAACAGACTTAGAAACCCTATTCTCAGGGTAGAACTGAGACATTGGAGATCAATCACGGAGTTTTGAATTTATCCCGAGTCTACTAGTAAAATGTAAATGTGTAAAAGGTAATCACAAGTGTTTTTGGAAATTATTGAGTCTTGAAACCAAGTGTCATTTGTTTATTCTAAAAGGACTTGATCCAGAGGATCCTCATAGAGAAACACTGATCTAAGATCTTCTCCGAATAATTTGTAGTCATTTTAAAAGCGTGGAGAAAAATTATACGATTCCATTGATATCTTGTTTGCAGGAAACGAGGCTCGTTTGCAAAAGTTATAGCCCGCTGAAATTTTCGGGCAACTAGTAAAATTTGGAGTTTTGTGTAGGTTGGATGTGGCTCGCCAAGTGTTTCAATCATATTGTCACATGTGGAAAATTTTTGTGATAGACTAAAAGTCTTTTTTGGGATGCCGGTCTTGGAAATTCATTCGTGGATAAATGGACCCCGCTATTTACTGGCTGGGGGCCCTCCGCGAGGTTTGACACACTTGATTATGGAGGGGTGTCTTGGCCTCCTTCTCATATTATCATTATACCAACTTGTGTATATATATGCCTCTAATTGCATTTTTTCTATGCATGTGGGACTAATTGATATGCCATTTAAACTATGCAATTAAATAATAGATACTTATCCCATGCATTTTCCATATACCACACATTAAATCCCAAACCAAGCACATATCTTGCAAATATATGTTAAAATCTAGCTATAGACATACCACATCTCCACATTTTAATGCCAAACATACCCAAAGCACCCTTTTATGCGCCCAAACAGGTTAAAATAGTCAATGGCTCTTAGTAGCCACCTACATGCGTGGGAAATAAGACATATAAAGCACCTAACTCACCCTCCAACTTCAAATGTGGGATAAATCCCATGATATGCGCCTAGGGAAGTGGAGGTAGGGGGATTTGAACCTCTATCCTCCCATGAAAAATTATAGGCACCCAACCATTGAGCCATCTACTTGGAAATATTATAAAAGGAGCTTTATTGTATTTGAAGTGGCATTCGGGACTGTGTAAATTATTGAAATGCTCATAACTTGAGCTAGGAAGGGAGTTTTGAGATGAAGTAAAAAGTGACTCTTATTATTTTTGGTAGAGGAACGTGATGAGAAGATCATATTCTTATAGAAATATTTATAAATATTTATTTTCAATATTTTAATATATTGGTCCCATTCAACCGGACCCGGAGATGTAGGCCACAAGTGCTGAACTCCGTTATCAATTCTTGTGTCAAATTGCTGGTGATTCATCTCTTTATTTTCCATTTTTACATAGTACTTTCAGTTTTAATTACTTTATTAAAAATACAAGAGGATATAATGCTCAATTTTTACATCAAAAATCAATACAAAGAAAAGTTTTATGTGTGCACAAGTGCTAGTAAAAATTGATTTTTAGATCATTGGTATTAGAGCTGGTTTTGACTAATTTTTGGTTCAGATTAAGTGTTTTTGGATTGCAAGTTTTGTGTTGGATGTTAACAATGTCTCAATCTAAGAAGGGTGAAGGAGATCCCAAAATTGGTACCAGACGATCTCGAAGTCCTACAATGGCGGATCAAGAGGAAGAAAACTTTTGTCAATAATTCCTACAGATGAATGAAATGGTGGAAGAAATGTACCAAGATAGACAAAGGGAAAATGGAACTAGAGAAGATAAGAAAGAAGAAAGCTCTAGTTCTGATATTCCTAAAAGAGACCCTTTAAAATATGATTTTCCTTCATTAAAGTTAGATATAAAGTTTGAATTGCCAATGTATACTAGAGAGCTAAATGCAGAGAAGTTGGATAACTGGGTCAAGCAGATAGAAGTATATTGCAGGGTTCAGAGAATTTTTGATGATGAAGCAAATATTCATCTGGAAACTCTTCGGATGGGTGGCACAACACTCATTTGGTGGGAGAGTAAGCTTCAGGAAGTGGAAGAAACCAAAGGTATAGAAATCACTTGGTCTAAATTTGTTTCAAATCTTAGGCAACAATTTTATCCGCTTGGTTATAAGCAACAAGATATGATGGATTGGCAAACATTAATACAAACTAAGGGACAAAGTGTTCAATAATACACACAAGAATTTAGGAAAAGGGCTCTAATTCTTTTAATTTCTCTAAGCACAGAAGAAATAATGCTCAAATATGTTGGTGGATTGCATAGTTATCTAAGGCATACGATACTTGTTTTAGGTCCTACTAATCTTGATTTAGTATGTGTTCAAGAAACCCATTTGGAAGCATGAGGGAAAATGAAAAAGGATTCCTCTTTCTCTTCTTTTAATCAAAAGAACAAGCAATCTGAAGGAAAAGGTCTGAAAGAACAAGGAAAAGGAAAGGGTAAGCATAAAAGAAACTCTACTGTTAAGAAGGAAAATGAAAAACCATTTTTTAATCATTGTAAAAAAAACATGATGAGTCTAAATGTTGGAAATTATATCCTGAAAAGAAACCTAAATGGATGGTTAAGAAAGGAAAAGAAAAGAAAAAAAACACTGTAGTGCATGATCTTGGTTCCGCTTCAGGTGATGAAACCAAAATCACAGCTATGAGTTTTCAAGGTAAATCAACTCTTTCAATTTCCAACAATAGTACTACAAATGTTGCATCTTCTTCTACAAACTATACATGATGATAAGAAAAGAAATGAGCTTTTCCACATTAGAGTAATTTCAAAGCATACGAAAATTGATACTCTTTTTTATAGTAGATCCCAAGCTAATATGATTTCTGAGGAGGTTGTTAAGAAACTAGGACTCAAAACTAAACCACATCCTAAGCCTTATCCTTTGGGCTGGGTTTGTGATGATGCAAAACTATAGGTAACTAAAACTTGTACTTTCAGATTTTCCATTACAGACAAGTTTATAGATGAGGTTGAATTGGATGTAGTTCCTTTGGATATTTGTGGGGTGGTTTTGGGAAGTCCTTATTTGTATGAACGTAAAGCAATCTTCTATAGGGAAGAAAATAAATATTTTCTTGTAAAGGATGGAATTAAGTTTATTGTTAGAGGTCACCGTGAAAAGAATAATCTATCCTTGGTAACTGTAGGTCAAATGAAAAGGCTTGTAAACTCAAGCAAAATTTTTGTACTCATGGTGGTCAAAGCCAAAGAAAAAGAACATGAGATGGCTTTTGAGACTTGCGATCTGAAACATAAGGATTAATTGATAAAAATTGTTTCTCATTTTGATCATGTTTTTTAGGATCCACAAGGTCTACCTCCCAAAAGAGGGGTTCAACATGAGATACAATTGCTTCAGGATGCATCTCTTCCCAATATCGGAATGTATAGGTTTTCAATCGTAGAGAACGAGGAAATCAAGAGATAGGTAATGGAACTTTTGGCTCAAGGTATAATTCATCCAAGTACATCCCCATGTGGTTTGCCAATTATATTGGTTCCTACGAAGGATGGAACTTGGCGAATTTGTGTTGATTTCCATGCTTTAAACAAGATTACCATAAAGAATCATTACCCTCTTCCTAGAATAGATGATTTACTAGATCAATTAAAGAATGCAATTTATTTCACTAAGTTAGACTTAAGAAGTGGTTATCACCAAGTAAGAATTGCAGAAGGTGATGTTTGGAAAAATACTTTTAAAATGAAACAGGGATTGTTTGAATGGTTAGTGATTCCTTTTGGTTTGTGCAATGCACTAGCAACATTCATGAGAGTTATGAATGAAATCTTTAGACCATTCATTGATAATTTTGTTATTTTCTACTTAGAGGATATTCTTATTTTCAGTAAGTCATGGGATGAACATGTTAAACACATCCAGAAAGTCTTAGATGCACTAAGGAAAGAGAAATTGTATTTGAAGATGTCAAAATGTGAATTTGGAAGAACATATTTAATTTACTTGGGTTATATTGTAGGAAATGGAGAATTGAGAATTGATCCTGCAAAAATAGAGGTTATTGTGAAATGGCCTAGACCCACTAATGTGACGGAAGTTAGGAGTTTTCTAGGTGTAGTTCAGTACTGGAGAAAATTTATTGCTAACTTCTCATATATTGCATCTCCTTTGCATGCTTTGACAAGTATTAAATAGGTCTTTCAGTGGGGAGGAAAACAATAGAAAGCCTTTGATACACTGAAAGAGAAGATAAGTACCGCTCCGATCTTGGCACTTCTAAATTTACAACATTCATTTGAGATTGAGACAGATGCTAGTGACTATGCAATGGGGGTAGTTTTGATGCAGAACAAATGACTAGTGTGTTACCATTCAAAAACCTTTACAAGTGCGGTAAGAAACTATCCAACTTATGATAAAGAGTGGTATGCTTTGGTTCAAAGTGTTAAAAAGTGGAAGAATTATTTAATGGGAAAAGAAACAATTATACATACTGACCATCAACCACTTTAGTACTTACAAACACAAACCAAATTGCAACAGTCTATACATTTCAGGTGGATGGGATTTTTGCAACAATTTCATCTTGTAATCAGGTATAAAAAAGGTATTCAAAACAAGGTTGCCGACATGTTATCTAGACCACCAGTGGTAGTAGCATCTATTATTTTGTAGCATAGTTCTTTGGCTCATGTTAGTTACAAGGAACAATATGTAAATGATGTTGATTTTAGAGAAGTGCATGAGGATCTAGTAAGTGGGAAACAAGTAGGATAAAAATATTATTCTGGTAAAATTTGTATTCCAGAAAATGAACATGTACATATGATTAGGGAAGCACATACTTCTCTTCTTTCAGGGCATTTTTGTGTTAGTAATATAGTTGCACATTTATAGAAATATTGTTATTGGCCTAGAATGCATGAACATGTAAACAAGTATATTAAGGGATGTGTTCTTTGTGCCACAAGCAAGCCAAGTAACAGGAAATTAGGACTTTACACTCCTCTTCTTGTTCCAACAAGGCCTTGGGAAAGTGTTTCCATGGACTTTGTAGGAGGCTTGCCCATGACACGGAAGAAACATGATTACTTATATGTGGTAGTGGACAGATTTAGCAAAATGTGTGTTGGTTCCATGTACTAAACAAATAACTGGTGATGGAACTACACATTTGTTTTTTCAGTTTGTTTGGGTTCATTTTAGTTTACCTACTTCAATTATATCTGATTGGGATTCTAGATTTATTGGGGAGTTTTGGTC
Source organism: Taxus chinensis (assembly GCA_019776745.2). Lineage (NCBI taxonomy): Eukaryota > Viridiplantae > Streptophyta > Pinopsida > Cupressales > Taxaceae > Taxus > Taxus chinensis. Next base: position 479,956,694 of record CM034152.1, on the reverse strand, counting down.
AACATTATGGGGGTTAATGGACACAAAACTGAAAAAGAGCATTGCTTTTCATCCACAGACTGATGATCAAACGGAGGTTGTAAACTACACAGTAGTACATTTTCTTAGGGGCTATTGTGGAAAACATCCTAAGTTATGGGATGAACATCTATATTATGTGCAACATGCTTATAATCGTGCCTTACATTATTCTACTTTGAAGTCTCCATTTGAGACTTGTTATGGATATCTACCTAATTCTCCATCAGATGTATATTATGGACATGAAATTGTTGTTAATGGTTCAAGTGATTCTGAAAAGGCTAAAATATTTGTGTAGAGAATACAACAGGTTCATCAGTATGTTCATGAACAATTAGAGAAAATTCAGGCTAAGTACAAAGCTAGGCATGATAAACATAGAACTGATCACAAGTTCAAAGTTGGTGATTCAGTTTGGCTTCACATCAGCAGGGAAAGACTGATAGGTGAAGGTAAAAAATTGAAACCTATACGGTATGGTCCATTCCAAATATTGAAAAAAAATTGGTAACAATGCTTTCCAGTTGGATTTACCTCCATATATGCAAATCTACTCAGTTGTAAATGTTGAGAATTTAATATTGTATGAACCACCTATGATTGTTGATCATGATGATGTTAATATAATGCCTTCCATTGATGATTTTGCTCCTGAGTATCTTGATGAGTTGCAGGAAGACATCATTTTGGATAGGAAGGTTAGAACTTTGTGAAGGGGTGATATTGAGTATATTCATGTTGGGTTCAAAGGAAATCATCCAAACAAGGCTAAATGGATGGAAATCGGAAAGGTGAGGGAGAAAAACCCTCACCTATTCACCAATTAAGTTGAATTTTGGGGTCCAAAAGTTTCTCAGTGGGGAGGAATGATCCGGAGGATCCTCATAGAGAAATACTGATATAATATCTTCTCAGAATAAGTTGCAATCACTTTTAAAGTGTGGAGAAAATTATACAATTCCGTCGATATCTTGTTTTCTGGAAATAGAACTCATTTGCTAAAGTTATAGCCCGCTGAAATTTTTGGGCAACTGGTAAAATTTGGAGTTTTGTACAGGTTGGACATGTGTACACTCACCAAGTGTTTCAATCATATTGTGACACATGGAAAATTTGTGTGATAGAATAAAAGTGGTTTTTGGGATGCTGGTCTTGGACACTCATTCGTGGATAAATGGACCCCGCTATTTACTAATTGGGGGCCCTCTGCCAAGTTTGACACACTTGATTATGGAGGGGTGTCTTGGCCTCCTTCTCATATTATCATTATACCAACTTTTGTATATATATGCCTCTAATTGCATTTTTTCTATGCATGTGGGACTAATTGATATGCCATTTAAACTATGCAATTAAATAATAGATACTTATCCCACGCATTTTCCATATACCACACATTAAATCCCAAGCCAAGCACATATCTTGCAAATATATGTTAAAATCCAGCTATAGACATACCACATCTCCACATTTTAATGCCAAACATACCCAAAGCACCCTTTTATGCGCCCAAACAGGTTTGAATAGTCAATGGCTCTTAGTAGCCACCTACATGCGTGGGAAATAAGACATATAAAGCACCTAACTCACCCTCCAACTTCAAATGTGGGATAAATCCCATGATATGCGCCTAGGGAAGTGGAGGTAGGGGGATTTGAACCTCTATCCTCCCATGAAAAATTATAGGCACCCAACCATTGAGCCATCTGCTTGGAAACATTATAAAAGGAGCTTTATTGTATTTGAAGTGGCATTCGGGACTGTGTAAATTATTGAAATGCTCATAACTTGAGCTAGGAAGGAAGTTTTGAGATGAAGGAAAAAGTGACTCTTATTATTTTTGGCAAAGGAACATGATGAGAAGATCATATTCTTGTAGAAATATTTATAAATATTTATTTTCAAGATTTTAATATATTGGTCCCATTCAACCGGACCCAGAGATGTAGGCCACAAGTGCTGAACTCCGTTATCAATTCTTGTGTCAAATTGCTAGTGATTCATCTCTTTATTTTCCATTTTTACACAGTACTTTCAGTTTTAATTATTTTATTAAAAATACAAGAGGATATAATGCTCAATTTTTACATCAAAAATCAATACAAAGCAAAGTTTTGTGTGTGCACAATTGCTAGATAAAATTGATTTTCAGATCAGAACTCCTACCGAGTGAATGGGAAAACCTATCTAGGGTTTGGTGGAGAGTTGAAGGATGATGACTTAAACCATAAAAATGATGTATGAAATTGTGAATTTGTATTCTTAACAACCTTTTTTTCATGTTTATGTTAGTGTATAGATTTAATAGTTGAACACGACAATGTTTATTTTGACATTCCTCATGATGAAATATAGAGTGCAATCGTGATGAAGATATAAGGGAAGATTTTGGAATTGAGGGAGCCTCAATAAATATTAAGTCTTGAAATATCTTGCATATCATCTAATAAAGGAGGGTAAACTATAGTTGAAATTTTTGGTGTTAAGACTTTAGTAAATTCCTAATATGCATGACAATCACATTGCATAACAAAGGTAACAATCTTAAATCATAGGATTTAATAAGGGTTTGGGAGTTGAGAACCCTAGCAATAGATTTGGGGGCTATAAATGTGAAAAAAATGACGTTTAAACCATCCTTTTATGTATTTTGGAGGTTTAAGAGTTCATTCCTACCAATAGTTCTCACAGTTAAGGATAGTTTAGCCATCATACCTGTGTAAGTTAAAGTGGCCTAATGATATGTTGAGATTAGGTAGTTTGAAGCAATATTTGTGAAATAATCCCATCTAGAATTTTGCATGCAAGTAAAATCCCATAATGGGTTCCATGAAATGTTTTACTTTGAGGAGTGAGTGAACATAATCAAATACACAAGTGAAAACCTTCCCAGATAGGGCTAGTAGAGAGCCAAACCAGTCAAGGAAAGGTTATGGTGGAAATGGAACTTAAGCATGGAATTAGAAGCCCAAATTTTTCATCCACAATTTTGAAGTAAAAGGGTGTTCAGGAGTGTTTATAGATTGGATGAAGGAATTGTATATTACAAAAAACATGAAATGACCTAAGGCTATGGTTCTTGTGCTCTAAGGAGGACAATCTAGTGAAGATGAGTGAGGCTGAGGCTTTGACTAATTTTGATCAAATGGATAAAGGAGTTAGCTTGTTTAGAGGTCCAAGGGCATGAATGAATTTTTGGTTAAGCACAATAAGGTCCTAAGTCCATTGTTGGACTTGATTTGAATCTTCTTTCCTTGAAAGATAAGTCTTAATTTGAACCTACAGGGTAGAGTTAGAGCTAACAGATTTTTGGAGACTATTGGTTTGAGAATGAACATCTAGAGATGGTGGGTATGGCCTTAAGAGAAATAATATTTTGCAAGCTATGAGGACAATGATGAAAGGTCATGCTTGAAAAAAAAAAAGTAGTTGATACTAAAGCCTTAACTAGTCCAAGGTAATTCAAGGAAGTTTTTAAAATCGTAAGAATTCTTGTACCTAATCTTATTAATTATCATGATGGATAATGTCGTAGATATCATTTGAGGCATCTCATCAAAAATTACTTTTTTGCATGGTGGGTGTAAGATGAAGATCTAGTTTTTGCATGTATAATATGGAGAAATTAGTTGTTTTGAGTGATTTAGAGGAAAAGTTGAGCTTGTTTAAAGACAAGAATTTACTAAATGCATGAAATTGATATAGGATTTGCATCATCTCTATACACTTACCTTTATCCTACATTTGTATTAGGTGTTACCCATACATTAAGAGTAATGTATATAAAGTAGATGATCATCATTGTGAGGGATGCCATGTATGCATTGAGTCTTCTAATTGGTACAAATATATTGGCGGTCTCCCCTTCAAAGTAGAATTCCCATATTGAAAGGATGAGGAATTATTCCTTTCCTAATGAGTATTTAGGGTGTTGCCCTAGTTTAAGGGTATTCTTCTATTTTTGAGTATATTGAATATTAAGGAATCTTGACCTACTAATATCTCTTGTGTCATGTTATATTTTGCATATGGATGGAATTACTAATTTATTATATGTGAAGATTTTATCATTTGGTATCAGAGCATTGATTTGATAATTTTTGGGGGGTAAAACCATAATTTTAGTGATTCAACTATATCTTGAGATCAACAATGAATTTTTCAGAATTTCTTGTGTGAAGTGGTGAAATCATTCAAGGAATTTACCCTAAAAACTTCATATTTTTGTAGACATACTTTATAAGAGTTATCATCATTTAAGGATTGAAACTCTAATTTTGACAATTAGTCAATATCTCAAAAATAAATTATTTGTTTTTTAAAATTTGTAGTGGATTTGTGAAATGTTTCAAGGAAATTACGTTCCATATTTCATAAAATTTTGAGACATTCTGAGGAAGTTATGGAACTTTTTGGGTTTTACAAAAAAAATCTCCACTCGTTGAAATTTATCTAATATTTTAAATTTTCAGAAATATTTCAAAAATTTAATTAGGGTTTGTTTTATATTTTTATAATCTGAAGTTGACATATGGCTATAATTGGTAGGACAAATATTGATCAAAAGGATATGTTCTTTAAACCTTATTATTTTTGGATCATGGGGATGAAAATTTTCAATAGATATGTTGAGATTGATGCTAGAGAATTTTGGACCATTTTAAGTAAAACTATTTTTCAGAGAGAAGGCCATGATTTTATTATTGAATTTGGATTTTTTGGTCTAACATGAATTTACTACTATCAAGTGAAACAATAGAGTCTAGATTGGTCTTGGGAGGAAATGGAAAAGGTTTTCTAAGCGCAATGGGACAAAATAGAGGATGAAAATGATGAGGATGTTGCATATAAGAATGAAAAATAAGATGATAATGATGAAGATGAAGATGAAGATGATAATGTTGATGATGAAGAGGATATAGATGATTTATAAGGAGATGTAGTGGATGAAGAAAACACTTTAAATAGTGCATCTACAAAAAGGAAGATTCAATATTTTATTTTGAAGGGTGGATTCAAAGGAAAACGATAATTATTTTAGTAAATCCTATCAAAAAGTATAACTTCATCAACATGGATATAGTTCAACATCTACATGCTCAGGAAAAGAATATTACAAAAGCTCAAGAGGAGGGTAAAAAGATTCAAGGTTTTGAAATTTGAAACACTCTATGGAAAAAAAAACTTTGTACTTGTATTTTTATGATTTGGGTATGGATGGTTTGAATATTACTCTTAGATATCCTTGGTTAGATAAATTTGTAAAAATAAACATTAATGTTTAAAATAAGTTCATGAAGATATGGTAAAAGGTAAATAAGGTTGCCTTATAGGATATCACACTTATAAAGGAACAAAAAAAGGTAAAGATGGAGCATAAGGATGATGAATTTTAATATGGTTAAGAGAATACTAAAGATGATGTAGAATAAATAAAAAATAAAATAACAATCCACCTACTTCAAATACACATGCAGTAGCATTTGAAAAGGTGGAAGAGAAACAAGAAATAACATGTGAAAGGGGTGAATGAAGAATGAAACCAAATCCTTCCAATACTAGAGAAAGGGAAGGAGAAAATAACCAAAATAAATTTCATCCATATTATGATCATGAACTCCATATGAGAAGAATTGAAATCATTCTCAGGACAAAATTGGCAGTTTCCCATTTAGGCACTTTATGCTCACCATATCAGGGAATGTGCGAATTTACTTGAGAATTAAGAGGACTCTTGTGAGTGCCAGGATAATTATAAAATTAATAAATAAATTATATGTGATCATTTTGATCTCACTTCATACATTTACTATTTTTATCATGTTCATCATGATTGTCCAATTTCAGCAATTTTTGCCAATCTTGCCAATTTTGTCAATTTTGAGTGTCTCGAACATGCGGAATGAAATGAAGTATCCAGATTCAAATTTTTCTTGTACTTACTATTATTATCAAGTTTTAAATGGATACTTACTAAAAATATATATTTTTCTTCCTAGTGTCAAATTCGAACGAAACCACTTGCAGAAGTTTCTATTTTGCATTTAAGTCATTTGCTCCAATTTTTAGAGGATTCCAATCACCAGGTTTGTGTAAATATAAAAATGTTTATTTTAGATGAAAATTTCATATGGATGTAGAAAATGGAATGGATAATTAATAGATGCATGTATATACTCCCTTTAAAGGAGTTTTTGAAAGGATTTTATAGCCCGAATTTCATGGCAATCGAAGCAAGGGTTCGGGAGCAATGAGAAAATTTGTGTTTTAGAGCATGAGGGTTTTTGGAGAAATTTTGGCATCATAAAAGTGAAGGATAATGCAACAGGTGAGTTAAAATAATGAAAATGGATTTTAAAATTAATAAGGATGAGTTTTATACTCACCCCCTTTCATAAACCTAGCTAATTCATGTTTTGACTCATCTTGCTTACCCCAGGTTATATTGGGACTCAATGATGGGGTTAAGAATTTATAAAGTGGTCTCAAACATCCTCATATCCATTAAAAAATTTAGTAAGTGAAAAATGGAAATTAGGGGTGTAAAAATGTGCACTGGGTAGGATAATCATGAAGAAGTAGCAAAAACTTGTTATGAAGGTGAGTTGAAAAATCTTGTCTAACACCCCATGTTATGATATTAAAGTGACGCAGATCTTCCTCCTCCTATGTGACACACTTTTATTTCCCCCATGTTCCATTTTAAATGGGTAAACAGGGAAATTACCCATTCATAAGTGCACATAGGGTCATCTCATCATGGAGAGGGGATAGGTGGGGTTAGGTAAGTTGATAACCTTTTCTAACCACCAAGTTGTCTTTTAAGTGAAAAAACTTATGTTTCTCATGTGGGGGAAATTGTTTTTGTTCCCCATGTCCCTTTTGAATTTGGTAAAATAGAAAAAGGGACATCAGGTGTCTCCAAGTTTTCATATTCCAGAAATAGATGATTTCCTTCATCAAGCACTACCTAAAATAACTACCTGAGCCCATTTTCTCACCACCGGAGCTAGGATTAGAATTATAGTGGAAAAATTATATGATGTGACTCAAAAATGGATGATGAGAAAATTCCAAACATTTTTAGGAGTCAATCTGCCTGAAATTTGAAATTTTGGCCCTTTTTCAATTTTTCCCAAGCTGATGTGCTGGTGAAAGAAAATGTCATTGAAGTTCGTGATGATAAAAAGAATAAAAAATACCTTCAATGTAAATGGTACCTCACATATGCCACATTTTCCTTTTAATAATATTCTAAATCTCCCTAGAACTCTCAAAATCGTTATTTGAATCTTCACGACAAGAAAAATATTTATCTATACTGTTAGGATAATATCTACAAATCTACTCCTCAAAAATCCCTTAAAACCTTATTCAAAATGAATTATACATCCTTATATTTCTACTAAATACTTTATTATTTTAAAACTTCTCTCAATGCTCCTAAACCATCTAAAACCTAAAAAGAAGTTTTTTAGGAAAACACAATCCCCATCACTAATTACAAATAGCCCGATTTTGAAGAATATTTTCCCAAGGTTACAAATATTTCAAAAAAAAGCGTAAATCACTTTATTTCATCTTGTAGATCCTCTATACAACTCCCAAGTGGGTTTTTCCTCAACAACCATATTTCAAGGGGTATCCACCAGTGTGAAAAAGCCTAAAAATAGGCCTTTTTTGGCCTCTGGAAGTAATTCCTTCTGAATGGCTTTGAATGAATCCATGAATCTCCTTCCTACACACAAAACACACTTGAAAATCACATTATCACATTCCCAATAGCCATTATAAGGGTAAAACAGTAAATGAGTTGGCTGGAGGACAATTTACATTGACCGGGAGAGGGATTTTCAAATGTGGGCTAGGTTGTCATGAAATTGTTTAAAAAAATTTCATGTTAGAAATTTTGCATGAAAACAGTTGGTTATAACTTGGGTAATTATTCTAGATTGAACATAATGAGGACAAGATAATTAGGAACTCCAAAATTTCAAGACACTACGTCGACCATTGCCTTATCCATCGAGCTATAGATTCATATCTTCACTACTAAGAAAAACAAACCGCACAAATAAGAAAAACTAGAACAAACACAAGAAAGGGAAAGGAAACACACAACATAAAGGGAAACATCCTAAATCACCTATGTACATGTGAGGAACAACTCGCTTTTATTTAAGCACCAATTCAAATTGAGTTCTTACTCGTATATGGGTATCACCAAGTGCCTTTTTGATGAAAATCCATTGGTAGGCACACTGAAATATGATCCTTTTCTCAATTTCTTGAGAAATATCACATGGATGTTATTGCAACTGGTGACCCACTTATTTAGCTCATATTTTTTGTTTCTTTAAAAAATTCTTTCCATTTTCTCATTAACTCCCAAGTTCATTCCAATTGTTGATTTTCCATTGTTGTTGTGAAGAAGGGTCTTGATTACATTAGGCCCATTATTTCCACATCGAGACTTATGATATTTGATAGGAATTTTTTCTACATTTATCATCTTCTCCATGACCACTATCTTCATGATTTGATTCTCGGAAGATGCTTTGAAAAAATCAACATTATCACTAGCCTCTTGATGTTCCATGTTATTCACTTGATTCAAGCAATCTTCTTTCACACTTACTAGCTCAATCTTGACCTATTTCCCATTATGATGTGATGTGTATAGTGTTTTATTATCTTGAAAATAAAATGATCACAAGGTTATATGTGAAGAATGAAAACCATCAACTTGTTCAACTTGGCCATTTTGGAACTTGAAATTCAAATTCATGATGATAACATTCTTTTCTTGAGGTGATTCAACATTGAAATATTGAAGCCTATTTTTGTTCATATTTTCCTTGTTGAGAATATTTTCATTTTGAACAAAATTAGCCTTGGTATCAAGCACCATCCCATCTCTCCATTTTTTGTTGATAATGTATCTATCTTCATAAAAGGGGAAGGAGCAAAATATTAGAGCTGAAATATTTATATTGTCATCTTCCCAATCTTGATCACCAAGAACTAGGGAGTCCATTTCTATGATGAAATCATCATCTCCTTGAGTAGGTTTAGATTCAAGAGGCTGAAATGTCTTGTCATTCTTACATTCCTTTTCATTCTCTCCCAATGAGAAAGAGAATTATTTGTATTCAAAAACACACTCATTGAGTGGAATCTCATGCCAAAAGTTACGAACATGGTTTGAAATATTGAACTCACATGACAATAAATTTCTTAGTATCACTCCTTATTGATCCAAGTTGCTCATCACTTTGAGATTAATTTTTTGTAAGTGTAGACACTAAATCATGCACTGTGGTTATATTTCTAGTCCTAGTCACATACCACTATTCATATTATTCCTAAGCGAGAAAAGTACTAATTAACCACCATCTTTGGCCTCTTTTCCTACTTTCTATTTTCATGTTTTTCTTACACCCCTTCTTTCCCAATCTAAATTTTTTACACTTCAATTTTGTTGAGTTTGGAGAATGACACCTAGCCAGGATGCCAGCACCTAGGTGCCCCCATCCCTTCTAGGCACCCCCAACCTCTTTGTATCTTGCTTGCATATTTTGGGTCCTTTCTAGATATTGGGCATATTATTTTCTTAGTGGTTGTAATTTTGGTGGTTAGTTACAAAATTCAAACAAGGAAATCATATACATACAAATCTATGTGATCATAATACATGACCAAGCACTAAACATCTACTATCATCACCTAAGGTTACATCCAAAGGAGTTACAAGATAATCAAAGCATCCATTCAAGGGAAAAGGGAATGCATTATTATGCATACACTTCATAGAAGGGGAGGTTCATTTTTCCTTGTACACATAAATAATCATTTTATATATCTAGTTATTACTCGCTATCAAGTGTAACTTTCACAAGAGCGACATAAGGCATGATTCTACAAATACACATGCAGAACTACATGGAGTCTGAAATGTAGTGCAGTTCCCGTATCATAAGTTCACTAAGTCGGGTGACCACCAGGGTCAATTTTACTCCCCATTTGAATCTTTTTCTTAGGATTTGATGTGTTTTGGGGTTTTTCATGTGGTCTTTCTCTTTGTAGGTTTCAAACGAATTCAACGATCAAGAAACAAAGTACACGAAAATAAAGGTGACATCCACCGAACATCTTGTGACCCTAAAAAACTAAGTTTATGAGGTTCTACGCAGTCGTAAGTTCCCAGAGGAGGTATGCAACACCATAGGTGTCCTTGAACCCATCTAAGAACCCTAGTCCCAACATTCCCAACAATTCTACATTTTTCTAGGATTGATTGTGACATTATGCTTTCCTGTTTCATCAATTCTCCACCTCAGCACAACTTTGGATTTATTGTGAATCAACTAAGTATCTTACACTCTCTCTTGCACTTAGGGTTTAAATTTTATTAACTTGCTTGTGTAAAATTTTTACTTTATTGCATGTCTATATCTACATTATAACTTAATTAGAATTTAGCTTAATTTCCAATATTTGTTAAATCATTTGGTGAACTCATCTCATTTGAACACTCTCAGATATTCATTTCATTACTTCTTGCATTTTACTTAGGCTCTTTTCATCATGGATAATTCTATTCATGATTTATTGCTAGCCAATCTTGACTTTCATGCTAAAATCATTAATCTTTTGGATACTACTTGTATTCCTTCCACTACTCATACAAACGTTGTTTATCAGACATTACTAGATGCATTTTCTCAATAGATTAATTTTCCATCTACTATGGATGACAATATTTTTTTTGCTAAAAATGATCCTCCTTTATATATATGAGTTTGCATCAATAACTTGGGAGTCAAGCGCACTTTATTCGATAGTGGGTCTGAGCTCATTCTTTTTCCTTTATCATTCATTCATGCCATAGGCCTTTCCGAATCTATTCTTAACCATACATCTATTTATGTTCAAGAATATGATTCCAATACACGTCCATGCATAGGAATTGTTACCTTTCCACTCATAGCTAGACCAAATACTATTCGAGTTCTATTTTTTGTCATTGATATCCAAATTTCATATATTTACTTACTTGGTAGAACATGGGTTCAAAAAATGCAATCAGTGTCTTCTGCAATTCACCGATGTGTTAGATTCTTACATGAAGGCTTTGAATATGAAGTTCCCACTTATAGTACCCCATTTCAATATTGCAACCTAGATCCAACCACTGCATTTCCTATTCTGACTTCATCTACTATACATCCAACTCCTGACCCGTGGCCCATGGACTATCCATACAATTTTCATCCACTTGAAGGAACCATTTGTGCATTAGACGATGTTCCATCCAATTCAGATTCCCCCCTCCTTCTACTAATTATATGGTCATTTATCAGGGGTCTGTCCATACATCAAACGTCATGTCACCTTCATTATCTTCTCATGATCAATCTACATCTTCACTTCCTCCATTCACATGCACTCTCTTCATGAATAATTCTTACTGGCCACACATTCCATTCGATCCCACTTTCCCTAACACTATTTGTATGCTTCTTTTCTAGAATCGACATAGGTTTATACTCGATGATATCTTACCTCCACCTCATTCATTGTAAGAGGGTATGAAAACCCACAAGTGAGGATCACAAGGGATGACATGCACATTAATAGATGTGTGAACGAAAGCATAAAGAGATCTCGAGAGGAGTGAGCATCAACCAAATGTGCATGCAAATATTTGAAACACGGGCATAACCTCATTACAATCCACAAACTCTCCTCTATCTCATAGATCAAATGGGGTGTACATATAGGAGGTGCTGAGTAACCCCCAATGCTGCAATAATTAAAACTCGAGTAGAGAGGGGGAGTTACATTCCCAGAATATAAGTGTAACACCCAATGATGCATATGACGCACTGACGCGTAAGAGAATCTCATAATGACCCCTAAATGACACGTGGACCTACAATCTCACATAATCGAGATGAATCACCTAATGATGTGGAAAATAATACACACCAACACCCCCCTTCATCGCAACTTAGGATGAGGTGACAAGTCATAAATGAGAAATGGGTCCCAGCACAAAGCTTGATGAGGTACCCATGCACAAGAAAAAGGTCCCAAGCAATGAAGGAAAACCCAGTGGGAAAAACATCCACCACAAGAAAACAAAACACTCTCTAATCTAAGAAAGATGCCAAATATGGGTCCTAGCTCTAGACGAGCCTGAAAAAGTACCCATGTACAAAGAGGAAATATCTTGAAAAGAAGAAGAAGAGAGAAGAAGAGGGAGACGAGAGGAATGTAGAAGATGTCATGGATGGATTTGAACTCTGCAGCTCTAAGAGGTCTCCCAAAAGAATGTCGATGATGAGATCCTCTGCCTCTGGACTGAAGAAGAGCCACCCACACCGAACAGTGTGCCTACCCTTAGGAAGGACATAAATGACGTGCTAGAAGTCCACCCACTCCGTGAAGGAAACTAAAGGCAGCAGCACAAAGAACTCTAAGTTTGGTCCACAAAAGTGTGACATAGGTCTAGCAAGTGAGTGCAAAGGAACCGAAGGTAATGTCACAAGTGTAGAACTGTCAAAGTGTGAAGAGTGAATACCCACAGAGAGGATGACCAAGTGATGTGAAGGTAACATAACCCCCACAACAGAAAAGGGATCCATAAGCAAGGGTGGATCAATGAAGGTCTCTAGAAAAGTGGAAGTGGTAAGAGTCCTAGAAGGGGCACTCCCAACAACAAAGATGATGAACTCCTCTGAAAAACCTGTAGATGGATGAGGAACTTGTAGTGCATCATAAGTAGACTCTGAAAAAAGATAACTAAGGTCAGACAAATACTCGTCCCAATGAGGGGGCTCAACAAACAGAAGAGCGATGTCAGATAGGTATGAGTCATCCAATGAAGGTAGAGGAGTGGAAGGGTCCTCACACACTGGAAGTGAAAAGGAGGTGATTGTGATGACTGTATGAGACTGAGAAGGATACTGCTCGATATCTGATGATATGTGGGAAGTGTCAACACTATCTGGAATAGTGAGAGAAAGAGGAGAAGAGTCCTTTGTAGTACTATCGACATCAGAATAGGTTGCACAATCATCATCATCAAAAGTAGAACCAAGAGATCCTATGTTAGTGGAACTATCATCACATGAAGAACAAGAGGAGACAACTGGATTAGCAGAAGCAAAAATGGTGACAGTATGTGAAGGGTCTCCATAGAGGAACTGAAGAATGCTCTAGACACAGTGAGGTGGATCTGAGTCTACCACGTGAAACCAGAGAGATCAAGAGACATGCATCATCATGTGACCAAAGACATGGTCACAAGTGTCAAGGAAGTCCTCCATATGACGATGATTAGTGGGTGCAGGAACTAGCCCAAGCAAGAAGGGTAAAAGACCCTCGTCGATGAAGTAACATTCCATGGAAGCACGCCAAGCTGAATAGTTCCCTCTCCCAGTGAGAAGTGGCAAAGACTGTAAGGTGATCCTATGATGCTCAAGTCTGGAAATATAACTCTCTATGATTTGGAATAAAAAGTGTAAGGTGCACAAAAGCAAGACCTCGGACTTGGCTGATAGTGCATCTGCATGTGAAAACCTAAGAGTACTAATCAACCCCCTAGAATGTGGTACTTTATAAAGTAGTGTGTTTATAAAAATGAAAATTCCATCACGTAAAGTGTGAGAAATCATGCAACTTTGACCAAGGAAGCGCTCAAAAATGAGTTACGAGTCAAAAGTTATGGTATTATTATGATTCCCGCAATTGATGGAAAATGCCAATAGGTCCTACAAATGCATTAAAAAAGTACCCGAAATGGGTGCAAAGGGTGTTGTGTGGGTACTCATTGGAAATGGCATCAAATTTTAGGCATGGTTTATCTTGTTTGCGAGGGGGGATTAGCCTCCTGCCAACCCCGGACCTCGCCCTCCATCTTCGACACGCGAATGAAGGACAATATACAAGAAAAAAAGAAGCCCAAAATTATTACAATGCCATGTTAATATTTTTAACCTTAAAACATTAAAAAAAGGTTTGTTTTAACCTCCAAAAAATACTAAAAGGGAGGTGATAGATGGACTGAGCTGGTTTACACAAGCTAGGAGCTGCTAGACCAAGATGTTGGTTGCACCAAACAGAGTCAACACTGAGTGGTTATGGTCAATGCACGAGCTAGGCCAATGTTGGAGTTGGAGTAACCGCCACCTACAATGCAGAGCCCATGTGATTGAGCCGGTTAAACATAGGTAGAATGAGCAGGCCACGTGTTGGTGTTGTGGTGTAACTGGTCTGTGTTAGGGGCTATGAAGATGTGTTTAGCAGATGTCCATGTTAAACCCTCATGCAGAGGTATGAAACATCCCAATAGGATACGTGGTGGCCACGCTATAGAGAGGTCATGGAGCTGTCTACATGCTTAACCACTGATCAAAGGGACATAGCATAGTTTGTAACAGCTAGAGCCTGGTGAAACCATTGACAGGGATAAGATTCCCAGGTTGCTGATACCAAATGGTTGAACCACAGAACGTGGCAAAGTGCAAATATCATGTGAACATGGAAAGGATGGATGGGCACTCCAAACCAGCCTGAGCACACATGAATCACAGACCAATGTGAGTCAAAGACCATCACAAAACACGAGCACAAGGTGAGCAGCTAACTAATGCAAGGCACAGTCGAACGGAGTAGCACGAGCTGATGGCAAATAGAAAACCACAGGCCAATCACAAATGTAGCCATGCTAGAGATGACAAGGCCGAGAAAAATTGAATGCAGCTGAGTGAATACCCTACAGCAGAGCCATACAACGATCCAACAACTAACTAGGGGCACAACCAAGGGTAAACAATAGTTTGAAGCATGATCCGGTGAATGCAACCAGTTGAGTAATGAAGCCAAGGTAGCATGAGACAACAATAATGTTAGAGCTAAAATACGTGGCACTAGTCGATCATTTTAAGGCAAGACAACTCCGAAAACTGGAACATGAGGCGAGCTATTCGATGAGCTCAAAAAACTGGTTACCCAAATGCAGGTCAGCCAAATAGAGACCCGAGCAAGAGTTACATCGAGTTGAAGACCAAACATGAGCACAAAAATGATCAGTGCATGACCCAAGACATAAAATGACCCAGACAAAAAATAGTTGAGTCGTTGCAGAGGTGGTTTAATAACCCGAATCGGTGAGCCTGCAAGAGCTGAACCTAAACACAACCTGAACCATTATAATACCTCAAAACTCCTCCATAATACACATGCAAGGCAGAAAACCCATGAACATGAACCAGCACCTGAAAAACCAAATAAAGGTATAAAACCCTACAATCAATGCAAATAGAGCACGATCGGAATATCCATTACGACACACGCAACAAGAACTAGATATCACACCAGAAGCTAGAAAACACACAAAAAACATCAAAGAGTGCACGGATCCACAAGATCCACTTTGATACCATGTAAGAGGGTACAAAAACCTGCAAGCAAGGATCATGAGGGACGACGTGCACATCAATGGACATGCAAACAGAAGCGTGAAGAGATCTCGAGAGGAGGGAGAATCAACCAAATGTGCATGCAAAGATTCAAAACACGGGAAAAACCTTGTTACAATCCACAAACTCTCCTCTATCTCATAGATCAAATGGGGTGTACATATAGGAGGTGCTGAGTAACCCCCAGTGATGCAATCATGACAACTCAAGTAGAGAGGGGGAGTTACATTCCCAAAATATAAGTGTAACTCCCAATGACACATATGATGCACTGACACACTGACACACTGACGCGTAAGAGAATCTCATAATGACCCCTAAATGACATATGGACCTATGATCTCACCTAAGTGAGATGACTCACCTAATGATGTGGAAAATAATACACACCAACATTCACCACACCTATACCATGGATATGTTTGCATTACTGCTTCTTATTTCCTTTGATTATTTCATCTATTAGTCTTTGTTGCACACAATCCACACATTTTTCCACTTACTCTTGGACAATCATGGCTTGAATACATTGGTGTCACCTTAGATCCTAATCATATCGACATTTCATTCCCCATGCCCTTTGGTTGCATTTTCATTTGCAATGATTCATTTATCAACTATTCACAAAACTTTACTCATTGGTATGCACATGGATGTCCATTACCACCTTTCATTGATGAGGAATATGTAATGGGCATGTATAATATATGTCGTAATGGATCCTTACTTGATCAACCTCATACAATTTCCTACCAAGTCCTTGATGCATCTACATTCATTTGTGACCATGACAATGATAATATTTTAGACGATCTTACTTGATCATTCACTTCTTCTCATACTTAGGGGGCATAAGTCTTATTCTCCCCCCTTCCAGGATTCTCAAATGTCTCGCACTTACACCATTTCACTTATTGCTTTGCATATAATCTTTCACACGTGTTTTTCACATCTTGATACATCAGTATCATCATTACCTGATGACACAGTCTCGTGTTATGATTCACACTTGACTATTGAGAGCTCACTACATTCATGAACCTCACATAATCACATTAAACACTACACATTTAGTGCATTCACAACATATATTTCTAATGCACATTCATCATGACACACTTCTCAATAATTCACTCTAGTTCCACCATTCATAATCAACTATTGAGGGTCTCAATATGAAATGAACCTCACCACACTCACTCACTCTATACGCTCTACGCTTAATAGATCACATCTTTCTAGTACACAACTCAAACCATTTCTCGATGACACACTCTTGTTTTATGGTTTATTCTCTAATTTTGAGGGGAAATTTATAAATGAACCTCATCACATGCATACTCATTTGCATTCACTTGGGGGGCACATTGGTTATATCACACTCACAATGTATTCTATTCCATTTCACAGTCACAACATACTGCAAATCTTGGATATACGTTGTTCTTGCTTACTTATACTCGCATGTTACATCTTGTTTACTATGTTAGCTGGATACATTGTATGTCATTATCTTTTTTATATACACATGCACATTCACTTGCCTTATAGTTGTGATCACAAAATTTAGACAGATCATCACATGCAACATGGATTGTTGGCATTGTACCTCTTACTAGTCCCACAACATGCTCCTGGGGGCATCAAATTTTGTACACATTACATATGCTATTGTTTCAATTTATACTACTTCCTCTTCATATTAAAACACTACATCATATCATATCATACATTTATTGACACACTTTCTATCTTTCTAACATGCTAACTGGTGATTCATATGTAGAATTTGTCTTACATGAAATATTTGCTACCATGGTTTCCTGATATCTTGTTTGTCATTGTTTTTCATTACTTGGTATTATATGAAATTGTTTACGGGATTTGCACTTTATCTTATGTGCATACTGTATGATTTTTTCCACTTCAACCTTGATTTTCTTGTGACATCCTGAGTGATGTCTCTTGTTTGTAGCCAAATTTTTGAGGTCTACATTGTCTTCCTACTTTCTAGATTACACATTTTCTTCTTAGTTACTAGATTACATTTTTCTTCTATATGTATGTTTATCTAGTTTTTACTAACACTTATTTTACAACCATTTTGTTTATGTGTTTCTTGGTTTCTACCAAGCAAAATCCCCCCTGCACGACATCAGTTTTAACACAACATTCATTCCTCTGTTGGGCTGCATCCTCCTTGAGATGTCGTATGCACCCCAAACAAGGGGGACATTATTGGGTGAATCAATCACCCCATACAATATTCTAAATTCATAGTTCAATACAATTTAGTATTAGTACAACATAGTTTTCAGTCTAAAAAATGGCCCATAATTTGACTAGGATCCTCAGTACAACACATACACTAGTGCCCAGGCACAAATAGTAGTGCCTGGGTGCCCCTGACCCTTCCTGGGTGCCTATGACCAAGGGGAAGTTACATAGTTTTTCTCAGATTGGAATGATTTCCAGTAGTATACACAATGGATTTTACAAGACACACACAGTTCTTCAACACTCAACATGCATGTTTTTGCCTCTTATCTATTTTTGTGTTGGATCTAACTGGATTGAAATGGATCAGATTTGAACACACCAATATATATTTGTGTTTACATATTAGGAAGTAGTCAAAGGTTAGATAATAACAATAGAAATTTCTTGCTAGAGTTCTTCTACACTTGGCTTAACATCACCCAAAAAATGTGCACTTGGCGCAATTGGTGTTGGCATGAGATCACCAAAAAATCACATTCTTTGTCAACATTTTCAGGATTCTCTCTTTTCCTTTCACTCATCACAGATCATGTGCATGTGTTCCTTTTCCAATTTTTACATACTTTTTACTCGTTTGGATCAAATTTTTCATATACACTACTTTGACTACTCTTTTTCTCTTCTCATTTTCAGGTTCATCCTTATGAGAAGCAACAATCACATCATCAAGCATCAATTGACATAAAAAAAAAGTAAAATGTGACATATTCACACACACTTTTCACCCCTAGGGTTAGTTTTCACTTACTCTTCTCTAGCTTCCATGCTTCATTTTTGTCACTCCACGATTTTTCTTGTCTCTTTGGCATGATTTTCACCATTGATCTACATGGTTATCAGGTACACATCTCTTATCTACTTTATGATATCGAGAATTTGATCAACAACATAAAGTGGGGGAAAATGTAGAAACTAAATCATGCACTTGGGTATATTTATAGTCCTAATCACATACCACTATTCATATGATTCCTAAGTGATAAAAGTACTAATTAACCATTATCTTTGGCCTCTTTTCTTGCTTTATGTTTTCCTTTTTGGTCTTACACCCCTTATTTCCCAGTCTAATTTTTAACACTTCAGTTTTTCTGAGTTTGAACACCAGCACCTAGCCAGTGTTAGGAAATAAGGGATAAAACATGTGGAACAATCCCTCACAGAATCGAAAATCTAGAAACTAATATGTAGAAAATATTACAGATCTCAAATAAAAGTGCAAAATAAAATAACACAACACAAAGAGACATTATTTAACTTGGTTCACCCAATTTGGGCTATGTCCACCAAGAATCATTTGCTCAGATTTTATTACAAGCCATCACTCTCTCAATACAATACCTAGATCTGTTTTGGAGCTATGTTCAACAAACTCTATAGAATTCACACCCAAATTCAAAACACATCTATAATGTTACATTAACCTTACCATATACACAAAATCACATAACTAGAAAAATTCTTAAGTAGTTTTACAAAACCGTGGGTATCAAAACCATGGGCCAAAACTGTCCCATAAACCTATGGGTCAAAAATCCTACCCATATGAGAAAATCACGTTTCCTGGTATATCGGACACGTTTTAAGGCCAATTTTTTTTCTCAAGGGCTGCACCCCCAAACCCCAGCGATACAAATTTGGAAAGTGTACAATACTCTTAGTGTACAGTCTTCAACACTTTCTCACATGAAAACAGGCTCTGCAACCTAACAATATCCCACTTGGAGACTAGTTTTCCTTTGAGCAAGCTTCTCAACCCTTCACTAGTTTCTATGAAGACCAACCAAAGTTGAACACAGCTTCATTTTTTCCCTTATGACCACCTTGGTCATCATGTCTACAAGATTCTGACTGGTATGAATCTTCTCCAGCTTCAACTTCTCTTCCTCCAAAGTTGTCCTGATGAAATGGTACTTTAACTATATATGCTTCATCCTAGAGTGGAAAGCATAGTTCTTAGCTAGGTGTATAGCACTCTGACTATCACTATGCATATTTCCTTCCTCCTTATGCCCCAACTCCTCAAGCAATTGATGTAATCAAATCATTTCTTTGCTTTCCTCTATGGCAGCAACATACTCAACCTCTATGGTTGACAAATCCACCAACTTTTGTAGTCGTGAAATCTAGTTCACTGTTGTCCCACCTCCAGTGTAAACATAACCTATCGTGTTCCTCCTATTTTCTACATCTCTAGCCATATTTGAATCTACATAACCAAAAAAATTGGTGTCTGATCCACTGTAGTAAAAATATGTCCCCATGGTCCCTCTCAAATACCAAAGGATCCACTTTGTTGTCCGTCAGTGATCTTTACCTGGATCACTCATAAATCTACCCACCGCTCCCACTGTATGGGAAATATCAAGTCTGGTGCACACCATGGCATACATAAAAATACCAACCATTGATGAGTAAGGTGCCTTGGACATCTGGTTTTTCTCCTGCTCTATTTTGGGACATTGTTCCTTTGATAACTTTAAATGGCCTGCCAAAGGAGTCCCAACTGGTTTAGCATCCTTCATATAAAACCTCTCCAAGACCTTATTAATGTACTCTTCCTGAGATAAAGTTAGCTTCCATTCCTTCCTATCCCAAGATATCCTCATACCATGGATTTTTTTGGCTGCCCCCAAATCCTCCATGGAAAAGGATTCACTTAGCTGCTTCTTGAGTACTTTTATTTCCGGCATGTTTTTACCTAGAACCAACATATTATCCACATACAAACACAGGATAATATAAATTCCATCCTAAAAATTTCTTTCTATACACGCAATGGTCATAATGGCATCTAATATAACCTTGCTCCATCACGAAGCTATAAAATTTCTTATACCAGTGACATGAAGCTTGCTTTAAGCCATACAAACTCTTCTTCAGTTTGCACACCATCTCCTCTTTACCTTTGACCTCATAGCCCTCTAGCTATTGCATATATAGATCCTCCTCCAAATCACCATGGAGAAATGCAGTCTTTACATCAATATGCTCCAAGTGCAAGTCTTCTGCTACAACTATTCCAAGAACAATTCTAATAGAAGTCATTTTTACTACAGGAGAAAAAATCTCATCAAAATATATACATTTTTTCTGTGTAAACCCCTTGATCACCAACCGGGCCTTGTATCTTTTCTTGCCTTCTTCTTCCTATTTGACTCTGAACACCCACTTTTTTTTTAATGCTCTTTTTCCTTTGGGTAGCTTCACCAAATCCCATGCCTGGTTCTCCATAAGATCCTGATGCTCCTCATCCATGGCTTGCTCCCGCTTCTTCCTGACATCTACCTACATTGCTTCATCAAATCTCTCTAGCTCTCCACTATCAGTGAGTAATAGATAATAAAGAGAAGGAGAAAAATGTTTAGGTTCTCTTCTTACCCTAAAAGACCTCCTCATTATAAGAGTTTGGGGTTCCTGTTGAGGAGGTTCTTAAACTGATTCATGTGTCACTTTACCATCTGGAAGATCCTCTACCGCTGCATATTCTTTCTTGGATTCTTCCCTATTTTCCTACAACTACTGCTTATACATGAATTTCTCATTAAATATCACATCCCTAGATAGAATTATTTTCTTGTCCTTAATACTCCAACATTTATAACCAAATTCATCACCACCATAACCAATGAAAGTTCATTTTTCGTATTTAGCCTCTAGTTTGGTCCTATCATCCGTCTCTATATGGACAAACACCTCACATCCAAAGACTCTAAGAAATGAATAATCAACTTTCTTACCATACCAAGCCTCATTAGGTATGCCTCCATCCAAGACACTTGAGGGTCCTCTATTTATCAAGTACACAGTTGTGCTCACTGCTTCTGTCCAAAAAGAAAGATGTAGTCCTGCATGTAACCTCATGCTCCTAGCATGTTCCATTTTTATTCTGTTCATCCTTTTTGACACCCCATTCTACTGCAGAGTTCTTGGAACTGTATTTTTCCTATAGATTTCTTCTTAGAACAATAATCATCAAATTCATTGCTACAATACTCCCCTCCATTATCTGACCTGAGAAATTTTAGCTTAAGATTTGTTTTATTATCTACCAAGGCTTTCCATTTAATAAAAGTGTCAAATACATCAGATTTGTTTCTAATACAACAAACCCAACCTTTCGTTGTTGCATCATCAATAAAAGTAACATAGTAACTTGACCCCCCAAGAGATGATACCTGAGCTGGCTCCCATACATCAGAATGAACCAGCTCTAACTTATTCTCTTTCTTTGTATGTCCAACCATGAGAAACCTTACTCACTTTTGTTTCTCATATATGCATTCCTCACAGAACTCCAAACCTGTTTCTATATATCTAGACAAATACTTCTTTATGATCTCCATGCCCTTATGGCTCATATGATCGAGCCTATAGTGCCACAATGTTGTATCTACTTCTGAAGCCACAAGATTAAAAACATTAATGTTATAAGTGGTTAAATACAAGGTTCCAACCTTCTTACCTCTTGTCAAGAGTCCACCGTAAATATCACAGTATAACCATCACTTTCCAACTGCCTTGTCGATATCAAATTTTGTCTTAATGTAGGCACATGTCTCACATCCTTTAATAACCAAGTATTTCCATTCTGCATCTTAACCCGAACATAACCTTTTCCAACTATGTTGCAAGGCTCATCATCACCAAGAAAAACATGCCCAAAATCTCCTTGAACATAATCAACAAAATAATTCCTATGTGGATTAGCATGGAAAGAAGCCCCCAAATCTAAAACCCAAGATTCAGTAATATTGTGCAAAGAGAGAATCAAAGCATCCTGGCATACATTACCCACTACCACATTTACCTCCTTGTTTTCTTCCTGTTGTTTCTCCTTGTCTTGAAGTTCCCAACAATCCTTCTTTATATGCCCAGAATTTCCACAGTGCCAGCATATTATCTTGCTTTTGGATGTTACCTTTCCCGATCCTTTGATTTTCCACCACTTCCTCTATTTTCCACTGTCAAAGCATTCCCTAAATTAGAAGATTCCCCAGAGATTTTTCTTCACATTTCCTCACTTAGAATCACCCCTAAAACATCCTCAAACTTCAAATTTGAGTTAGCTGGAACCGAGTTTCTTACCACCATTACCAGGCTATTCCAACTCTTAGGTAAAGAGCACAAAAATAATAAAGCCCTAAATTCTTCATAAAATTCTATTATAACCAAATCTAGCATATTTACAACCATATTAAAATAATTTAAATGATCTACTAGTAAATCATTCTTAGACATCTTCATATTAAACAAATTTTTCATGAAAAATATCTTATTAGAGGCAGAGGGTTTTTCATACAACTTCCCTAATACATTCATCAGTTCTTTTTGGGTCTTTTCTTTTGAAACATTAAATAATACCGAAGATGCAATACATAGCCAGATTGTCCCAAGTGCCTTCCTATCTAGTAAATCCCATTCCACATCTTTCATGATCGAGGGTTTGTTTGCCTTCTCAGATAGTGGAATATAAAGATCCTTCTGATAAAGGTAATCTTCCATCTGCATCTTCTAAAGACTGAAATTATGCCCATTGAATTTATCAACCCTTGATCTTCTATCATCTACCATAGCTCCCACTCAAGATAAAAATTTCCCTATGATTCAACAATTCAACAAACCAAACTAGGCTTTGATACCAATTGTTAGGAAATAAGGGATAAAATATGCGGAATAATCCCTCACAGAATCGCAACAGTAGAAACTAATATGTAGAAAATATTACATGTCTCAAATAAAACTTCATAATAAAATAACACAACACAAAAAAACAGTATTTAACGTGGTTCACCCAATTTTGGCTACATCCACCAAGAATCACTTGCTCAGATTTTATTACAAGCCACCCCTCTCTCAATACAATGTTTGGAGCTATGCTCAACAAACTCTACAGAATTCACACCCAAATCCAAAACACATCTGCAATGTTACATTAACCCTACCATATGCACAAAACCACATAACTAGAAAACTACTAAAGAAAATTTACAAAACCATGGGCCAAAACTATCCCATAAACCTATGGGTCAAAAGTCCCACCCATATGAGAAAATCACATTTCCCGGTATATCGGGCATGTTTTAAGGCCAAAATTTTTTTCTCAAGGGCCATGCCCCAGAACCTTGGCAAGACAACTGTGGAAAGTGTACAATACTTTTAGTGTATAGTCTTCAACTCTTTCTCACATGAAAACAATCTCCACAACCTAACAGCCAAGACTTCAGTGCCCAGGTGTACCTTCCCTTCTGGGTGCCCCTGACCTCTTTGTATCTTGACCATATATTTTGGGTCCTTTCTAGCTGTTGGGCATATTATTTTCTTGGTGGTCAGAATTTTAGTGGTTAATTATGAAATTCAAACAAGGGAATCATATAAATACAAATATATGTGATCATAATAAGGGACCAAAAACTAAGCATCTACTATCATCACCTAAGGTTGCATCCAAAGGCATTACAAGGGCACCAAAATATCAATCTAGCATCCATTCAAGGGACAAGGGAATACATTATTATGCATACACTTCATAGGAGGGGAAGTTCATTTTTCCATGCACACATCTATCTACATTTTCTAAATCTAGTTATTGTTTGTTATTAAGTACAACTTGCACAAGATCCACCTAGGGCACAATTCTACACACACACACACACACAAATACATGGAGTATGAAATATATTGCATCACTCAGATCATAAGTTCACTCATTCCGGTCACCATCAGGGTCAATATGAATCCCCATTTGCATATTTTTATTTTTATAATTTGATGTGTTTTGGGGATTTGCATGTGTTCTTTCTCTTTGCAGGTTTTAGGTGAATTCGACGATCAAGCAGTGAAGTATAGGAGACTAAAGGTGACATATAGTGAACATATTATGACCCTGTGAAATAAAGTTTCTAAGGTTCTGAGGAGTCACAGTCACCCACATGATGTCTGCAATGCCCCAAGTGCCCTTTACCCTATCCAGGTGCCATCTTCCCGACATTCCCAACGATTCTACATTTTTTAGCTCAATTACGACAATCTACTTTCTTGTTTCATCATTTCTATAGCTCGACACATCTTCAGATTAATTGTGAATAAATTATGTATCATACCCTCTCTCTTGTACTTAGGGTTTCAAATTTATCATCTTTCTTGCTTGTCTCAAATATGTACTTTATTGCATATCTATATCTACAATATAACTGAATTAGAATTTAGCATATATTTTCCAATATTTTCTAAATCAGTAAGTCAAGACTTGCATTACCATCATTAACATCTATTAGAGATAATTCATTCATTCTCACATTCCAGGGGAAGTATATGCTCTCAAATTCTGATTTCATCAAGTTACTATGATGTTATTTGATTGGCTCTGTGATGCTTGGATACTCTTCCAGCAACATGGGAAGCTCAAGATATTCCTCCAAATTCATGAAAAAGTTGTAAGAATTTGAATTTTGACACGGAATATCTACCTTTCATCATGCCTTTAAATAATGTACTTCATTTTCCTAATGGGAAGAAGTTTCTCTATCTTACCGTTGACCAGAATGATGGTACGTGACAAATCCAGTTACATATCTCCAAAAACATCTTGAAAGAATCTTCGGCTCAACAAAATACCATATGAGAAAGGCATGTATACTACAAGTATTATTGTTGTGATCTTCTTATCAGGAAAATCTTCCAATTCCACATGAGTATCCTTGACCTGTCTACTACAAGTATTATCGTTGTGATCTTCTCATCAAGAAAATCTTCCAATTCCACATGAGTATCCTTGACCTGCCTAACAAGAGGCACTTCTTTCATTTCCATGGAATAGAAATGGCTAGATGTAGGAGAGAGAGACAGACAGACTAGGAGATTTAGAATTTTTCTAGGAATAACTTTGTTGGAAGCACCAAAGTCAATGTTGCAATATTTATTTTATACCTATTGACCAACAAGGCTATATAAAAAGTTTATACCTTCCCAGAGGTGGAGGGTGTGGAAGTAAGACAATTCAAAGGAGGATTAAAATGAGAGGAATGAAATAGTTCTTTTGTGGTGAAATTTTTGGAACATGAGATTGAACTACTTCCTTTGATAAACTGAAAAAACCTATCAAATTACTTAGGATGGGTTTTCAAGTACTCATACTCACAAATTTGGATTTTGGATTTCTTGAAATGGTCAATAATGTTAAAGGATGAGGAAGTGGTAGGCACATTAGGGATTATGTAAGCCTTGAAATTAGTATTCTTTAAATCATTAGAAACTTATTTTTTAATAGAAGTTGAATGAGACTTACCTGAAGAGGCAACATGATTCTTGGATGAAGTAGTCTCATACTTCTTCTTAGCTTAACATGCAGAAGTATATTATGAGGATACTCCTTTTGTTATTATTTTTCATAGAGTCACCATTGGAGGATTCAATTATTTAGCTTGGTAAGAAGAAGAATATTCTTCTTTCTCCTTTTGTGATTGAGTGAATACTACATAAGAGTAATTATCTCTAGGTTATTCAAACTCTTCATCTGGTGTGAATTCAAAATATCCTATCCTGGCACATTCTTCTTCTTCTTCAATTTCTAATTCAACAATTTCTTCTCCTTCATTTGGTTCCACATATTACATTAGCTAGTGGAGCATCTATGGCAAGCCTTTTGGGTGATCCTCTAAACTAATTACTATTCCAGTTTGGGTGATATTTTCACTAAGAAAATTTATTCTTCATAATTACGAGTTCATTAGCCAACTTATGCAATAATGGATCATCTTTATCATCTTTGGAACTCTGAGCCTTATCCTTTGTTGAATGGTTCTTGATCTTTCCTGCCAAGACAAGGTCATCTTCCAATTTAATAGAAATTTCTTGAGCATTGTCTAAATCTCTTAGTTGAACTCTCCATAAAATGAAACTAACTTTAGGAAATTGGTCATTCATGATGAACCTTTTCAAATTATCTGTAGTAGGATGGGAATCAGTGGGAATCTTGTTGAATTTTTCCACAAAGTATCTCATGGAATCTTTTGGTTCTTTCTTCATTTGAGTTAATTTAGGAAGGAGGGCATGATAATATTCTTTAGTCTTGAATATTTCTTTAAAATTTCTTTTCATATTACCCCAATCAACAATTGAGTGCGATGAAAAATAGTGAAACCATTCTACAGTGGAATTTTGTAATGGTTCCAAGAATATCCACACTGTAACATATTTATGTGGTACTCGAAGAATGCCATAGGCTGTGATGAAAGATGTGATATGATCATCTAGTCATTTATTTCTATATCCATATAATTTTGGAAAGTTATTTATTCATTATTTTAGAAGTTCGTGAAGTGGAGGAGTCAAAGCCAACAGACCAATGGTATTTCCCTATGGCACAGGTGTTTGTGCTACTATTTCTTCCTCTTTTATTTATTCTTCTAGTTCTTCATCTCTTTCTTCTTTTGAAGGAAAGAGGACTAGTGGTTCAACAATTAGTTCTTCAAGAGGATTTCCAAGAACTTATCTTCTTATGTATACAATAAGAAGTCTAAAATCAACTTGCAATTTTTCTTCAAATTCCGGATCAACAATACCACCTACATGATCATCTCGAGTGTACCTTCTTTCTTCTAGATTTTCTCAAGTACTTAAAAAGGAAAGAAACTAGAAAAGTGCATATTTTTCAAAGGGATTGTAATAAGGTTTTTTGAACATAACTAATATTTTTGGCATTTTTTAATTTTTTCATATTTTTAATGGATTTTTAAATATCTGATTTTTTAATTTTCAGATATCAATATGAGTGCACAAGGATATATCTCTCCCCAATATATTCACCTAAAATTGTTTTTGAAATAATTTTTTGTGTTGTAAATTATATGTTTCTACCAACGGTTGTGGGGCTAAGCCCCTCCTTCTTGGGTATGGAGAAACTCCTATTATTGAATGAAATTTATCATAATTCTATGGGGTAGCTAAATAGGTTGGGGATCACACAGAAAAACTCCATGGAACCTATGGAAAATTTCTTGTATGGATTACAAAGAAGGAATTTGCAGCAGAGAGAGAGGTAAAGGTGAGTTGGATAAATAAGGAGAAAGAGAGATATTGTTGTGAGTAGGCACTAACATATTTCATATACAATAACCACAGTAATTCCACATCCAATTAAAGGAATCTAACTTATTCAAATAATAATGAGATCAAAAAACTAAAGACACAAAGTTCCATTAGTTTGTTTCTCAAATTACAAAGTATTTTCTTGGTTATTCAAGATCACTATGCTTGAAAAGATAGGAAATAGAGAAAGAATAGAGGGAAGCGTAAGAAAATAAATGGAAGAAATGCAATTCTTATTTTTTGTGTAGTGGTGATACAAATCTCAACACATATAATAATCTACAATTCCTATCCAAAGACTAAAACTTATAAACTCAAAAAAAAACTTGAACCCTTTTTGGAATGGAGAATCCATTCCAATTTATAGCATAACAACGTATCTTCTCATCTACTCCCAACATGATCTTCTTATTCCACTTGTGACTTTTCATCTTCCTTATGAGTGAGGAAAGAAGTCCCTTTTTTATAAATCAAAATGGGCTTTTACAATGCAACATTAGAGAATCACTTAAGTGAATAAGATAAAACACCATGATTACATACAATGAATAATTAAAAATCGGGAAGAAGAGGAGAAAGAATTAAGAGAGGAGAGAAAATATGTTACCACGCATGGATGAATGTGACTGCACCCTTGATGGGTATCATCTCTAATGAATATCCTTTAAAAACTTTTCCCCCTTTGAAAACTCTTGAAATGATGAGCCTTTGTAACACTATTTGGACACACCGAGGAGGAGTGATGAACACTTGATAGGTAGACCACAAATAGTATTGAAATATGACTTCTCTTCTTGATACAACCCTTGTTATTCTTGAGAAACTTCCATATCTTTTTGAAAAATCATTCTCATTGTAGAATTTGGTGCATTTTTCTCGCACAACCATGATCATGATTCTATCACCATGAGAACACTGGTGGTGAGTGAAGAATGAAGCCAAATCCATCTAATACAAGGGAAGGAGAAATGGACCAAAATAATTTTCATCCATCTTATGATCATGCACTCCATGTGAGATGAAGTGAAATGGTTCTCGCGAGAAAACTGGTAGTTTCCCATTTAGGCACTTTATGATCACCACATCGAGGAATGTGGGAACTTACTTGAGAATTAAGAGAAGTAATCCTGTGATTTCCAAGATCATTAGAAAAAGCATGAAGTAATGGTATGTGATAATTTTGAGATCATTTCATTCATTTAATATTTTTAACATTTTCATCATGATTTTCCAATTTTAGCAATTTTTGCCAATCTTGCCAATTTTGTCAATTTTGAGTCTCTCAAACATGGGGGAATGAAATGAGGTATCCAGATTCAAATTTTTCTTACACTTACTATTATTATTAATTTATATAATGTATAATTAATCAAAATATAAATTGATCTTCCTGGTGTTAGATTTGAATGAAACCACTTGTAGCATTTATCGTTTACTTTCTAGGCCTTTACTCCCAAGTTTGTGTAAATTAGAAAAATGGGTATTTTTAGCTGAAAATTTCATATGGATGTAGAAAATGGAAGGGATAATTAATGAAGGAATTATATACTCCACTTAAAGATTTTTTTTTCAAGGATTTTATAGTCTATATTTCAAGGCAATCGAAGCAATGAGCAAATTTATGTTTTAAAGCATGAAGGTTTTTGGATAAATTTTGGCATTATAACAGTAAGGGAGCAGTCAATGGGGGATTTAAAAACATGAAAATGAATTTAAAAATTACTAAGGATGAATTTTATACTTACCCCCTTTAATAAACATAGCTATATCATGTTTTGACTCACCCTGCTTAACTTGGGTTAGATTGAGACTCAAGGATGGGGTTAAGACTTTCTAAATGGGTCTCGGACCTCCTCATATCCAACAAAAAGTTTTTTTAAGGGAAAAAGGGACATCAGGGGTGTAAAAATGTAACATCCCCATTTAAGAACATTAGAACAAGTAAATTTTTTTTTTTTTTATAAATGCTTCCTAGTTCTAAATACATAATTTAGAACTCACAAATCAAAACCACCATTCTTATAACAGATAACCATATGCAGTTGTAATGACTCAGAGTACCTCTGATCTATTCATTCCATGACTCGGTAATCTACCGATCTATTCATGAGTATCAAAGAGTTGGCGTTTTTATTTTAACACATCACTCTTGCGGTTCTCTTCCCTAATCCGGGATTCAGAATGCTCTGTCCAAGGAACCTATTTGAATAATTGTTACCATTATTCATTGGCATCTCATCCCTTAGACTAGGTGACATAGGACAACACAATCAAAAGCTTACGATACTTTGGCCAAAGATTTGAAACATACTGCTTATGTCTCGTATCCCTTGACGACATACTCGTCAATCTGGAATATGTCCTTCACCCCATTCCTATGTTATGTAGAATGTCTTATAATGACTACTTTCAGTCTCTCCTGCCCCAAGTTATTCACTCAGGAACGGATTAGTAATATGAAAACATTATAAGGATGCTCCCAAGGACTAGGGATACGCTGACATACTGGGTCAACCCTAGTTAACCCAGTGTGTCAAGATACCCCGAGTCTCCTGAGGCAGCCTTATAACATGACCATGTTTCTAATCAGTCCCAGAGTAAAACTTGTTCGAGTTTAAGGTGTAAATCTTAACGATCAATGCAAAGGGTGTCGCCATAAGTCACCTGCATTGTTGTATCTTCGAGAAGATCCTAATCTTCTCAAAGGTACAACCCTACAGTTGTCTTGTGCCATCAACCTTCAAATCCGCCTCGAAAAGATCTACTCATTTATAAGGTGTTACATGCGTTGAGTTAAAGTTAAACTTTAAGACGCTCCTTTTAGGGTAGTCTTTTCCCAACCCCTCGGTTCCTCACCTTAGAATTACCTTTCTTAATAAAACCCATTTCACAAGAGGAGTTATTAAGACTTGAGGTCCCAACAAGGAGTTCATTGAAAAGCAGAAATCTAAATCAACGAAACTGGACAATAACCCTTAATCTTAACAAAAGATTGCTAACCAAACCCTTTTTGGTTTATATCAGATCTCATAGCTGAAATATATCTTACTTATTAGTATTGAGATATAGTGATTAAAAATCCAATTAAACGTTGTCTTGACTTAGATCAAGACTAAGGAGTAATAATTTATTCAGCTCGCTTAGCTTCCTGTTGAGGTTTATTTTAACCTTAACTTCTCGAAAGACAGTGATCTAAATTACAATTTAGCATAGATAGAACATGACAGAACTACTAAACACACACAAGTATTCAGTCACATAATCTTTGCAAAGCTTACTTAGAGATGACCAAATGTCTCCAAGGTATACAATAATAACAATGCTCTTAAAATCATTCAAACCGAAGAAGTTCAATCCATCAAGATATGAATGCAAACACATATGTAACAAATACCTCATTTCATTCATTTCTAAGCTAATCAAATACATTTTATGCATTCAGCATATTTGATACAATACTCAACAGCAAAAGAACATCTTTCTTAAAGTAGTACATTTAGAGAATCAAATTGGAATTCATCATAAAACCTAATTAAACGATCTGAACATCATATCAGATTTGCATGTCTTTACCACTTACGGCAACCATCTGCAAAAATTGTCAACACGAGTCAGTTCGGTGAACTGAGCATGATAAGCACTAATTCTTAAAACAATTGCAATCCACCAATTGTTCTCATTAAACAACCTGTTTAAATGAAATCATTTATTCAAATTCCAAACATAAATCAGGCTATTCATCTTATATGTTAGAGACTAAGAACAAATGAATACAACCAATCTAAGACAGTAAAACTCCTACAAAATTGTTTCTATCAATTTCTCAAGGCAGTTAAAACATTCAACAAGCTCACTATCTTAATTCTTTTATCATCATAACACATTTCAATGGTATTGAAAAGTATACCCATTTATACAGCAACACACATTTTATACCAGTCTCTCCATACAATACCACAGTTTATTCTTGTTATGCCCATACCGTAGAGATTGCAAAAGGATGCAACAAGAAAGCACACAAGTTTTCCTGTCTAGGAGAGAGAGGATTTTCCTATTCCACTTACCATATACATCAACATATAAATTACAATCAAGAAGAAAGAATAGAGTCCATTAGAATCCTAAATCAATAACATTCTGGAATGTACCGACTCCTTTAGTTTTATACATGTATATTTATGCTTGCGACTAAACAGTCAGCATTACGAGAAGAAATACAGTTCCATCTAAATCCAAATATAAAAGTCACCTGTAGCTACTAAGCGATTCAAGAGCTTTAGCACCAAGCAACAAAAAAAATCCAACCATGAAAAACTCAACAAATCTTTTTTCTATCATTTATCAACATGAAAATACCCAACGCCATCGCCTGACATGGTACATCTAAGAGCTCTTTGTTTCAGTCAAACTTGAGACAAGATAACATTAAAACAAATAACGTTTCCATATGCAAATATAATGACATTCACGCAAAGTCAAAACACAATATGCACAGCTTCATTCAACTAATCAAATCCCTACGATTATACAGCAAGGGTGTAAATTAGAAGCCGTTTTCAAGAATAATAATCACAACTAGGTCTTCACAGGAGCCAAATTCCATACCAATAAATTTCCTCAAAGTTTCATCTGAAGTCGAGTTACTACAAAATATAACAGGGTATCAACAAAGTCGAGTTGATAAAGAAACCCCATCCCTTAATTCCTCATAATTGAACTGAACATAACACAACAATATTAAGAAAGAGTCAAAATGATATGCATGCTCAGCGAGGGCTCAAATCGAGAAACGAGCCAACACGCAGCATATCATGGACTCCAACAGTGCCAAATCCAACCAATACTTATAACCAAGGTTTCAATTGAAGTTGAATTCATATGACAACAATTCAAGAATCCTAAAAGTACTCAAAACAAAACTTATACAGAATTTAAAACATAAATTACCTTTCAATGACTCCATCGAAGTCAATATCATTTAGTATTCTTAACAAAACAACAACATTCATAACCAAGCTTAGACAGAAGTTTGAAATACTAGATACATTTCAAGGACTCTCACTGAGTCAATACCAACCGTATTCACAACTGAGCTTACATAGAAGTTTGAAATACTAGATACATTTCAAGGACTTCAACAGACTTAGAATCAATGAGTATCCACAACAAGCTTCCGCAGAAGTCATAACATACCACCAATTTCAAGGATACCAACAGTATGCACAAGGAAACTACTACAGAAGTTAAAAACATAAGTTACGTTTCAAGGATTCCAAAGGAGTCGAACCCATATAGTATTCTCAATTAAACTTCTACAGAAGTCAAAAATACTATCTATTCAAGGATTCCAACAATATCAATAACATATAGTATTCACGACTAAACTTCTACAGAAGCCAAAACATACTATCATTTCAAGGATTCCAACAGTATCAGTTTCAACAAGTGTAAACAGCAAGGCTTTGACTGAAGTCGATATCAAACAAGAAAACATTTCATGGACTCCAACAAAGTTTGTTTCATACATTATCCTTGCAAGCATTTCTTCAGAATCTACCAAAATGCAAAACACAACATGATAATTCAACAACACGAAACCAAATGTACACCCAATAAGGAATCAACTGAATAGTCGAGCCAGCATGAAAACACAGCAAGATACTTCATACATTGCTACCATAAAAACCAACTGAACAAAAAATCATCTTAACAGAGTTGTTCTAATGAAATCATTTGAAGGAAATCAAGATTTTTAAAAGTTAGGGCCTAACATGCCTGGTAATGTTGCTTAAAAATCTGAAGAAGACCTCTGAATGTGCTCGAGCCTTCTTCTCCTCTTCCACGATAGATTCAACAACAATAATTTGTTATTATCATGTCTTATAAACTTTCCCCAACATAGAAAAGAGCTAGATATTCTCATAGTTGCCATGAAACACATAGTAGACTGGTTCGAAGAACTAGTGATCAAACAGAGAGAAAAGCGGAGCGCATGGAAAACCAAACAACCAACTAGTTTTCCATTTTGCATGCCTTCCCAAGCAATCCACGCTCGGGAACCAAAGTTCATCAATGACATTAACTCCAAGATTCCCACCTAACCTCCATTGCCACCGACCACCATAGTTGGCGATGGACAAAAACAAACCAAAGTTCATTTCCAGATTTGGCGACTCTGCCACGTCAGTCTCGATGGCCATTTGAAATCTCCACTAAATCCCTTGTCCTTCAGGCTTATCCCCTTCATTTAATGCCATAGAAACTACCGCCCATGGCTCGCACCCCTTCATAGGTCCCCCTTCATCCATAGTCATTAGTTAGGTTAGAAACATAGGTTAGATCTTAAGGTGATACTTAGTCTAACTTCCTTAGTGCTAGGTCGCTAACCTTAAAAACATTTAGCTTATATTTTAGGGCTAGGTTAGATTAACACTAATCAAACCCATAGGTTATAGTTTAGGTTTAGGTTATTAACCTTAATAAATCTAGTCTAGGCCTAACAAATAGAATCGTTCAGTATAAGAACCAGCAAATATACATTCCTGAAATGGATTCAATCCAGCATTGATAATAAGCTAGCAGTATATATACCAGAATTTATTACCTGGCTCAAGGTCTAGACCTTCATGATATTACGATATCGGGAACCAATTCATTTAACAAGATCAGCCTGAGTTAACTCCTGAATTACTCATTCAACACATTCAGACCTTGTAACCTTCGTAAGGTCTATAATTTTTGTTCATTCAGAATAAACTTAAAACATCTCTTGGATCAATGCAACTGATCCAAGGCTGAGTCATAAATATGGGTAAATCCAAAACTCACCCTAAAATCATATTAAACTCAGGTGCTAAAAATGAAAGAAATAAAAGAGTCCAAGCATATCCTAACTCAGTCAAATATCTTCAAGAGCAAAGAAGATACAATCCATATCAAGCATGACTTCAAAATCAAAGGAACACATCCTTTTATAAAGAAATCATATATCAAAACTTGAATGCTTAGGAGGAAGTAACAATAGTACAGGGTGTTACATGCTTCCCTCCTAAAAGATTCATCGTCCTCATGATTACATATTTGATTTACCTTCAGGTCAACCAATTTATTAGTTCACAATACAATAAGACTATTTCCTACTTGAATAGTTCCAGAAATCAATGTCACGATACATTTTATTTAGCCTGAATAATGTTTTCCTCAGTTTGGCTTTCATATAGACATGAAAAAGATAAGTTCATAAAAAAATTGTTTTGTCAACAGATTTCATTATGTTGAAAAAGAAAAGGAAAAGCAATTTTCATTTCTTCCAGATTTTCCCAAGTTGCACTTTCTTCATTAAACTGGTCCCACTGGACCTTACATTGTTGTATTTCACGATTTCTCAAATGCAATTGGCGAGTTTTTCAGTACTCGTGTGGGTTTAACCACGATTATTCCTGGGTCTTGGACCTACAAGGAATTCCAATTTAAGACATGTGACAAATCTGAAACGTATTTCTTAAGCAAAGAAATATGGAAAACATCATGCATGCGAGACAAAGCAGGTGGTAATGCTAATCGATAAGCTATAGGATTGATTATTTCAACAATTTTGAAAGGTCCCACATAACAAGGTGACGGCTTGGCAGCCTTACCAAAATTTATAGAACTCTTTCTAGGTTTAACACGCAAGAAAACCTTCTCACCAAACTCAAACCTTTGATCAACTGCTTAAGGTCAGCATAGCTCTTCTGCCTATCTGTTACTTCCTTTAATCGTTCACAGAATCAACTTTACTTGCTGTTTCATTTTAGTGAGGATATCTGGGTCCAATTACCACTCTATCCTCAACACTATCCCAACTAACAGGGCTTCTGCACTTCCTTCCATAAAAGTGCTTCAAAAGATGCCATTTTAAGAGATGAGTGATAAGTGTAGTTATATGCGAATTCAACTAGTGGAAGATACTCTTCCCATTTATACTGTTGATCCATGCAATACATTGGCAACATATCTTCCAACACTTGATTCACTCTCTCAGTTTTTCCATCCGTTTCTGGATGATATGTAGAACTGAAGTTTAGTTTCGTTCCAAGAGTTGTATTAAGCATTTGCCAAAATCTTGATGTCATTCTAGGATCCCTGTCAGATATAATCAATTTTGGTACACCATGTAACCTGAAAATTTTGTGCACAAATCTTTTGGCCAACATTGGTGAATCATCCTTTAGATTTCCAGTGATGAAATGAGCTACCTTAGTTAGTTTATCTACAACTACCAGGATAACATCATGTTTATTCCTGGACATAGGTAACCCTTGTACAAAGTCCATGCTTATTACTTGCCATTTGTACTGCAGTATGCTATGGGGATATAATAGTCCAGCAGGGTGCATCTGTTCCGCCTTAACCCACTGCCATTCTAGACAATGAGTCACAAAATCAATAACATCCTTTTTCATACCTTTCCAAAATTATTGTTGTTTTAGATCAGCAAGCATTTTTGTGATACCCGAGTGTCCAGAGAAAGGTGAATTATGAAATTCAACTAACAACTTCTTTCTCAAATCGTTCAGCATAGGTATGTATACCCTATTTTCATAGCGTAAGATTCCTTCATTATCAAAATGAAAACCTTTATACCTTTCATCATTAGGTTCTGCAGCAAGCGCTGTTTTTACTTGCTGAAAGTATATATCAGATTCTGAGGCACTTTTTACCTCATCCTTAAACTGAGTTCTTAATGTTATAAGAGAAAAAATGTGCTTCCTACGACTTAGAGCATCTGCTACCCTATTCTCTTTCCCTTTGATGTAGCTAATATCAAAATCATATTGAGATAAAAATTCTAACCACCTTCTCTGTCTGGCATTTAGATTAGGCTGAGTGAAAATATATTTCAATCCTAAGTGATCAGTTTTCAACTCAAAAGGTTTTCCAAGTAAACAGTGTCTCGAGACTTGAAGTGCATGAACAATGGCAGCAAGCTCCAAATCATGAGGAGCATAATTCAGCTCATGTAACTTAAGTTTTCTACTTTCATATGCTATTACTTGATCATTTTGTAACAAAACACCTCCAAGGCCTTCCCCAGAAGCATCTGTTATAACTATAAAGCTCCCATTAGGGTCGGGTACAGCTAAAATAGGTGCGGAAGTCAACTGACTTTTCAGACTTTTGAAAGCAGTTTTGCACTTATCATTCCAAATAAATTTCTTATCCTTCTTCTGCAATGAAGTTATCGGTGTAGCCACTTTAGAAAAATCCTTAACAAATTTTCTATAATAACCAGAAAGACCCATGAAGCTTCTTACTTCGTGCACATTCTTTGGTGCAGGCCACTCAGTTATTGCCACTATTTTTGAAGGATCTATAGCAATTCCTTCTTTACTAATGACATGACCCAAGTGAACTTCTGAATCAAAGAAAGAACATTTGGATAACTTACCATACAAATTTCTTTTTCTCAAAATTCCCAAAACTATCTTCAAATGCTCATTGTGCTCTTCAACACTTTTAGAATAAATGAGAATATCGTCCAAGAATACAAGTACAAACTTGTCCAAATCATTAAGTTCATAAAAGCTGCGGGTGCATTAGTTAATCCAAAGGGTAGAACCGTGAATTCATAATGTCTGTACCTTGTTCGGAAAGCTGTTTTATGAATATCTTCTTCTCTAATCCTTAACTAATGATAACCAGATCGAAGATCTATCTTAGAATAAACTGCTGCCCCACGCATCTAATCAAATAGATCGTCGATCCTTGGAAGTGGGTATTTGTTCTTGATTGTTGCTTTGTTCAACATCCGATAATCAATACACAACCTAAGTGTTCCATCCTTCATTTTCACAAATATTACTGGTGCTCCCCAAGGTGAAACACTTGGTCTAATCAAACCTTTAGACAAAAGTTCTTGCAATTGAGCCTTAAGCTTGACTAACTCTATAGTAGTCATCCGATAAGGTGCTTTGGAAATAGGTTCCATTCCTGGTTTGATTTCAATGGTGAAGTCAAATTCCCTCTTGGGTGGTAACCCTGGTAATTCCTTCAGAAAAACATCTTTGAAACTTTGCAACAGTGGAAATCGTTTCATGGAATCACCATCTTCTTCTAAAAATTCAAATATCTTTACTGCATAAAGGGTACATCCTTTGTTTTTAGCCTTTTTAAGCTGCATAGCTGACATTTTTCTAACTGAAATCTCCCATTTCACACCTTGAATCACTGCTGCATTCAGCCGATCATCTAAACATTTTATATTCTTTTCATAGCAATCTACTTTTTCTTTATGGTCAGCTAACCAATTGACGCCGATGACAATGTCATACAATCCCAAAGGTGTAACATAGAGGTCAACTTCCGTGGAAAATTTAGGTAAGTCAAGGACTGCCCCAAAAAGACACATACTCACTGTATGAACAGAATTATTACCATACTGTACAGTCCAAGATTTATCCATTTTTCCAGCTTTTCTCTTAATTTTAGAAGCAAGTTTACTAGAAATTAAACATTCAGTAGCTCCTGTATCAAAAAGAATAGTGACAGGTATGCCAAATAACTTACCCAGAACTTCTATAGGTGTCACCTACTTTTCAACTTGCTTGTCTGCTACTGCAGCATGTATCTTATGCTGCTGATTACGATCATCCTTCTTCAAAGGGCACTGATTCATGTAGTGGTCTTTGCCACAATTGTAGCAGCCTCCTACAGGTCCCTTTTTAGGCTCAAAATTACCTCCAACCTTGTAATTATCACGTTGTCCTCCATAGGGCTTCTGCCCATTGTTATAATTTTTGGCAAAATTATCCCTTGCATTTCCAGCAGGCTTATTTGCTACTGCTTTCTTACTATTATCCCCTGGAAACTTACTTCTGTTTCCAAACTTTTTCCATGGTCCCTTTTTGGGTGCAAGTGAGGTTGAAGAAGGGTTTGCAATCTTCTTCCGCACTTCCTCTTTATGAGCAGAAATAACCTTTAATTTCTGTTCTTGTCTTATGGCCTTTTCAACAAATCCTTCCATAGTGGTTGGACTGTGAACATCAACCTCTCCCCCTATCACGGGATTCAATCCCATGATGAATTTCCATATTCTGAACTTCTCGTCAGTTTGATATTGCGGTACATACTTGAGGAGTTTTGTAAACCGCTCCCAGTATTCAGTTACCATTAGCTTCCCTTGAGCTAAATTCTAGAATTCAGTCATTTTCTGATCATAGAAAATTTGTGGCAACCAACGTTGCCTAAAATAGCCCTTAAATTGATCCCAAGTAATATTGGTCTCATCAATATTTAGGTCATCTTTACGGCTATCCCACCATGAAGATGCTTCGTGGGAAAGCTGATAGGCTCCCCAAATAGCTTTGGTTTCCTTTGAGAAGATTCTTATTACAAAGTACTTCTCCAAATTGCTGAGCCAGTTCTCAGCTCCATCTCCTAATGTGGTGCCATCATATTTAGGTGGGCTTATCCTTTTTATATCATTAGTGAGTTCTGCTGCCAACCTGGCCTTTTTGTTTTCTGGTTGGACAGGTGTATTTCCAGCATTATTATCAACACCCATATTGGGGTTGTCCTCAAGAGGTTGCTGATTGTTATTACCAGCTTCATCTTCCTCCTCATTTCCCATTACTTGTTGTTCAAGTACAGCCAAACGATCTCTTGTGTCTAATAGGGCAATAAGAATCTCATCAAGATTTTGGGTTGTTGCTGCCCCTCCTTCAGGTAGAGCATTATTCGCAACGTTCCCCCTTGTTCTAACCATTTTCTGTTATAAGAAAATTCAGGGTTTTATCAGATTATGGACACAATAGGTCCAAGAGCTGCAACCTTAAGCTCTGATACCAAGATGTAACATCCCCATTTAAGAACATTAGAACAAGTAATTTTTTTATTTTTTTTGATAAATGCTTCCTAGTTCTAAATACATAATTTAGAACTCACAAATCAAAACCACCATTCTTATAACAGATAACCATATGCAGCTGTAATGACTCGGAGTACCTCCGATCTATTCATTCCATGACTCGATAATCTCTGATCTATTCATGAGTATGAAAGAGTTGGTATTTTTATTTTAACACATCACTCTTGCGGCTCGCTTCCCTAATCCGGGATGTAGAATGCTCTGTCCAAGGAGCCTATCTGAATAATTGTTACGATTATTCATCGGCATCTCGTCCCTTAGACTAGGTGACATAGGACAATGCAATCAAAAGCTTGTGATACTTTGGCCAAAGATTTGAAACATACTGCTTATGTCTCGTATCCCTTAACAGCATACTCGTCAATCTGAAATATGTCCTTCACCCCATTCCTATGTTATGTAGAATGTCTTATACTGACTACTTTCAGTCTCTCCTGCCCCAAGTTATTCACTCAGGAACGGATTAGTAATATGAAAACATTATAAGGATGCTCCCAAGGACTAGGGATACGCTGACATACTGGGTCAACCCTAGTTAACCCAGTGTGTCAAGATACCCCGAGTCTCCTGAGGCAGCCTTATAACATGACCATGTTTCTAATCAGTCCCAGAGTAAAACTTGTTCGAGTTTAAGGTGTAAATCTTAACGATCAATGCAAAGGGTGTCACCATAAGTCACCTGCATTGTTGTATCTTCGAGAAGATCCTAATCTTCTCAAAGGTACAACCCTACAGTTTTCTTGTGCCATCAACCTTCAAATCCGCCTCGAAAAGATCTACTCATTTATAAGGTGTTACATGCGTTGAGTTAAAGTTAAACTTTAAGACGCTCCTTTTAGGGTAGTCTTTTCCCAACCCCTGGGTTGCTCACCTTAGAATTACATTTCTTAATAAAACCCATTTCACAAGAGGAGTTATTAAGACTTGAGGTCACAACAAGGAGTTCATTGAAAAGTAGAAATCTAAATCAACGAAACTGGACAATAACCCTTAATCTTCACATAAGATTGCTAACCAAACCCTTTTTGGTTTATATTAGATCTCATAGCTGAAATATATCTTACTTATTAGTATTGAGATATAGTGATTAAAAATCCAATTAAACGTTGTCTTGACTTAGATCAAGACTAAGGAGTAATAATTTATTCAGCTCGCTTAGCTTCCTGTTGAGGTTTATTTTAACCTTAACTTCTCGAAAGACAGTGATCTAAATTACAATTTAGCATAGATAGAACATGAAAGAACTAATAATAAACACAAGTATTCAGTCACATAATCTTTGCAAAGCTTACTTAGAGAATCCCAAATGTCTCCAAGGTATACAATAATAACAATGCTCTTAAAATCATTCGAAACGAAGAAGTTCAATCCATCAAGATACGAATGTAAACACATATGTAACAAATACCTCATTTCATTCATTTCTAAGCTAATCAAATACATTTTATGCATTCAGCATATTTGATACAATACTCAACAACAAAAGAACATCTTTCTTAAAGTAGTACATTTAGAGAATCAAATTGGAATTCATCATAAAGCCTAATTAAACAATTTGAACATCATATCAGATTTGCATGTCTTTACCACTTACGGAAACCATCTGCAAAAATTGTCAACACGAGTCAGTTCGGTGAACTGAGCATGATAAGCACTAATTCTTAAAACAATTGCAATCCACCAATTGTTCTCACTAAACAACCTGTTTAAATGAAATCATTTATTCAAATTCCAAACATAAATCAGGCTATTCATCTTATATGTTAGAGACTAAGAACAAATGAATACAATCAATCTAAGACAGTAAAACTCCTACAAAATTGTTTCTATCAATTTCTCAAGGCAGTTAAAACATTCAACAAGCTCACTATCTTAATTCTTTTATCATCATAACACATTTCAATGGTATTGAAAAGTATACCCATTTATACAGCAACACACATTTTATACCAGTCTCTCCATACAATACCACAGTTTATTCTTGTTATGCCCATACCGTAGAGATTGCAAAAGGATGCAACAAGAAAGCACACAAGTTTTCCTGTCTAGGAGAGAGAGGATTTTCCTATTCCACTTACCATATACATCAACATATAAATTACAATCAAGAAGAAAGAATAGAGTCCATTAGAATCCTAAATCAATAACATTTTGGAATGTACCGACTCCTTTAGTTTTATACATGTATATTTATGCCTGTGACTAAACAGTCAGGATTACTAGAAGAAATACAGTTCCATCTAAATCCAAATATAAAATTCACCTGTAGCTACTAAGCAATTCAAGAGCTTTAGCGCCAAGCAACAAAAAATAATCCAACCATGAAAAACTCAACAAATCTTTTTTCTATCATTTATCAACATGAAAATACCCAACGCCATCGCCTGACATGGTACATCTAAGAGCTCTTTGTTTCAGTCAAACTTGAGACAAGATAACATTAAAACAAATAACGTTTCCATATGCAAATATAATGACATTCACGCAAAGTCAAAACACAATATGCACAGCTTCATTCAACTAATCAAATCCCTATGATTATACAACAAGGGTGTAAATTAGAAGCCGTTTTCAAGAAGAATAATCACAACTAGGTCTTCACAGGAGCCAAATTCCATACCAATAAATTTCCTCAAAGTTTCATCTGAAGTTGAGTTACTAAAAAATATAACAGGGTATCAACAAAGTCGAGTTGATAAAGAAACCCCATCCCTTAATTCCTCATAATCGAACTGAACATAACACAACAATATTAAGAAAGAGTCAAAACGATATGCATGCTCAGCGAGGGCTCAAATCGAGAAACGAGCCAACACGCAGCATATCATGGACTCCAACAGTGCCAAATCCAACCAATACTTATAACCAAGGTTTCAATTGAAGTTGAATTCATATGACAACAATTCAAGAATCCTAAAAGTACTCAAAACAAAACTTCTATAGAAGTTAAAACATAAATTACCTTTCAATGACTCCATCGAAGTCAATATAATTTAGTATTCTTAACAAAACAACAACATTCATAACCAAGCTTAGACAGAAGTTTGAAATACTAGATACATTTCAAGGACTCTCACTGAGTCAATACCAACCATATTCACAACTGAGCTTACACAGAAGTAGAAACACTAGTTACATTTCAAGGACTTCAACAGACTCAGAATCAATGAGTATCCACAACAAGCTTCTGCAGAAGTCATAACATACCACCCATTTCAAGGATTCCAACAGTATGCACAAGGAAACTACTACAGAAGTTAAAAACATAAGTTACGTTTCAAGGATTCCAAAGGAGTCGAACCCATATAGTATTCTCAATTAAACTTCTACAGAAGTCAAAAATACTATCTATTCAAGGATTCCAACAATATCAATAACATATAGTATTCACGACTAAACTTCTACAGAAGCCAAAACATACTATCATTTCAAGGATTCCAACAGTATCAGTTTCAACAAGTGTAAATAGCAAGGCTTCGACTGAAGTCGATATCAAACAAGAAAACATTTCATGGACTCCAACAGAGTCTGTTTCATACATTATCCTTGCAAGCATTTCTTCGGAATCTACCAAAATGCAAAACACAACATGATAATTCAACAACACAAAACCAAATGTACAACCTAGTAAGGAATCAACTAAATAGTCGAGCCAACATGAAAACACAACAAGATACTTCATTACATTACTACCATAAAAACCAACTGAACCAAAAATCATCTTAACAGAGTTGTTCTAATGAAACTCATTTGAAGGAAAGCAAGATTTTTAAAAGTTAGGGCCTAACATGCTTGGTAATGTTGCTTAAAAATCCGAAGAAGACCTCTGAATGTGCTCGAGCCTTCTTCTCCTCTTCCATGATAGATTCAACAACAATAATTTGTTACTATCATGTCTTATAAACTTTCCCCAATAGAGAAAAGAGCTAGATAATCTCATAGTTGCCATGCAACACATAGTAGACTGGTTCGAAGAACCAGTGATCAAACAGAGAGAAAACTGGAGTACATGGAAAACCAAACAACCAACTAGTTTTCCATTTTACATGCCTTCCCAAGCAATCCGTGCTTGGGAACAGAAGTTCATCAATGACATTAACTCCAACATTCCCACCTAACCTCCATTGCCACTGACCGCCATAGTTGGCGATGGACAAAAACAAACCAAAGACCATTTCCTTATTTGGCAACTCTGCCACGTCGGTCTCAATGACCGTTTGAAATCTCCGCTAAATCCCTTGTCCTTCATGCTTATCCCCTTCATTTAATGCCATAGAAACTACCGCCCATGTCTCGCACCCCTTCATAGGTCCCCCTTCATCCATGTTCATTAGTTAGGTTAGAAACATAGGTTAGATCTTAAGGAGATACTTAGTCTAACTTCCTTAGTGCTAGGTCGCTAACCTTAGAAACATTTAGCTTATAGTTTAGGGCTAGGTTAGATTAGCACTAATCCAACCCATAGGTTATAGTTTAGGTTTAGGTTATTAACCTTAATAAATTCATTCTACGTCTAACAAATAGAATTGTTCAGTATAAGAACCAACAGATATACATTCCTGAAATGGATTTAATCCAGCATTGATAATAAGCTA
Source organism: Taxus chinensis (assembly GCA_019776745.2). Classification (NCBI taxonomy): domain Eukaryota; kingdom Viridiplantae; phylum Streptophyta; class Pinopsida; order Cupressales; family Taxaceae; genus Taxus; species Taxus chinensis. The sequence continues at coordinate 479,912,316 of CM034152.1, read as the reverse complement.
GCAGTATATATACCAGAATTTATTACCTAGCTCAAGGTCTAGACCTTCCTGATATTACGATATCAGGAACCAATTCATTTAACTAGATCAGCCTGAGTTAACTACTGAATTGCTCATTCAACACATTCAGACCTTGCAACTTTCGTAAGGTCTATAATTTTTGTTCATCCCAGAATAAACTTAAAACATCTCTTGGATCAATGCAACTGATCCAAGGCTGAGTCATAAAGATGGGTAAATCCACAATTCACCTCGAAATCAGATTAAACTCAGGTGCTAAAAATGAAAGAAATAAAAGAGTCCAAGCATATCCTGACTCAGTCAAAGATCTTCAAGAGCAAAGAAGATACAATCCATATCAAGCATGACTTCACAATCAAAGGAACACATCCTTTTATAGAAGAAATCATATATCAACACTTGAATGCTCAAGAGGAAGTAACAATAGTATAGGGTGTTACAAAAAATGTGCGTAGGGTAGTATCATCATGAAGAAGGGGCCAAAAATTGTTATGAAGGTGATTTAAAAACACTTTTCTAATACCCCATGTTTTGAAATTTAATTGACATAGCTCTTCCTCCTCCTTGGTGGTGAAATTTATGTCTCCCATGTCCCCATGTAAATGTGGACAATGGTAAATAAAGCCATATGTCGATGAGAAATTTTTTCATGTGGACAGATTGGTCATGCTTTGAGACTCTTAGTCCATATGCTTGAATGGTGCAACTCCATTTATTGTGTGTGAATGAAAATGAAATTTATGGGTGGCCTAGAGGCCGATGATCCAATAGGAACACTCCACTAAACTTGTGGAAAAATCTTGCAATTTCTTGCAAGGGAGGAATTTTGTGAGTAGGTGGGAAAGAGAGTGGGGAAATAGGGAAGGGGGATTTATATTGTAGGTAGAAAATCATATGCTTGTAAAATTTAATTAGATCATATAATCACACATAATCAAAAAGAATTTTTTTAATGACATCAAGATAAGATATAATTATGAACACAAATTATCATTAATTCCCCCATCAAGAAAAGCATAATCTTCTTTCTTCTTCATTGATACTTGGGAAAAGTTATACGAAGAGGAGAATGGAAGAACATAGAGGAATTTTTCTATCTCTTTTTATTTTCACAAGTAATTATCTACTCATGAGAGTACAAAATTGACAACCCTTAAGAATGGGGAAGTCATTACAATTTATAAACTTTAGAAAGACTCTTCACCAACCCCCCACATGACCTTTCATTTATCCTTCTACAACATGTGAATTTTTGAATCCTTAAGAATGAAATTAAGTCCCCTTTTTATTAATTAAGGGTGACTTAAATTACAATATCAGAAATAGTCACATTTAAATGAATAGGATAAATGTCATCATTTCTCACAATGAATAATTAGAAAGGGGTAGAGAAGGTGAGGAAGAATGAAGAGAGAGGATAAAGAATGCTCTAAAGCACAAATGGGGATGCCTCCACCTTAGATGAATATCTACTTCGAGGAAGTTGGAGATGGAAGTCAACCCCTGATGACCCTCCGCACACTACTGCACTGATGGAAATATTTGATGAAGTGAATCTTGAACACCTTACCTCCCTGTGATGTTCTACCTTACTTCTCAACACAATTGAGCTCAAAGTGATGTTTCCAAGATCAATATGGTGGTTTCATTCCTATTTTTGAGCTATGAGGACCTCCTAACTAATCCCATTTCAAAGTCTACCCAACTATACCAATTTGAGTATGAAGATGAATCCACCTGCTGCACCTTGATGCTCTGCCTTGCTAAATGAAGACATTGTATGATCTCTAGCATGTATGCTTCCAGGGACCTGCTATATTGGGACAGTATCACCTATTTCTTTGTTTGAATTTTGAAATCATCCCATACCATGTGGAGAGTCTAAAAGATGAAATATCCAGCAATAATGGAGCCATATAAAAACTTTATACACCCAAAATGAAGAATTTTTATTTGTAGCAGGTTACTTTTTCAAGATCTGCCATTTTGGGAGAAAAAAAACATTTATGTTTTTGCTTTCAGTTTTACATATTTTCTAACTATCCCGACTGATTCAAACTTGAAAATCAAGGGACTTAATATTATTAGAATGTGGAGGAGCATTAAATATTCTATTTTTATTAAGTGACAAAAAATGGCCTCGATTTGCAAAGGGAACATTATTTTTAGATTCAAATCTTTGTCGCAATCTTGTGCTCCAAATTTCACTATGTTTTGCCTGTCAGAATGCTTGGAAATAAAAAATGAAATTTTCCCTGGTGCGGGTTTCAGTACCATGAGGATCTACTATAGTAAGCTATTAATGGATTCACTGAGCTTTTTACAGTTTTCTTTCCCACCTTGGATTTCAAAGAAATCAACTTCACTGGTATAGGTTTTTTACTCGAGTTATGTGCTCACATTTTTGGCTTGATCCGTCTGCTAGAGTGATGGGAAATCGGAGGAATGAAATTTAGGGCACAAGACAAGGGTTTTTTATATTAAATATCTGGGGAATCACTTTGATATTCTGAAACTTTCTTCTTGAAAGGCCTCTGAAAATGGATAAGTCTACAAAAAAAATCACCTCGATCCGTGCACTAGGATTGTGAGAAATGAGTTTTTGTTCATTTTTTTGGCTATGGACTCAATCTGGAAAACAATAGACATGGTGTTTGTAAGAATTTTCAGGTTTAAATTTGAGTGTTATTAAGTAGTGAACCTATGGAATATGTCTTTGGAGGAATGAATTAAATGGGAGAGGGGTTACAATGGACTTCTACACAGTTTTCTTTTGGCAACACCCTTCTTGCATGCTTTCACAGGATGAAACAAGCACAACAATTGGTTTTTTTATCGAAAAAATGGAATTTTTAAAAAATCCTCATGAGGATTGAGAAACTTTTTGTGTCCCAAATTTCGTAATGGGTATAAGACAGTATGGTGTACATAAAATTCACCTCAAACTGAGCTTGACAAGTGGCATCCTGGGGATTGCTTCGGTGGAGGAGAGAGAGAAAGTGAGTAAAAAGCACCTGAGGGTCTGGAATTGGGTCATATGAATGACCAAATAAATAGGACTAGGCTTGGGTGAATTTTTTCATCCCAAATATCCTAAGGGGATGGGACATAAGTTGTCCAAGAAAAATTTTCATCACTTTCTTTGGCAATGACAAGTGGTGGATGTTCATTTGTACGAAGGTGGAGAGGAGAGGGGGTTGATAAATGGCGTACAGGAGCACCTTCCTGGGATCACATGAAGGAATCAAGTGTCCAAGTTAGGGCAAAAGGTCACATTTATGTGTCCCAAACATTCTTAATGGTATGGGACACAAGGTGTAAAAAAATGTTATCCCTCACCTGGTGTTGACAAGTGGCACACTTGGGATTCGATGACGGGAAGTGCTGAGGAATGAGAGCAAACGGTGTTTAAATTGTTTAGTTTGAGTTTTACCGGGGTCATATGATGGTCTAGAGGGCTCAAATTGGAGCTTGAGTAAATTTTTTTCATCCTAACTATCCAAAGGGAACAAGAAATGGTTGGTGTAATAAATTAAGCTATCAACCTATTGAGTGACATGTGATCCACCTAGAAAATTATGACTAAGTCCCAAAGCATACCTTAGGAGAGTAAGCTTGACGATACGACGTAATCTTGAGCATCTAGGAGGTATTTATAAGGAAAATTATTCATATGATTTTTAATAGAAAACAATAATTTTGAGAATAATTTTATGGGATGGGTATCATGTAATTGATTCTTCATGAAAACTTCCATTAAAAGTTTATCCCTTTTTCTTGGGACTGCAAGGTTGTGCATGCAGAAAATGGTTTGTGGGAATAAATTTCTTATGTCTTGTGAAAGAATTTGAAACCATCATCACTTAGAGCAAGTGAAATACCTTTCCAATGGTATATTTATTTTGACCTCCAAATCATCCCAGAGGTTCTCCAAAATCACTTCCTCAAGCTCAGATGTTGCTATTTTGAATCTCCAAGATCCTTCACCTTCAAAAACCCAATTTTCCTAAACTTGTACCTAAACCTCTAAAACTTTACAAAATCTTAACTACATCAATTGAAAATTTTTCATAGCTCCTCAATACCAATTCTTTGATGAATTTTGGTTTTTCTACTCTACTCTGTAGTGATGTGAACTTTCCTTAGAAAGGATAAAAATTAGTCCTTTCCTAAGTCATCTTGAAAAGTCCGTCCTTGAAAGGTATTAACTTGGAGGATACTTGAATGAATTTATTTTCCCTAAATCACCTATGGGAAAAGGTTTGATATAAAAAACATGACCACTTAGAAGGATATGATAGGCCCCCTGACCGCTTTTAATAGATTGATCTGGAGGAGGGTACAGGAAAATGACACAAGTGATTTCTTTTGGCAGTGAGTTCATAGGCTTTCACAGAGAAACAACACAACAATTGGATTTTTTCGAAAAAATGATTTTTTAAAAAATTCATGAGGTCGAGAATTTTTTTTTCGCAAGGGTATAAGATAGCTGGTGCACAAAAATTCACCTCAAACTAAGCTTGACAAGTGGCATGTGGAGTTCCATCCTGTGATTGCTTGGTGGAGGAGAGAGAGAGAGTAATAAGCACTCAGGGTCTGAAATTGGGTCACATGGGGGACCAGAGAAAGGACTAGGATTCAAAAAAAATTGTGTCCCAACTATCCTAAGGATATGGGACATAAGTTGTAAGAAAAAATTTCATCACCTGGTAATGACACGTGACGGATGCTGATTTGTAGGGGCGGAGAGGAGAGGGGGTTAAAAAATGGCCTACGGAGCACTACCCAGGATCACATGAGGAATCAAGTGCCAAGATGGGCATGGGTCTCATTTTTATGTCCCAGTTGTCCCAAGGGGATGGGACATAAGGTATAATAAAATTTTATTCATTATGGTGATGAAAAGTGGCACACTGAGATTTGACGACAGGAAGAGTTGAGGAAGGGAGCAAACGGGCTTAACTAGTTAGTTTGAGCTCCATCGGGGTCACAAGATGGTCTAGAGGTCTATCTTGGGCTTGGAAATTTTTTTCATCCTAACTATCCAAAGGGGATATGATGGTTGGTGCAATAAATTAAGCTATTACCTATTGATGACATGTGTCCACCCAGAAAATTAGCCAAGTCCCAAAGCATACCTTGGAGAGAAGCTTGACAACGACGTATCTGGAGCATCCGGAGGTATTTATATGAAAAAATTTATATGATTTTTAATCAAAACAATATTTTTAGAATAATTTTATGGGTCTCATCCCGTAATTATTTCTGAAAACCCATTAAAAGTATCCCTTTTTCTTGGGACCGGAGGTTGTGCATGTTGAAAATAGACTGTGGGAATATTTTCTTATGTCTTATAAAGAATATGAAACTACCATCATTTAGAGAAAGTAAATTCCTTTCCAGTGGTATATGTTTTTACCTCCAACTCATTACAAGGCTCCCAAAATCACTTCCTACATCTTGTGTGCTATTTTAAATTGCAAGCTCCTTCACCTTCAAAAATCTTATTTTGTTGAACTTGTTCGGAAACCTCTACAACTTTCCAAAATCTTAAAAAATCAATTGAAAAATTTTCATAGCTCCTCAATACTAATTCCCAATGAATTTTGGCCTTCAAATCTACTCCGAAGGATGTGCACTTTCCTTTGAAAGGATAAAAATTATCCATTCCTAAGTCTCTTGAAAATCCTTCCTTAAAAGATACTATCTTGGAGGAACATGGATGAACTTGTTTTGCTAAATCACCTATGGGAAATTTTGACACAAAAAACATGACCACTTAGAAGGATATGATAGGCCTGACACATGAAATAGATTGATCTGGAGGAGGGTTCAGGAAAATGTACAAGTGATTTTTTTTATACTTAGGTAAATTTGTCATGCTTTCAAGATTAAATTTTCCCTTGAAAAAACATGTGAAAACAATTGGATATTACTTGGGGACTCATTCTAGATCAAAAAGTGAGGGCAGGATGATAATGAACTCTAGAATCTCAATACATTACTTTGACCAGTGCCTTATCCATTGGAATTTATAGAGTCGCTATACAACGAGAGATAGACTAAAAAGAGAACACACACACATGAAAAAAGGGAAACACATACCTAAATTATCTATGGTATAATATGGGGGATAACCCACTTTCACTTAATTAATTTTCTCATTTTGGAGGTTACCCCTGAATGGGTAACATTGAGTGATGATATTATGTGAATCCATCGACCGATTCAAGAAAGTGGCCTCCTTTCCTCAACTTCTTGTGAAATCCGGGTGTTTCCATGACTTCTTGTACAATTTGGAGGAGTGAGCCTACATGATTTATTTTATTCTCATATCTTCATTCTGAAAGCCCATTGTTATTACTATCTTGAGAATCATTTTCAAATTGCAAATTTCCTTCCGTTTTTCCCCTACACTATTGATTTCTCATTTTTCATCTCATTGTTTCTCCAAGGATGACTTCCGATTGGTTTGTTTGGATGTTCTAAGTTAACTTCTTTTCCATATTCATTCTTATTGACAAATTTTTTACTATAGGCCTTGAACACATCATTTTTTTCCATTTCATTATAAGGTGTTTGGAAATTGAATGAAGAATAAAAAATAACCTCATACTTATCTCGTATGACCATAGCATGAGCTAAGAAGTCAAGAATTAGCTCAGGATTTCTACGCCTTCTATCCCTTTCAAGATTTCTTACACAGGGTCCTTCTTTTGAACTACCAAAATCTCATCTTTACATTCATTCGAAGAGTCTCCATTTTGTAATTCAAGGAAACCATTTGGAGGAATTACTTTATCAACCCAAAGCTCATTGCATTCCAATATTTATTTTTCTAGGGGAGTCTCAACTTTAAGGACCTCAAAACTCTTGGTTTCAAATTTTTCATAATATAAAGAATCTTCTTCTTCATATGGAAAAGATAAAAATTCAAATTCATCATCACATATATCTTTCATTAACTCGGGAGGGACATCAGATTTATTATCTTGATAGAAATATTCATGACCAATTTTTAAATTAACTGAGGATTCAGAATCAGATTCATATCGATCTTACAAATCCATGGCATGCACTAGGAGTTCAAGGCTAAGATGATGGACTTTTTTTAATTCTAAAACTCTAAGTAGTTCTTATATAGATTCTTCTTTCAATCCTTTCGAGAGCTCATCACAAGTTGAATTTTCTTTTCTATGGGTCACATGATCAAGAGAATATTCATATTTAAATGGGAATGAGAACACCTCATCAGCATGAGCAAACAATTTATCTGATTTCTCAGCTTGGAGATCATCAAGAAACATCTCATCTTCCTCATGGCTTGCATCATCTGGAAACTCAGCACTGTCCTCCCACAACTCAAGATTCCTCATTCCTTCTTCATGATCAATACCCCTTAGGAAAAAAATGCTCACTCATATCAAAATAGGGATATAATCTTCCTCCTTATATGTTATGAAAAGATCTGTCTTCCTAATATCTTGGTACAAGATGATGGCTCTTGGATTTCCCAAATTTTGCACTGTATATATCATATTTGTTTCTGGAAGCAACTTTTCCATATATCCCTTAACTAGAATAGTTGGGGAAGACCAATTCATTTGGATTTTTCCTCCCAAGGTTTAGCATAAGCTTCTACTTAACAACATTCCAAATGAAGTCGGAATGCCTGCTTAAAAGATAGTCAATAAAAAATTCTTGTCTTGAAATTTAGTGAGATCCACATGTGCATTTGTGACCTTCCCTACAAGTGGTACCTCCTTTGACTCCATGGAGTAAAAAGAGCCACCGAAATGAGTCAAGGTGAGTTTTAGAGAATTGACAACCTTTACAGACATTACATTGTCATAGGAACCTAAATATATTATACAATTATTCAATTGGAATCCTCCAATGATAAGGGGGACATAGAAAGTATCAATCTTATTAGTATTTGATGCACTCAAAGCAAGAATGTTTTGCACTAGAGGTGTAGGTGGGGTTGACAGAAGTCATTCAGAACTAGGATTCATGGTATTGGGCTTTGAACTATTACCCTTGATATGACAAAAAATCCTCTCAAATTATTCGGGATGAGTCTGTAGATACTTGGATTCAAAAATTTGAACTTTATATTTGTTCACGTGTTCTATGATATGAAAATATGAGGATGTGTAAAAAGAGGATGAAGACACTGATTTCACAATTAGAATAGTCTTGGAAGTGGGGATAGATGTTTAGGAGACAGAGGCTGGTTTTGAAGGTACATTAGAGATTATTGAAGGACTAGTTTTGGTAGAATAAGGAATAAAATTAGTGGGAGTATTGTGAGACTTACTTGGAATAGTGGGTGACCTCTTGTTTGCCACAACATTAGGTTTCACCAGTGCAGACTCCATAGAAGGTGGAAGTTGAGATCCTCGATTGATTATTTTTTTTGGTAGAGTCACTACAGGAGGATATTCACTCTTCTTCTTCTTTAAAGAAATAGAGGAAGAATATCCCTTTTGATACTGAGAATGGATGATTATCACACATGAGAAATAGGGTGTATCTTTTTCATCATCTTCATCACCTCCAGAATACTCACATAATCTGATTTATGCATCACTTTCTACTTCTTCAACCTTTACAAAATCATTGTCTTCACTTTCTTGTTCAATTCCTTCTTCATATTATTAAGTTATTCAAGTTGCATTAATAGGTGGAGCCTTCAAGGCAAGCCTTTGGGGTGTTACTACAATATGATTTCTATTATGGACAAGGTTGAATGAATGAAAATTGATTGGGTAGTTGATATGAATGATATTGCTGTGGGATGTTTTGCTAAGGGATATTTGTAGGGATGTTAAAAGTCAGTTGTGAGGTCAAAGGTTGTGATGGCTAGATGCATTGATACTAGGGAGGGATGGATGTATTCAAAATAGGTTGTGATTGTTGTGGGATGTGTTGAAAAGGAATGGATGTATCAATAAGGGGTTGAGAGTATTGAGGTGCTTATTGAAAGGGCATGAAGGTGAAAACAAGGGGGTGTGATTGTTTTGGGATATTCTGAAGAGGGATAGAGGCATGGATCAGGGGGTGGGTTGGTTTTGGTATAGATTGAGTTATGTGCTATGAAATAAGTGGGGCTAAGGACTTTTGTGAAATTAGATGGATACTGGTGAAAAAACTATTATTGATCAAGGGTACAGATGTAGGGATGGACAAGATAATGTTTTGTAGAGGTGGTGTAGTTGTTGAGAAGGTGGTGGTTTGGATATACTAATATAAATAGTGGTAGAAATCATGGGAGGTGTTTGGACAGTAGGGGATGTTGGAGGGGTTTTGTGGATGAAGAGATATGTGTGTTGTTTACAGGTGTTGTGGAGCTAGTTGAGGGGTCAGGATGTTGAGTGGTTGTGTCTTGTGAAGAAATAATGTTGAGGTAAAAAATAGGAACTGAAGACACAACATTGGAAGTTTTTGGTCTACTACTAGAAGGATAAGAATATATATGTTAGATGAATCATTTGTGATTTAGATCAATAAGATGGGAAAAACCGCATGAAGGATCAGATACATATGGATGTGGTTTAGGTAATTATGGCTACAGATGAACACATCAAGATAGGAATTAAGAGCAACGGGATTTGGATCCAATATTTTTGAAAAGATGGGATCCTCGCTATCAAAGAAAAAGGACTGAAAGGATCAGGTGTCTCTAATGAGGCTGCTTTTCTACTAGGAGAATGGGGTTGTTCTTGATATTTTGATCAAGGTGTTGATAGGAATGTTTGGCATTGATCAATTATTCATTGAGCATCTTCTATATGGGCTTGAGCATGTTGTAAGGTTTTATGGGAATGTTGTGTAGATTTTTGGAATGGACTAGACATGTTTTCATAAGTTTGGATACAAGATTATTGTCTTGTGAGAACCATAGAAACAAACAAACAACCACCTAATGAAAATTAAATCTAGATTGTTTGATTACAAGAAACATGTAATTACACAAAAATATTTTGATTATCTTGATTAACTTAGAAAAAAGTTAAATTTGTAAAGAGACTGATAAGGTCCTAGGAAATGGCCATCTATGGATGGTTTTAGGAATGTTTAAGGCTGGAGTCATCGATATACCCAAAGGTACGTGAGGCCCAAATCTTTTCTAGTGTTGGTACAGGGCTTGGTATTGGGGCCTACCCCCTCACTTCATGATCCCGAAATGATAAGGGAGTTGGGTGCTTAGCCAATATACCGAAAACCAATTATTTATACTCTGTCAGAACACTGATTCAGTTTCCCTATTGGGTGATGAAATCCCAATAGTGATCACATGGGTGGGAATGTTTGTGCAAATTGTGTTTGATGTGATTTGGTTGTGTGTTGAGGAGGATTATGTGAATGCAATAAATTAATCTACATGATCAGGTAGGATGCAAGGTTCATTTTAAGTCCAAAAGAAAAATCGATTTTAATGAGTACAGACAACAAAATGCAATGCTTGAAAACAAAAAGGAAAGGAGAAAACATACCTGTAAAACACTTCCTTTTTAATTTAAATTTTGGATTTTTTTAGCAATGCAATAGCCAGCAAGAAAAGTCACCAAAAGAAAAAATATGCAAAAGGGGTAAGAAAAAGACAAAAAACAACAGAGAATGATGTTAAGAAAAAGACAAAAAACAACAGAGAATGATGTTAAGGGCTGACTGACTAAATAATCATAAATAGTCACAAAGATTGTCAGTGATTCACAAGAATTTCTGGTGATTCACCCTATCACTGGTGATTTTACTAGATTGTTGGTGATTACAGAGCAAAAGGCCTAAAAATGAATGAAAATTTGATTTTAATGAAAGAGAAAGGGACTAAGATCACACCGGGCATGCCAGAATGTTCATAGATATTTTTTGTTTTCTACTTTAAATTAATGAAGTGAATTAACAAAAAAATCAACCTCAAAAGATGGCAGGGTTTACCGATACTTGCAGAGATTGATGTTGAAGTTGATGTTTGATTAGAGATGCCGAGTCCAGATGAGTGTGTGCGTCTGCATGTCCTACAAAGCAACCTAGACTCATAGACACTAAACAGAAAGGATTAGATAAATGGATAGACGAGCTTCTAAGAAAACGCTGATTCTAGGAATCCAAATGGACTTCCTTGGAGGATGTCATATTGTTTTTAGAAAATTAAGTAGATTGATAAAAGCAATGATAATAACATATAATAAATGTTGCTAAGTAGATTATAGATGAATACTTTTATAAAATTCAAGGCGGATAGGAAAGTCTTGAGAAACTTCAAAGGTGGTCTAGGTAAGTGTGGATGCGATCTAAATGTGTTCGAAGTAATCATACCAAAATTCGTCAGTTTCTTGTTGGATATAGTGGAGGAATTTGATATGATCCTCAATGTCTTGTTTGTCAATGATGAATCAGATAGTAAAAAGTGTCAACTTGTGAAGGATGTTGTATTTTTCCTAGAAGAAAGGGTGTTGGACTATAGGAAGGTTGTAAATGCTTGTAATGGGATGTGAACAACTAGGAACTTCCATCTAACAGAGATCCATACTTGGAAACAACATGCTAAATGTAGATGTTTTGATATAAATGATAAAAAGTTGCTAAATTGATGAAAAGATGATTTTTTGATCAGGAATTGCCACCGATTTAGGCTAATTTCTGGTGATTAAGGTTAATTGCTAGCGATATCTTTGATTTTGGATAGTTTTTCTAAAAATGAGATTCAAAGCTCTGAAATGTTGTTTTTGATTAATGTAAGATTTACTTATGACTTTAAAAGTGAAGGGAAAAGATATAGGAATACCTTTTGAGCAAGTGTGGAGATAAAAGATGCTTCAAATCCTTTGTAGAAAAGATTTGAGTTGATAAGTTGTCATGTGACATTGCTGAAGAACTGATTGATGTGAATGAGCATAAAAGTGCTTGAAAGTGATTGATTTTGATGCTTGAAAGTGCTTGAATATATCCTAGATGTTGTTGTGTCAGAAAACGAAGTGCAAGAGCGAAAAGGTGGTCCAAGATTCGAGATTGAAGATCCCTAAGGGAGAGCACAAAAGTGATATTTATAATCGTTGGCGATTCAACTAAATCGCCGATGATACACTTTTTATGGGGAAACAACTACAAAAGTGGTTAAAACCACTTCTAATCATGGAATTTTTTTCAAAGTGTGGATAAATGACTAAAGGGATGTTGGAGAATGAATTGAAGAGGTTTGGAAGGTTATGGAATTGTTGATAAATAATTAGATTGTTTGTTTTTTATTTTATTTTAGTTTTTAAGTGGTTTTGGATGGTTTTGAGAGGTAAAATGAGTTTTTTACGATTGTGAGATGGTGTGAGAGGAATATTTACATGGAGTAAATATTGTGGGGAGTTTGGAATTAGGATTTAAGGATTAAATAATGTCTATATTTTTATTTATTTGAAAGTGTATATGATGAGGGAAATTAATGGTGCAAATTTTATGTGTCTACAACACCAACATCACAAGGAGAATTAACCCTACAAGGAGCACCATACCCTAATTTAGTGAATCACCAACTCCAAAAGGAGGTTATAACACCCCAAGATGATCAAGCACCCACTAAACCACCTAATGATGATGATATTTGATTTTATTTCTACTAAAACTGATGAAGATCTCTAATTCAGTTCACACAGCTTTTCTCAAACCCTCATTCCTTCAACTTGTTATATCTTCTTCTTCATTAGCTTGTATTTTCTCTAACAACTTTCCCACATGATGTAAAAACTTTCCTCAACTTGAATCCCTCATTAAAATATCTTAAATCATGCATTATAAGCTCCTCCACACTCTTATATAGGTCACATTTTCCCCTTTCAAGCAACTAGTGCACAAATGAACCAAAAACATGTTTTTATATGCTTCTCTTGATTTAAAATCAAAGGATTTGGGTCCTCAAACTCTTATTTGACCCATAAATACTAATAAAATTTAAATAAATGCATCAAAATGGTCACATATGACCCATATAGGTCATCCATGCCAAAACTTTCTCACCTTGCACCAAAAAATCTCAAAACCCCATCACTAGAATGGAAAAAATCCACTAATCACAAAACCATGCATAATAAAGCTCCATTATTCACCAAAAATGACTAATATTACATATATTCATCATAAATGGTATCATATTTACTTTAACAAATCAATTATTTCATTAAATGGGCCCACTGGCTCATATCCTTCCTAAATAGTTGTTTCCAACACCCTGACATTACCTTTGGGCCTCAAGAGCCATAAAGATGATCTAAAATATGACATGTGACCACTATATGGAAATAACAGGACCCTTACATCACTTCTATGTAATAATAACTCATGAAATAATCATATTCTCAAACCACAACTACTTTACTCTTCACCAAAACAAGCTGCCCAAAAACTAATTTTGCAAACTCAGCTGACTAACACCCTTTTTAATCATTTTTGCACCCACCAAGAACAAGGGAACCTCATGCGTGCTGGCCTATCACCCAACGGGTGTTGGGTACTCACCTGAGGCACATGAGAGGGAGCCGAGTCTCTCTTTTATGTGAGTTTAGTGGAAGGCATCATCCATGATCTTGATTTAGTGATTTAAAGGACATGAACAAGCTATAGAGCTCAGAACAACTTCTATACCCTTTGAGTCATTTCAAAAGTAAAAGCACTTAACAGAATTAATAGAACTAGGAAGTTGTAAATCCAAAAATAGACTTAACATTCAAATAAGGTTCATGATTATACAAGAACAAAAGCATAATAGAAATATGTAGATAATACAAAGAGAAGATCTTAATACAAATATCATGGTAACCTTATCATATTAATTCATAGCATTACTATAGAATATCATAGAAGGGGATACCGTAATCACGTGCCATATCTAGATCCATACATGAAGACTTTTGAAAAAAAAAATCATTCCCCATTCCCTTATTACATGCTTCCTATAATCATCTACCCTTTTTATCCCATAGTTCTCATAGTAATTCTGCAAAGCTCTGCTTCCTTCCTCGGGTTCTCCTCCTTTTTTTCTCTGCTAAGGGTGCACATATATATAGGCATTTAATCTCTAACAAAATCCTCTACAACCTCAGATCTGGCCCCAAGTGTCAAGTTGTGGATCACCTCAGGCACATGCCTCTCCATGTCATGATTAGCTTTTTAGATCTTCTTATCACAAGGTATATTTCTTCCAAGACACCCTATTATCAGGCTGGAACATTATACAAATGGAACATGTTCTTCATGTGTTATGTCCAAAAGGATGAAAACATCTAAGTCATGAATTGTGCTTTGTGGGCGCGTGTCCTTGGTTCCCTAAGAACCCTTTTTGAATCCTACCTTGCATGCCTTAACTTGCGCACTTCCTCCAGCCATGCGTACCTATGCACCTCTAATATTTGGTAGCTACATTAGGGTCCCAACATTACCCCACACTTCACCTGTTCTCCACCCTTGGGAACCTTTTCAAAGAATTCAGTACAAAAAGGAAAGGCCTTGCCTTGGAAAAGAATGGAGGGAAAGAATAAAGAAATGGGGAAGAGAGAGAATAGAAGGAAAACTACCTAAAAGAGAAGGGGAAAATTCTACCATAGGTCGGATTCCAGTATATTCCAAGCACTAACTTCATCCTGCACCCTCTTGCAAAGGTCACCAACTAATGTTCTCACCTCGTCAAAGGTTAATCCTTCCCCCTTTGTGTTTATGGTATCTACCGCCATTTCTAGTTCCTTAGCTTGATCTTCCAAGGCATCCATCTTCCTCATAATGACCGTGTAGAGCTCTTTAAGCTAGGTTTTGATTGAGACCCAAAGGATCTCAATAGCTTCATATTTTCTTTCTACTTTGGCTAGAATCTTTTACCACTTTTCTCTATTGCCTTTATTCTTTTCCCTGAAGTCCTTCAGCTCGGCCTCGTCATTAGAAAGCAACATGCTTGTCACCTTGTCCTGATCCGCGCAATGGTCGTATGCGACCCCAGCAGTTTGTGTAGCTAATTTTACATCAGTAAGAACCTTTTTGTATTCAGCTATGAGTGTGATGACTTTCAACTTGTCCTCATGTTCCAAGCAACAGCTATATCCTCTACCGACTCCAAGGCCAAAGGCTACCTTTCCATGGTGAGGATCCAAGTCAAGTCCTCAAGACAATCCAAGGGGGAACCATATTTTTGCATGGAAGGGTTAAGGTCTGTGTGCTTAATGAAAATAGCCTGGGAGATGAGCTCCACCTTCTTGGAAACTTCACGCACTTTAGCTTTCTCCTCTTGTAATTCTTGCTGTAGTTGAGCACTAATCAACTTTTCAAGGCTGAGTTCCTTTGTTAGCCCAACTATTTCTTCCTTCCTCTTCTCCATCAGGTCCTCCAAGACTTTAACCCTGTCATTTTTACAGAAGAGCCTTGCCTCTACATCCACGAATACTTTTTTGAGCACATTACATACTTTATCATCTGACAGTTGTTGTGCATTTATGATGCGGTTGACCCCCTTTATCTCGGATAGCTCTAGTATCACCCCTTGATTAACCTCGAACTCGGGTTCATCAAGGTGGGAGTCGAACACCCACGATAGCATATTTATTGTGCATGGGTATCCACCCTCAGGACCAAAGGACTCCATGGTGGTGAGATCCTTGGTGGGCATGGTACTCTGGAAGTGTGCACGTAATACTTTGCTAGGGTCATTAACATACCACATCATTGATTTTCCCTCCTCTACATGTTTACTTCCTGTTCACACACCCTTTGGAACAGTCACTATAAGATTTGGTTCTTTTGTGCTACTCACACTCTTCTCCCTTTTCTCTTCCTTGAATTCACCAAGCATGAGCTCCGCACTGCGCTCCAATTCCTCGTCAACCAAGGTATTAATCATCTTCTCCGCCTCACTTGTCACTTTCTCATCCACCTCCTCCTAAGTGAACTTAGGCATATTTGGCTCCTTGGTACTTTCCCCCTGGCTCCTTTCTTCATTCTGCATGCCTTCCTCCCCTTGGGTGCCCTTCCTCCTTGCAAAGATGAAAGCATCATTTGCATCTTCTACTTTTTCTTCCTCAGAATTATGGACATCAATCAGCTCTTGATTTACCTCTAGATCTTCCTCTTCATCATCATCCTTTTCACCTATATAGGAATTTGTGTCATCTGTATCCTTGGACTCTAGTTCTTCCATCCCCTCTTCTTCTTCCTTTGCTGAAAACTCCAGAGTCGGGGATGTGGTCTTCTCTTCATTTGAGGGTTCCTCAGGGGATGGTGGCTTCGCAGGTTCTAGGGTCTTCTCCTTGACCACCATCCTCTTCTTCTTTCGAACGTAGGTACTTGTCCCCATGGTACCTACATCCTTATTCTCCACTGCCCTGTGTTCCTCTTTCTCTTCCCTCTCCTTACACTTTGGCGCGGACTTCTTCCTTCCAGTAGGGTCATCTAGGATGGATATCTCATCCTCCACGTATGTTCCCTTTTTGAATTTTGGCCTTATGCATAGGTAAATCATTGTGGAATTTCTCCCAATAATAGGTAAGGTCAAAGGCCTTACAATATACACATCATGTGACACATACCTTTCAACATACGCGCACTCCTCTGGCTAGACCAACTTCTTCCTCATTTCCCTATGCTCTCTGTCAAGGGTGGACAAGTCAAGGTTTAATTTCTTTAACTCCTTGTATCTATTTACTCCCACTTGGAAAAATTGGGTAGTAAATGAGAATGGGAGTTTGCACCATGGACTCCAGCTTCCATCAACCAAAATGAACCTACCAATATAGAAGTGTTGGTAGACTACGAAATCTACTTCTCCTTTGGTTGCCATGGGGAGTTGTTCAGGGATCTGCCATTCAGCCCCGAATGCGTTCCTAAGGCTCGTATACCATTTGTCTAAGCACTCCTTGTGTACCCCTGTCATGGATTCACATGTGTATTTCTAAAACCTCTTTGCAGGCGAAGGATCTTCAATAGGGTACTCCCACACAAAATTTTCGGATGCATCCGACACCCCGACTTCTAAGAACACAATTATCAACCAAATGTTTTCAAATAAGATCTTTCCTCCCTTCTCTGCGCTGCTTATGATTCCATCTGAAATATATTGGGATAGGTTGTATATGGTGCCCTCTGTGACTTTCCTGTAGACATTCAGCCAGGGCTTGCTCACCTGGGTCCACCTTTCTTGTCCATTCAGCTTGGAGACTAGGTGTGCGGCCATCTTCATCACTGGATCACTGATATCCGAGACGTTGTAGTACCTTGATCCCTTCTTCAATTCCTGGGATGCTATGGTTTCTTTTATTTCCTCCTCATCCAGGAGGTCATCTTCGAGCACGTCCCCTTTACAGTTTAGGCCTGTGAAGCATGACATTAGTTGGGGAGTTATGCACATTTTTGTGCCCTATGAAGCAGAAGAAGTCTTCGTGTATGCACATCATCAAGCATTGGTACAAGCGCTCAGGATTCCAGAAATATGGTAACTTGAAAAGTTGGAGAAGCCCTGCCTTCTCCATTTTCACCTTGACCACGTCGCTGTAGATCAGCAACCTATCAGGTGTTCGTTTATTTGTGGGGCGCACTAGCTCCAGTGCCATTTCCTTCACGATTGTACTTGACCAGTGATTATAGTCAATCATGGTCATATTTCTTATGTGGGACTCCCACTCTTGCCCTAGCAAAACCCCATCTAGGTATTACATCTCCGAGTACCATTCCTCATTTGTATCCAAGGGTATTTCTTCTTGTTTCTTCTTTCCTTTTCCTTTACCCTTTCCCTTCTTGGATTGTTCTGCAGGTTTATCAACTGGTTTTATGGTCATCATTGCACCCTTTTCTTTCATTCCCAGGTTAACTTGAGAGTTGTTAAAAAGTTTTCCTTGTGCACCCCGTGCCCTAAAACACAAACCCTAATTTCAGATTTTTCTCCTTTGATCACGGTGCTTCTTCACAATGTTCCTCACACCCGTGAATCACTTCTACTCTAGTTTGTAGATCCAATGGACTGATTGTGCTTAAGTTCTTGGGATTTTCCTTCACACGAGTCAGTTCTCAAAACCCTAGCTCTTGAAAGAAAATCACTCTTCTTGTGTTCACAAAGTGAAATAATGAAATGCCCACTCTTGTATTTATAGCTTTTCCCACTTTTACGCATTTAAGGCTAGGCTACCTACCACCGTATGACAATATTTAATGTGGTGTTTTCAAACAAAACCTGACTTCAGCACTTCTCCTTACGTGCCCAATCCTTGTGTGAAAACTTTTCCAACCTTCTGGCATGCAAAAAATCCATCTTGACAGAAGACTCTTGCACATGTGTTACCGGTGCCAAAGGCACTTCTTCCATCCTCATGATTCTTGCTTTCACCTACCTCATGTTTTTGTGTTTTTTCTCCTTTGTACATGGATTTCCAATGTAACCTTATTTTTCCACCAACCCAAATCCTCCTAGCAGAATAACTCCAAGTTTCTCTTCATCATCTCACCCCACACTAAAATGATGTGTGGTCCTCTGTGCATTCATAAGTCAAAAATTAATAAGGTTACCGGTGCCC
The DNA here is from genome assembly GCA_019776745.2 of Taxus chinensis. Taxonomy (NCBI): domain Eukaryota; kingdom Viridiplantae; phylum Streptophyta; class Pinopsida; order Cupressales; family Taxaceae; genus Taxus; species Taxus chinensis. Next base: position 479,893,756 of record CM034152.1, on the reverse strand, counting down.
AAAGCACAAAACAAAAAAACAACACGAAAGGGAAAAAATACAAGAAAGGAAAATCATAAAAGGAAATTCTAAACTAACTAGCAAAACTACCTTATTTACAAACACCAAGAAGCATTATTTATAGTAGGGCTTCAGCCTACTCCCATTGAAGTGTCCAGGTAATTTTGTTCCATCCAACACTTATAACTGGCACGCGCCTGAATCAAGGATGTATGAAATTACATAAGGACCCAACCAATGCACCTTCAAATTTCCAGGATGGTGTAGAAATTTTGAATCATATAGCAATACCATCTGGCCAACCTCAAACTATTTGTTCTTAATATGGAGGTCATGCCATGCCTTTTTCTTTACCTTCTTAGTTGTTTGGATCCATCTTGCTAGTGAGCACCTTTCATCTAACTTTATCAATTCATCTATTCTTTCTTCCAGTGCTTGCTCATCATCCAACCCTCCTGCGCATGCTATACACAGAGATGGTAGCATGAATTCGACCGGAAAAACTGCTTCCGCGCTGAACACCAATTGAAATGGTGTGGCCTTGTTCAATCTTTTATACATTGTTCTGTATGCCCAAAGAACTGCTGACACCTTGTCATCCCAATCCTACCTACCCACATCACATATCTTAGTCAATGTGTGACTAAGGATTTTTTTGAATGCTTCTACAGTCCCATTTGCCTGAGGGTGATAAGGGGTAGTCTTGTGATGGGCTACCATGAATTCTGCCAATAGAATCCTAATGGTTTCATTTAAAAAGTGAGTGCCCCTATCACTTGTTAAACTTAATGGGCACCCATACCTGCTGATAATGTTCTCCCACAAAAATATAGCAACTATGGCTACGGTGCAATCCTTAGTGGGCATGGCCTCTGCCCACCTTGTCAGATAATTAGTACAGGTAATGATATACCACGAGTTAGTCCTTCTTGCAGCCGGTGAGATTGGTCTAACAAAATCTATTGCCCATTTCTCAAAAGGTTCCACACTGGCGATGGGGTGTAAGGGCATCTCATCCCTTCTTCTAGGTTTTCCAAGGCACTGGCAGTGGTCACAGGCCTTGCAAAACTCAATGCAATCCTGGTGAATCGTCTCCCACCATAGTCTGGCGACTAGGATCTTGCACGTGGTTGCATTCCCTGCATAGTGTCCTCTAGCAATCCCACCATGGGATTCTTCTATTATGGCCATGCATTCATGTTCTAATACACACTGGTACAAAACCTCATCATGGCCCATTTTATACAAATCCCCATTGATCAACATGAAGGGAGTGGCACGTATGGCTAACCTTTTCCTTTCCAGTGCTTTCATCCCTTTAGGTGCTACATCTTACTTGAGAGAAACTGTAATGTCTTCTAACTCTGAGGGTACGCACCGCAACCTAAATAGTTACGCATCTGGCATGGTTTCCTCGATACTTTGCACATCCTCTCCTGAATCAATCCTTGATAAATGATCTGGCCCATAATTGTTCTTTCCAGGTTTTACCACCACTCTAAATTCAAATTCCTGAAATAAAAGTACCCAACGACATATGCGCCCTTGCAACACTACTTTGTTTACTAGATACTTCAAGGCCATATGGTCAGTGTAGAATATGAAGGGAGTCACCGGCAGATATTGTCTAAATTTTTGGAGTGCGTAGATCATTGAAAATGCCTCGCGCTCGGTCATTGTATAATTCTATTCTGTTGGTGTCAACTTTCTACTTGCAAAACACAAGGGATTATCAATAATCCCCTCTCCTGGTTGAGAAAGAACAGCTCCCATTGTTATACCAGAGGCATCCACGTGGAAATGGAAATGTTTATCCCATGATGGGAATCATATAATAGGTGGGGTGATAAGCCTTTCTTTTAGAGTGTCAAATGCCCTCTACTGCGCCTCTCCCCACTGAAAGGCACTCTTATGTCTGAGTAATATTTCCAAAGGCATGGTGATCTTGGCGTATCCCTTAATGAACTTTCTATAGTACCTAGTGTGTCTAAAAAATCTGTGCACAGTGCTTTGGCTGGTGGGTTCCCCTAATCCCACAATAACTGCAACTTTCACGGGATCCACCAGTAAGCCCTCTTTGCATATGATATTCCCCAACAACGTTCCAAAAGGAGTTGCAAAGACAAATTTCTTAATGTTGAGGGAAATCCTCAACTTCCAACATCTTTCAAACATCAATCTCAAGTTATCACAATGGTCCCTGACCAATCCATACACTGTCCAATCATCCAAATATACTTGAAGGAACTTGTGGATGAAGTCCTGAAATGCTTGTACCACTATGTGTGAAAATACAACGGGTGCATTCCTCAATCCAAAGGGCATGACCATGTATGCAAAGCTTCCCCACTCGGTGGAAAAAGTTGTCTTTTCTTGGTCTTCCTTGGTAATCCTTACTTGGTGATATCCCAAGAATCCATCTGTAAAGGAATAGACCTCGCACCCAACAACTCCTTCCAAAATCTCTTCAGTGAAGGGGGTGGGAAAAGGATCTATGATACAAATAGCATTCAACTCCCTGTAATCCACACATATCCTAATCCACCCATCCTTCTTTATGTTGATCACCATTGGAATTATCCATTCTGATTCCTCCATAGCCTTAATGATACCGAATGCTATCATTTTGTCTAGCTCTTCTTTAACCCTTACGCACATGTTGGGATTCATCTTGTAAGGCCTCTTCCTGACCAGATGCGCACCATCTTTCAACTTTATCCTCATTTCCCATAATGAATGGTGGACGCCTTTCAACTCATGGTATCCGCAAGGGAATAAATCCTCAAATTCAAGCAAGAGATCGATGATCTTTGATACTTCCTTGTCTAACCAGTAGTCCCCAATGATAGCTTCCTTGGGATCCTTCTCTGAGCCGATGTTAAATTTCTTGGTTTTGAGTGGTTCATGATACACATGTGCACATGCATCCATAATGTCAACTACCTCACGCGTCCCAACTGAATGGTCAACATTCAGGCTCTCCATCTCCTCTCCATCAATAATGTATACCATCTTTCCTTTCTCCTTTTTAGCACACGTGCACTCGAATTGTATGTCTTCTGGTTCCTCCTCTTCGAACTGCGCTTCCAAGCTAGGTCCACCAAGTAAGTCTACTAATCTATCTTCCGCCATGGTGCAATCCCCCAGAGTGAGGCGCTTGATAGCCTACAATTCCTCATCAACCAGTTACTTGGTACTTTGGTACTCGAATGTGTGAACCAGGTCAGCCGCTAATTCCTGCCAATTTCCCGTCTAGAGGTGAGTTTTAGAATGGATGTACCAAACACGTGCATAACCTTGTAGTGTCGAATACAACTTGTGAACCCAAAGGGAGGGTGGTAAAGCTTCCATGCCTTCTCCCCAGACCCTCTCACATGCCTGGATGTGGGAAGAGGCGGGTTCATTGCCATTATAATCCTTGATAGCTGTGGGTATATTACTCCTCAAGAATCAGAAAATGAGCACAATTCTAACTTCACACCATTCCAACAAGTTTTCACTATGCGCAACCCACCACCTCTCTATTGTTCCTATCAAAACATAACCCAGCATACCTTGTGGCTCATCCTCCCTCCATTGAGCTTCCATTTCTCTCAAAAAGTCCTCAGGGTATGCATCCCTAGAATACTTGGTTATTTCCTTTCCTCCTAGGCACCAAACTATACACATCATGGTTACCTTGGTCACTGATCCTTTCAGATATCACCCAATCAATTTCATAAGTCCCATGCACCCAATTATCACATGTTATACTAGTAGTATCACTGACAGATTGAGCATCATCAAACTGGATGACTCCTTCTGTAGGGTGGATGGTCTCTAGATCTCTTATGGAGTGCACATATATTCTATCCAGGACTTCCTCTCCAAGGGGTTCAGTATAGGGTGTGGAATTTCCATCAGCAAGCGGTATAATCACCCTCTCTTCCTTATTTTCAAAGCTTATATACCCCTTGTTAAACCGGAGATCTACATTATTCTTATAGCACCACGGGTGCCCAAGTAATAATGGGAAATTATCTACCTCGGCAAGCACCAAGACTTCAAAATCCCCAGTGAACTTAGTCCCCTGAATGGTAATGGTCACATCCTTCAAGACACCTATGGGCATTACCTTTGTCTTATTTGCCATATACAACACATTTGAAGATGGTTGTAATGCAGGTCTTCCCATTTGATGCAGGCATCCAGAGTGAGAACATTAACCTCCATGCCTATGTCAATGAGGATGTTGCTAAGTAGACATCCATCCACTACTGTGTTCAAGGTGATCTCTTTGTCATAATCAAGGCTGTGAGGTGGGAGGTTTGCATGCAGGATCTTCCTTTCATGCTCTTCCCCAGTGCGTGGTACCTTTTCTCTCAACCATGCTCCTAGCAGGGGAATAAAATTATCTTGCCTCAGTAGTTTACACACCTCCTTAACCTCGTCCAAGTCATCCTTTGGTGATTCTACTGGTCTTCTTTTCTCATCTTTTCTAGTTTTCTCTTTTAAGCATTGGATCTCCCCTTGTAAGCTTCAAATTACATCCATGGTTTCCAGGTAGACTTCTTTCTGGTGAGCTGGTTTTGGATACTTCCGATGTACTACCTCTTCCCTTGAAACCAGGGGTCTCTACTTAGGCACTTCCCTTGCGCGTGTGGACTCCACCCTTGTTGTTACCATAACAGGCTCTAGTTCTGATTCACGTATTACTCGCGGGAGCCATTATGCATCATCCTTCTTAATACTCACCATGGCAGTGCCCTTATCCTTCTGGTGTTGCTGACTCATATGTTCATATAACTCCAGGCACTCTTCGTACTTATGTTTTTTTCCACACCAGGAGCATTGTAGAAGATCTGGACATTCGTACTTATAATGGTCTGTGGCTCCACAATTAAAGCATGTTCCACACGGGAACTCACTTCTTCCCCCATGGTTACCACGGCCATGAAATCCTCCATGAAATCCCCTCTCGCATGCACCTCCATCTCCACATTCTTCATACCGACATTCATCTCCTTTGGAACTACTAGAAATGCCAGTTTGGCGCACACTAAGATCAATTGCCTCATGAATCTGATCAATGAATCTACAATCCTTGGTGTCATGTGTGGTTGAGGTACATATCTTGCAATAACAAGATATGTTTTTACAGATCACGTGCTGTAAAAGGGGGCACCTACTTACATCATGGTCCCCATGACATATTTCACAATTTACCGCTACAACGCGTACCACCTTCTGAGTACATATCCCACCATTATCCTTTGTGTGCCCTTCTATGTCACAATTTGTGCACCACATCCCACCGTGAGTCTCTAGAACTATGTTGGCAGATAATTTCTCCAACTTCTTAGCCATGGCAGTGATCTAAGCCTCCAGAAATGGGCTAACACCAGTGTCAACACTACCAACTACCTCAGTGTGCAAAGTAGCTTCCAACACTTCACGCGGGTCCATGAATGTTTTATGAGACAAAGCCCTCCTAAAGGGTGTGATCAACCCTCCAAAAAACCACTGAGCATGTTGTGAAGGGTGGATATCATAAGATAGTTTAGATAATAGATTTTTAAAGTGCACATCATATTCTCACACACTCTCTTCCATTCCCTACTAATTTCTTTGAGAGAGATGATGCTCTTTTGTTCAAACTCAGGTATGTGGAATTCCACCAAGAATGCATTTTTCAACACGGTATAATCCACAACAGTATGATGAGGTTCATACTTTCTATACCAACTATGCACGCATCCTTGCAAGGTTGTTGCAAATTGACTGGCCTTTTGATCCTGGGTCATGATCCCCTTCACGTGCCATAGCAGCTCACACTTATGCACATGCTCTGTGGCATCTTCTATCCCACTGTAATCTGGTAAGTGTAGAGACATCTTGAAAAATACTTGAGGAGGTGGCTGAGGCCCTTGTCCTCCTGACCCAGTCCCTCGATTTCCTTCGGTGTTTCCTCCTCTACCAGACCCACTAGATCCTGAGCCACCAGCTCCACCACTTCCACCTCCAGATCCTCCTGTGTTAGGTACAGGGCCTATGCTTTTGTTGTGCCAAACATTCCCGTCATCCCACTGAATTACATGCCAAAAGTTTGTGAACTAGTGCCACTCCCAGTCGTATTTCCTCCACCACTTCCTGACGCACTCCCAAAACCACCTGTATATATGCCTTGTCCAAACATTCCACCAAATACTGGAATAGTGTGTGAAGCCATAGAAGTCCCAAATGAGAAGTTGTATCTTCTGGGCACCGATCAGTTGCTTCCACTGATATCAAATGGATCAACTATAATTTTCCCTCATTCAAACAAACCAAGTGCCAAGGTTCGGTCACTAGGTGGGGTCAGATGCATGCCAATGACTCTTCTTTCTCCATGCGATGGGCTCTCATCAGAAGCTGAGGGGTTCTCTCTTCCATGCTTGCCAAGATGGGGTAGCACAGACTGTTCAGGCTCCACATCCTCCATGTGAACCTCTTCTCCCAAAAACATCTGCCTCCATGGATCCATCGTAAATGCAACCTCACACCATCTCGCAATCTCCCTCTCATGCTTCACCATACTTGAGCCGTCTCTCCTCCCTTTCCTTTTCAGTCGTTATATCAGCCATCTTTCCCCAACCTAGCTTCCTCGCCAAGTGCTCAGAGTGGTTTAGCCAGCCATTGGGAATGCCTCTAAACTCATGGTTACCATCAAGATTTTGATTGCTAGGGGGATAGCCCACAAAAACAATCCTCTGGGCTCCCACAAAAATTCAAACTCAGTAACTTCCAGACAAGAATACGTGGAAATTGCGTATTCTAGAGTGTAGCTAGCCAATACTCCCTTCCACCAGTGATCTATAGCATGGGTCCATGTTAGATCAGCATCTTGTAAGTTCTGGTATGTTTCTTGGGTCTAAGGGTGTGATTTATAATACCACCCCGACCTAGATGCATATGCTGAGAGCCACTCAAATAACTCTACTAGGAAAAAACAAAAGAAGGTTTCGTACAACTCATGATAGAGAGTGTCTTCCACCCATCTTTGTGTATCAAACTCAGGTCTAGTACTGAATCTCTGAGAAAACTCATCCTTCGTGCTTTTAAACCAATTTTCAACACCTTTAAGTGTTAAGTGCCCCATCATCACTTTTTACACAGACCATGATGTATGCCATGTTCCACTAAAACTTCAAAAAGAGGTCCCGGCATTAGAACCAAGATGTAGTCATTTTTTCACCCACCAAGAATAAGGGAACCTCATGCACACTGGCCTATCACCCAACGGGCAATGGGTGCTCACCCAAGGTGTGTGAGAGGGAGTCGAGTCTCTCTTTTATGTGAGTTTAGTGGAAGGCATCATTCATGATCTTGAATTAGTGATTTAAAGGACATGAATAAGCTATAGAGCTCAGAACGACTTCTATACCCTTTCAATCATATCAAAAGTAAAATCACTTAACATAATTAATAGAACTAGGAAGTTGTAAATCCACAAATAGACTTAACATTCAAATAAGGTTCATGATTATACAAGAACAAAAGCATAATAGAAATATGCAGATAATACAAAGAGAAGATCTTAATATAATTGTCATGGTAACCTTATCATATTCATTCATAACATTACTATAGAATATCACAGAAGGGGAGACCGTAGTCATAAACCATATCTGGATCCATACATGAAGACTTTCGAAACAAAATTTACATTCCCCATTCCCTTATTACATCCTTCCTATAATCATCTACCCTTTTTATCCCATAGTTCTCACAGTAATTTTGTAGAGCTCCACTTCCTTCCTTGGGTTCTCCTCCTTTTTTTCTTTGCTAAGGGCATGCATATATATAGGCATCTGATCTCCAACAAACTCCTCTACAACCTCAGATCTGGCCCCAAGTGTCAAGGTGTGGATCGCCTCAGGTGCATGCCTCTCCATGTCATGATTAGCTTTTTGGATCTTCTTATCGCAAGGTATATTCCTTCTAGGACACCCTATTTCCAGGCTGAAACCTTATCCAAACGGAACACATTCTTCATGTGTTCTGTCCAAAAGGATGAAAATGGCTAAGTCCCGAATTGTGCTTTGTTCGTGCTCGTCCTTGGTTCTCTAAGAACCCTTTTTGAATCCTGCCTTATGCACCTTAACTTGCACGCTTCCTCCGGCCATGCACGCCTACGCACCTTTAAGATTTGGTAGCTACATTAGGGTCCCAACACCCTTTTTTTCACTTTCAAGACCTAAAAATTCATTAAATAAGAACATATTTCATACTTATTTATTCTCAATGTGATATTAATCATTAAATCATTCATCTCATGCCTCAAACAACTCAAACTTTCAGCAAGAACAAACTTGTCCTGAAATATAGCATACAAACCTCTTCACAAATTGACCTAAAAGAGACATCAAATGACATTGGAAATATATTTGAATCACCTTTCCATAACATATTACAAATCCTTCCAAATCTAATTGGAAGGCCTTCGACCAAGTAAATCTCTATAGACTGCTTTTTATGCCTTCTTGGACTCAAGAACTGAAAATAATCCTAACATACTCCATCATACAAAAACTCACTTCAACACTCAAAAAAGCATGGAACACACTTATACATCAAGTATAATCACTCATAAATCTTCACCAAGAAAGAAAAACTCATAATCATCAACTTAGCTCTTGTAGCCATTTAACACACTACTAGCACAAAAAACCTTCAAACTTGAGCCTCAAAGAACATATAATTAATTTATCATACCTTATATAATAATAAAGTTTGATATGCCATTAAAAATATATATGAACTATATTTACAACACAACTTTAATTGATTCTTAACTCCCCTTGTAGCTACTACAATGTCAAATTTACTACAAGCTACTTCAAACTGCCCCAAAAACCAATCTTCATAAATAGGGCACACTTTGAACTTTTTCATAAAACAAACCATGACCTTAAACCTTCATGAACATCTAGATAAACTCCAAGGATATCATAAATGCTAATTTATACTTTACCCTTTTTGGACAACTTTTCCTTAAACTGGAACTCTTCATAAACAAGAAAATTAAGGTGGGGCCCACATATTCCCCCATGCTCTAATATACCTTTCTAAAAATATGGAAGAGTACTCTACAACATAAAATCATAAATTTTTCATAAACAATCAAAATTGGTCTAGTATACTCAATCTTCTGCAAGCTGATCTTAGCTAGGGTTTCAAACCAACTTACCTTCTTAACGATCGTTCATAAAAACATGACAATCAAACCACCTCATTATTTTTTTTGAAAGCTTCATAAATAACCTAATAAGCTATTCTAAATATCTCAAGTCCCCATTAAAATCATACAATTCATAACAAGCATCAGAAGGTCCACTTTTGGTTTAAAAACACATAGAAACATACCCAATTATGTCAAAACTTACATAACTTTCAATTCCCATGTGAGAATGACATGAAACTTGTCATGAATCACCGTGAAAACATCCTTTAACTTTTGAAACTCACCTTATAGTTCAAATATAACTGGAACCCTCTATCCACAATGACTTACCTATGCTTACTTGTCTATTTCTCATTGTTTGTTTCCCAAGGACCTCAAATATGAATCATAATTCTAAAATTTGACCTAAAACTCACCATACACCTCAGTTAAAATTCCACCATACTACTACCATGATCTAAAAAGACTGATTTGGTATAAATCTCACATCTATGTCTCATATTGCATGCTCCAGGGCTAGAAACAAGCTTGGAATGACCTGACTGAACATTAAAAACTCATGAAATGACCTTGTTGACCTCATGTAGACCCATAAACATTCATGAAACATAATTAGGACAATGCTTGACCTCATGACACACAAAAAACAACTTAGGAGAGCTCAAACAGTGAGTCGGCTCACTATACCATGCACACGGATTTCTTAAAAATCACCAAATCTTGACACTACCAATCAACCTTCATATTTGACATCTGAATAACATCACATGGAGACACACATGACCTCATGACACCATTTTATATCAATGGATTTTAAATAGATGAGAAGATAGACACACAATAGCCAACAAATACATTATGGTTTTGTGAGATCGGGATCATAATACATATGGGTTTTTGTTTGATATTGGAGATCCGATTTAAAGCATATCTTTCACAAAACCATGCACTCCTTTAGATATTGTAAAATGACTCTTTTCTCAAGACCAGAAAGCCTTCAAATATGCAACTTTGACCCCAAATTCTCAAAATGATTTATGAAAATCTTGAAACATGTTTTCAAACCTCGTATCATGCCAAAACAATCATCAGATTATGTCAAATCATAAGAAAAGACCAAATTATCCTCCTTTTTCTAAAACTTCCCTTTAGGCTTCTTGAGAACAAGGTCACTGGTGAGTTGGTGGTTGGAGAAAACTACTAGCAATTAGAATGAACCAAAATCACTTCTTAGTACCCTTTATGCCTCTTAAGGTGTGGGTAAAAATTCTTGGCTCAACTCTCACTACAAATGCCCTTGCTCCACTATCTCTCTTTGAGTCTTATATCTCCTTTGGTATCCTTGCTTTGAGATGTTTTAGGGTATAAATTTTGATATGCTAACTCAAATGTCAAAAAAATTACCTTTATGAATACCTATTTGGGGTTTTCTTATATGTGTAAAATTTCATAGTACCTTGTTTCACAAAAATCCTCCCAACCTCACTAATCTAAGCTCTCAATCATGTCATTAATGTCTTGCTACAGGCTTGTAGACAACTGATATAAAATGTGGTTTTTATAGATTGTTTCAAATCTTTCAATGTTATAAATATATGAGGTTAGGGGATAAAGATAATACCTTATAAATTTCAATTCCAAATTTTGAGTATAAGTCCTCCAAATCTTATTTTTACACTAAACCCTAAGAGGGTTTTACACAAATCCCATGAATGTCATTTTTCTCACCATTTGATTTGTACTTTTCTTCAATGCTTCAAACCACCTACAATAGGTCTATGAAAACATTTAGGATCTTAATAACATGATATCAACGTCATTGACATCACCCAACTATGTAAATGATTAAAATTTCAATTGTTTTGCCCTCTAAAATAGGGTATCACCAACTGTTAGGGTTTTTTAAGGAAATATTAATTTAATCAATCCTCCTTCAGGGACTCTTAGAATTATGGGGACACAAATCTTGTATTATACTCAAACATATCACCCTCTCTTTTCTCAAGAGCACTTTACAGTGTGTTAAACTTGTATTGATTTCACTAAAAAATAATTTTCTACGTGTTGCATATATTTTTTTAAGTTTGATTCAACACAAAAACCAATGGATTCTCACTAAAATAAATATTGAAACACATAAATTCTTCTTACTACTAAAGGTTCTCAACTAAATGGTCTTTACACACACATGCATAAATTTGAACAGTTAATACTAGTTTGTTTGTAAACAAAAACCTATTAAATCTTCTTGGAGCTCCAATATATTCCTTTCCATTCAAATGATCCTCTCTGAAAAATACTTACAATCATGTTTTTATACCTCTCTATTCACGTTTATTCTCATAACCATCAACTATGGTCATAAGACAAGGATATATGGAGGTTACATTCTTGTAAAAGGATATAAAATAAGGTTTATAAGCTACATGACCAAACAAAGCAACATGAAGAGACTCTTAAGACTCCACAAGGATTATAACATCCTTTAAACATTCTTATTATCACTTCTAAGACCCCTACTACCTTACTAGAAATCCAAAATTGGCTCAACAAATGCAAATTTTCAAATTACTCAAAAAGGAGGGAAAATATAAATTTGAATTTTTGTCCACTTGAGCCCTAACAAAACAACTTGAACTGACTCATAGGGACTTCTAAATAACCTAACACACCAAAAATTGTACTGACATGCCTATATTATTCTCAGGAGTGATGATCCTACATCAAGATATGTAATTACATGTGTTGTGAATTTTTAATCTTAATACGAAGCTCGAAATAAAAAAATGGAATGGTCATATGTGTTTTGGGAAGTCCATTATGAAATCATGAATTGAATACATGTGGGTTTTGTTTGACATTTGAGATCTGGGTACTAGTCAGAATGTTTGGGTATGTACAAAGTTGAAATTTAGACACAACTTATATAGAGCTTCATTATTATTTTTATTAAGATCAGCTCATTTCGGAAGCTTATCTAATAATATTGTTTAATAAGATCTTCTAGAGTTATTTCATTATTATTCAGTTCAATCCTTCATAGTTTTGTGAACACCATTTGTTACATAGATCTTAAAAATCTTGATTGTATTTTGGGTTTCTAGCACATTATGAGATTTGCTAATATCATTTGTTTATTAAAATATTTAGAACATGAATATTACTGAACTCTCTCTATCTCTCTTTCTTTGAGCATGTTTTGATTGAGATAATAATTATGAAATTGAATTTAAATATGTTTTGGATTATTTTGTATATCTGTAAATGTTATAAAAATAAATAAAGATATTATAGAGCTTTGTTGTATTTATGTGGTTCAACTAATCTCCAAGCTTGAGTACTATCATTATTTTAGCTCTTATTGAGCATGACTATTATAACCTGTCTATGAACATGTTTCACTTTTGGATTAATAAAGGAAATATGGGATAGGAAATAGGAATGATATAGTTTCTTATAAACCAATAATGATTATTCTTCTGCCTCTGCATACTTTATTGGTTTTGATCATTATAATTTTGGAAGGTGTAGGAAATGGGAAATAGACAGGGTAAGATAAAAACTCTTCTAAGAGCACTAATGATTTACATTAGTTTAAATTAAACTCCCTTATGATCATAATATGTAATCTTATGATTAAAATTTTCTTGTTGATATGTTTTCATTGTTTTTATTATATTGAACACATTGTGTTTGGGAATGAGATATGAAGTTTTGTTAAAACGTAAATGAACTTGTTGGTTAGATATTGTTTCTTCTATGAGCTTGACTAATAGTATGTTTCATTCAATTTAAAGATATTTGATGTAATATAATAGTTGAGTGGCTTTATCTCCTCCTTTGATGTTTTTGATATCATTACGATTGTTAAGTTTATAGATGAAAACATGTGATTTGTTGTTATTTAGAATCTTGAAAGGAATGAAGGTTTAATTATAAAGGAATTGACTTCTATTTAGTGAATTGTTGTTTCAAATATTGGATTATAGAAATAAAGGAAAAAATTAACATGTTTCATTATCATCTAAATGTAAAGTTTAACAGGCGGGTTTCATATAGTGAAAGTGAACATAATGTTTTTAATAAATATGAAGTATCATTTTTATACATGTGAAAGAATTCTTATTATAAACTAGGAAGTTTATAATTATAACGTATTGATTATGAATAAACTTGACCATAACTTATTCTGGTATTTCATTATGATTACAACATGGAATATGATTTTGCGGACTCTTGTCAGTTCTTATGAATTGAACCATCTCTATTCTCTCTCCTACAATTTGATGGAAAGAGTGACATTCTTTAAGTGACTATTTGGATTTAATTATGATTGATTTATGTCTTATAATATTTTGATATAAATATAGAAAGGATTATTATAATCAATTGGTAATGCGAATGAAATGTTTTCACATCTTATAAATGGGTATTATGGCCCAATGCATTATCTTCAATTAAATTGTATATCATTATTAATAAAGAATAAGGTTTATCCTTATTTAAATCAAAATATATGACTTAGCTGATTTGTGACTTATCTTCTTGGATATGAAAATTATGATATATTGTTTATACATTTGATTATTAATAAAGCTGGTTATTTGTAATTTATATATTATGTGTTGATTTCATTGATTCAATTGAAATTATCAAGTGAACTGAATGCATTTGACATTTAAACAATAATGATATCAATGAAAATTAAATAAATATGTTTAGAGATATTGTTTTACCTTATGATATTAAATGGACTAATCACGATAAGAAATGTGCTTAATGGAATAAATACTATTCTTAACGAGTGAATGTAATGAAACAAATCGATATGGGAAATGATTAGTAAACTTATACTTAGCGATGAATAATGCGGGGTAATAGTATGATAAGAGAGAATAATAAAAGTTAGTAACTATTTGAGTTACTATAACCCTTTTATGAGAATATAATATCGTGTATCAACACATTTTAATGTTTCATAAACAACGACTTAGTAACTTTATCTAACAAGGGTAACTTAAAGAATAAATGAAGCATAAGTGTAATGTCCCTTAATCTTTTCATTAGTATCCTTCCCATACTTAGGATGGCTACAAGAAGGGTAGTGAAGATGTAATGATGGAAATAATTACGTGGTCACTATATTTCCCATATGGATCCTAAGATGGTAAGGATAGGATCCTTTTGTTTAGTAAGATGATTCGAACATGGAATCTTATTCTTATAATCTAAATCATCATTTTATACAAAAAAACTTAATCTAGATATATGTGTTGAGATGGTTGTGTGTTGAATAAAGACAAGTTTCGTAGACTTATGTTCAGGCTTGAAACTAAGCTTGTAAAGCAATGCTTAAAATCCTTGGCCAAAGTAATGTAATAGTTAACTACATTTTCTATTCACAAATCCCCTATTTATTTTTGTCAGATACTGGATGGAATAAAACTAGTATTATTTTGAGGTAGACACTTAGGAGATACACATAGTTCTCATAACCTTTAAAAAAATTAACCAAGTATACAATATATACACACTTGGGTAGAGTGTTTTAAGGGAGATCTTGGAGATTTGGATATACCCTTACAATTGTACATGGTTATCATATGTTATCAAATGGATTATGAATATTAAATAATGGTGTATTATTTAGCAGCAAGTTAAATAATAATGCTAATCATTAGAATCATAATTATAGTTAAGGGGTTTGTTTTTTTAAAAAAACCCTTAGTTTGGATGAATCATAACATGTGTTTTACAGTTTAGTATCATAGCGAAAGGTTTATCATCTCTTAGAATTAATGGGTTCTTAATGATAATAGACATCATATCCTTTTATTAACATTATATGATGGTTAGGAAAAGGGTGAACAATGAGGCTATAACTAGTTCAAGAAATGTTGAAGGTTCAATAGCTCAAAAGATAGATGAAATTCTAACGCTCCATTAGGGCACCCAACACTGGATAACTACCTTGGAGTAGTAGGTAGTGGGTGAGAATGAAGAGCATGAGGAAGAATAACCTGAATAGTGAGAGGAAGAACAACTTGAACAACCTAATGCTAAAACTTATCAAAGGGATAAAAGAGCTCACTTTCCTAATGAACTGTCAAGGGACATAAAGTGGATCATCCCAGCCAATTTTGATGGAACTAATTTGGGGGATGGAGCTGAAACTTGGTTAAGTGAAATGGATAAGTGCTTTGAAATAAGCTACTTTTCGAAGGAAACAAAATAAATTTGGGGTGTTTTCTAACTCTCCAATGAAACATCTTGGTGGGATAACCGTAAGATGGAGTTAAGAGTTGATACTTCCTTCATCACTTGGGATCAATTCAAGGTATAATTCCACTAACGCTAGTTTCCTCATTTTTATTTTGACCAGAAAATGTCTAAATTTTAGAATCTAACTTAGGGTAAACTGAGTGTGGTGGAGTATAGGGAATGTTTTACTAAGCTATTGAAATACATTCCTCAATACCAAAAATATGAAAATTTTAGGATCCATAATTTTATTATGGGATTAAACCCAAACATAGGAGGTGAAGTAGATGTTCATGGACCATTTGTAATGGAATTAGAGTTTGAAAAACCTATAAGGAAGGAACATAATTTGCAAACAATTTTAGCCTTTAGAAAAGAGAAGTGTAAGAAGAGTGTTAGCTCACCTGCACCATTAGCTCCTGGGAAAACATGGCGGAAGAGAGAAGGAAAAAAAATGAAGACTGTCAAGAAAGGTGCAACAACTAAACCTACTGCAAACACAAGTAAAATTGAACAGAACAGTGTGTATTTTGGTGAAAATGAATTTGAGAGGAAAGGTCCTGTTGGGGGTGTTTTAAATGCAGTGGTGATCATTATGAAAATAATTTTCCCCAAAATAATTAGGGGAACAACCAACATCAAATGATTCATACTACAGTGGGTAACCACCAAGATAAGAAATATGATACCCCAATAGAATTTCTAGGTAAGATTTATGGTTATCATGTTGCTATTTTGTTTGACACCGGTGTTACCAAGTAATTTATTTCAAGTAATTTAGTTGGTAAATTTTCCAAGAAATATTGATTAATGGAAAACTATTGGACTATTCAATACGGTAATGATGATATTCATATGGTATACCAATGTCTATTTTAAGTAGCACTAGAATTACCTATTATTACTATTTACCTTGACCTCTATGTGACTCCATTAGGATCTTATGGCATCATAATATGAGTAAATTGGTTATCCAAACACAAGGCAAAAATGGAATATTTTTTGAAATGAAGAGAATGTCTTGATGACACACAGGAAATAGGCATCATTTAGGACATTAAGAGAGATTTTTGAAGTTAGAAAAATCTCTATAATACTAAAAGGAACGATAACCAAATCGTACCAAGCCAAGAACACAGATGCTAATCAAACACCACGATCAATAAGATGAAAGCAATTCGCTAGAATAACTTTACATAAAACCTTTGTAAACAAATGACAAGCAATATCATATATTATTATGGAACTCAATGAAATACAATGAGAATGGCCCTTGCTTATATAGGAAAGGAATAACAATCTAAGAACCAGTCAAGGTCGTAGATCAAGCCATAAATCAAAGAAATAAATAGTCATCAAAGAACTAGTTAAGTCCATAGATTTAGGAGAGAACTAGGCATCAAGGATCTAGTCAATACCATAGATAAAGAAAAGAACTATACCTAACAACTAGATAATATCCCCCTAATATCTAAATAAATAAAATAAATATCCACACACTTAAGTGGGTGAGGATAAATACAATAAAGGTAAATAAAGTACCTAGGTGAACATGGGCTAAGATAAATACCTAATCTAACACCCCCCTTCAAGTAAATATAGGGGCCAAAATAGAAGTGGCATGTCCACAGTATGAGTTCTGGTAACTAGGCCTGATGAGGTACTCATGTACAATAACTGGGGAAAAGGGACAATGCAAGGTACCTAAAACCAATAACAACAAAGTAAAGAGAGTAAAAACCCACTGCAAGTCATCCCAAGAAGCTCGGCTCAAAAAAATTCATACAATGTTGAAGAAGTTTGGTGTGCACTGTGGTTTGAATCCACTGCTCGATCACAAAACTAAAAAAAATGACACTGGGCTTCACCAGAATAGCTCCATACAAGGAGATTTTCAATGGAGTGATGTCGAAAGTGCAACAAAAAAACCAAACATAATTCGATCAACTACTACAAATATGTGTGCCACGATTCAAGAATAATAACCAAAGCAACAAGGCAAGGACACAAAATCCAGAGTATCACGATCCAAGAAAAGCCAAGGTAACAAAGAAATGACACAAAAGCTGAAGAAGAAGGATCAGCACCACACCCTCCCATACTACTGAATGGGTGGAGTGATGCACCACACCCTCCCATACTACTGAATGGGTGGAGTGATGTCATAGATCTGTATGAGTTTCCAAAAATCAACTACTTGAACACTGATAAAATAACACTAGGCTTCACTAGAATAGTTCCCCCACAACAGAGATTTTCAACATGCCAAAAGTGTCAAAAATACAGATACAAAATCTCTCAACAAACAAGAGAGATACACTACACCTACTAAAGAAAAATTCTCAAAACAAGAAGCATTACAATGCAGAAGGTATAAAAAGTGGAGCAAGAGGCTGAATGGTGGAGGAGCCATGCTTGTAGAGTCCTCTCAACGAATTCCTATGTTGCATTACAATGAGTGATCAAGGTATCCACCCCAAAGTCAAGCACGGAGAGGATGAATGAATGGATGTTTGAGCCATATGACTTGGTGTAGAAATGCACAATGGGTCTCAATGCAAAGGAACATTAGAATGTGTGTCAGCTTGCCATCAGTGTCTGACAACTAAAATATCCACCCCAAATCAACACTGAATGAAGGTGTAGAAATCATGTGTTACATCATGACTTCCTGTAGAAAGAGTCGAGCAATGGGTGCATCGCAAAGGAACATTAGGATGTCTGTCAGCTTGATCATGTCTGATCAACTATGAATTATCATGTTTCTCAAAACCTGAATGTCAAGGTGTAGATAATTCCACTGTGTTACTCATGTGGATCCTCATGGGAGAGTCGAGCAATACAAAAATAGGATCTCTGTCAATGTGTGAATACCCAATGAATTATCTAGCTCGAAAACCATATGTCATGGAGGTAATTCCACTTAACATGTGGACTATGGGAAACAATACCCTATGAATGTCTGCCAATACCTCCGCTAGTGAAACCCATAGAATGGAGCATGTGAGAACAAAATGCAGTGGTATTCTTCTCAAAATAGCTATGCATAAGAGCAGAAGTAGGATACATAACATGTGTTACTGTAATAGGCACAGATGTGGAAGAGCATGTAGTAACAAGCCACATAGGCTTAGGATCATCAAGAGCAGTAACAGGCTCAAAGAATGACAGATCAATGTCAGTGGGTATAAGAGAAACAACTACAAGTGGACTAGGAGCATGGATATGGCTGTCTAAAATATGATGTCAATGTTGTAGGCTAACAAGTGTTTGCTGCAGGGAGTGTAGCTGAAATTGCATCCACAATTGATTACAACACTCCTCCATATTTGGCACTTTATAATGAGTGCGTGTTAAAATATGGCACTTTATAATTATAGTGAAATTATCAAAATAAATATTTCTAATGGAAAGATCACAAAAAATAAGCACTTTTGCAAAAAACGGCACTCAAAACCGAGTTACCAATCAAAAGAAACAAGTTTTTCAATATTATGTTCTACTATTTAATTTAGCTGCCATTAAAACAAAAATAAATGTTCTTGCCTTCACCACATTAAAAAATGAAAGGGGGTTGGAGTTTAACAAGATTCAAGCCCTCATATGACCATACCATATGACCAAGGGCTAAGGTATGCATGCAGAAATGGTCAACTTTACAAGCCAAACAAAAACAAAAAAACAAAAACAACAAAAACAAAAACTGCCTCCAGAAATGGTCAACTTTACAGTCGATCTTAGGGTTTTTCTAGCTTCTGAATCCAATGGAATCCTCTATTTTTCATAAAATCGCATGCAACAATAAAATTTGACCAAATCCAAAATATATGAATATATAAAAAAATTATTTGCAAAATAAAACTTACAGACGGATGGATGTCAATAGCAATCTCCTTATCTGATACCATAAAAGGGACGATAGCCAGATCATACCAAGCCAAGAAAATAGATTATAATCAAACACCACAATAAATAAGATGAAAGCAATTCACCAGAATAACTTTACATAAAACCTTTGCAAACAAATGAGCAACAATATCATATATTATTATGGAACTCGATGAAATACAATGAGAATGGGTCTTGCTTATATAGGCAAGAAATAACAATCTAAGAACCAGTCAAGGTCATAGATCAATCCATAAATCAAGGAAAGAAATAGTCATCAAAGAACCAGTTAAGTCCATAGATTTATGAGAGAACTAGACGTCAAGGATCTAGTCAATACCATAGATCAAGGAAAGAAATATACCTAACAACTAGATAATATCCCCCTAATATCTAAATAAATAAAAGAAATATCCACACACATAAGTGGGTGAGGAAGAATACAATAAAGGTAAATAAAGTACCTAGGTGAACATGAGCTAAGGTAAATACCTGCTCTAACAAATACAACTTAAGAAATCCAAAAGCAAAGGTTACATGTTGTGTGTAATTAAAGTCTCATATTTTAGTGAGGAAGGTAAGACTTTGTTGGAATATATTCCACTTTTATGTGAGTATAGGGATGTCTTTCGGCAATAATTTCCTAGAATTCCTCCTAAAAGAGATTTTGATTTCATAAGTGACATTAAACCTGGAACTAAAATACTATCGAAATCACCTTATAGAATGAGAACAACTAAGCTAATTGAACTAAAGGAACAAATAAATGAACTCTTGTCTAAAAGATTGATCCAACCTAGTGTGTCTCCTTGGGGAGAACTAGTCATTTTTGTTAAAAAGAAGGCTGGAACGTTAAGGTTATGCATTGATTATTACATGTTTAACAAATCGACAACAAAGAATAGATATTATTTGTCAAGGATTGATGAAATTTTTATTAGATGAGAGATGCATCTATTTATTCAAATATTTATTTACAATATGGCTATCATCAGTTAAGGATAAAATATGAATATATTCATAAAACAATATTCAGAACACATTATGGGAATTATGAGTTTACTATTTTTCCTTTTGAACTCACTAATGCACCTACAACATTTATGAACCTTATGAATGATATTTTTCAAGAATACTTAGATAAGTTTGTTCTAGTTTTTCTTGATGATATTATGATTTACTCTAAGAACATTGATGAGCACAATGAATACTTAGGAATAGTGTTATCAGTGCTGAGAAAGAGGAAAATTTATGGTAATATTCAAAATGTTTTTTTTTATCAAACTGAAGTACAATATCTTGGCCACGTCATAAAAAAGGATGGGATTTCTATTGACCCATTAAAAATCAAATCTATTACTGAGTAGCCAACACCTAAAAATGTACATGAGGTAAGAAGTTTTATGGGACTGGTTGAGTATTATAGAAAGTTTGTTAAGGAATATTCAAGCATGGTTGGACCAATTAATTTTTTGTAGAAAACGATAAGAAGTTTTTTTGGATTGATAAATGTGAAAATGTATTTAACTTGTTGAAAGAGAAACTTACAACATCAAATGCATTGAAGGTTCTGGATCCTAATGGAAACTTTACTGTGGTAATTGATGCCTCAGGAAAAGGTATTGGAGGAATACTTCTTCAAAATGATCAAATAATTTCTTATAAGGGTATAAAATTGAAGGTACATGAGAATAAATATGCTCCCACAACTTATAACTTGCTCCAATAGTTCATGCCTTACAAATATGGAGGCATTATTTGCTAGGAAACCATTTAAACTAAAAACAAACCATTTGGGGTTGAAATACATTTTTACGTGGCCTAATTTCAATGTAATACATTATAGGTAGATGGAATTTATATCCCAATATGAATTTGATATTAGTTACATCAAAGGAAAGGAAAGTCAAGTGGCTAATGTGATGAGTCGCAGGAAGCATATTTCCACAATTGTGACCCTTAAAAATCAGTTTAAGGAAGAAGTTAATAAACAAATTCAAACTAATCCATACTATCAACATGTTAAAACTCTATTAGCAACATATTTAAATGATAGAAGATATAGGGGTTTTCATTTTGATAACGAAGGAATATTACGGTATTAAAAAAGAGTTTATGTACCCATCGGTAATGATCTTAGAATGAAATTCATGAAGGAATTTTGTGATGCATCGTATTCTAAGAATCTAGGGTTAACAAAGTTGTTGGCCAATGTTAAAAAATAGTTTTTTTAGAAGGGAATGAAGAAAGATATGATAAATTATGTTACACATTATCTAGAGTGCCAACATGTAAAGGTGGAACACTTGCATCCCACAGGTCTATTGTATCCTCACAACATTCTGCAGTATAAATGGAAGGTAATCTATATGGATTTTATGCAAGGAATTTCATTATCAAAAAACAAACATGATATGATCTTGGTAGTAGTGGATAAAGTGAAAAAAGTAGCTCAATTCATCTTGGGAAATATTAAGGATGATTCCTCAATACTTACAAAGTGGTTTGTGCATGATATTTTTTGATTGCATGAAATTCTAGAATTAATCATTTCAGACATAGATCCTAGAATGAACTCTCAATTTTGAAATAAGATTGAACTCTGTGTTGGGAACGTAGCTAAACTTTATTTCAGCATATCATCCTAAAACATATGGTAAAATAGAAATAATTAACCAGGTTATGGAAGATATGCTCAGAATGTATTGCATGGATCAGCAATACAAATGGGAGGAATATCTACCATTTGTTGAATTTACTTATTATAAAACTTACCATTCTTTGCTGAAAATTTCTCCATTTGAATTTTTGTCTTGTAGAAAGTGTAGAACTCCTATTTGCTAGGATAACACGGATGACAGAGAGATATTGGGTCCAGAAATGCTGACTAAAATGGAAGAGAAAGTTAAACTTTCAAGATTGATTGAAAGAAGTAGCAGATAGGTAGAAAAATTGCGCTGATTTGAAAATAATTGACAAAACAATTGAGCAGGGAGACAAGGTATTTTGAGGCTAAAACCCAAAAAGAGCTCTATTTCATTTGGCAAGGCTGCCAAGTTATCACCTAAATATGTAGTGCCTTTTGAAGTCCTAGAAGCGATAAGTTTAGTGGCTTACAGATTAGCATTACCTCCCGCATTTTCTAAGATGCATAATGTTTTCCATATTTCTTTATTTAAAAATTATGTTTCCGATATAACACATATTATCAATTGGAACTCATTATAGGTTCAAGACCTAGGAATCGTCGTACTTGAACCAATAAGAGTGTTGTATATTCACAAGCTGTCTCATAAATCGTGATATTGCACAATGCAAGGTCCATTGTGACCAATATTATGAGAACAGTGCAACTTGGGTGAACATGGATAAAATGAAAACTATTTTTGCCTTCTTGTTTCAGTGAACAAAATAGTTATTTTGATGATTTATTATGGATTTATTTTATTCTATTTGATAATTATTATCATTGAATGATAATTTAAGCCATACTGAAGACTATTTGGGAATTAATTTTTTAGTATACAGTTGATTACAGCCAAGGGTTAAAAATAAGATTGAATAAAATCTGGAAATTTCCAATGTATGAGAAAATGAGCTATTTTCTTTTGTGTTGATTCTGAGTTTGCTTATGCTTAACATCATTATAAATGTTAAATTTAAATCATCAGTATGATGATTCTTTTAAGAGAGGAAGTATGTAACATCTCGACTTAGTGTATATACGTTGTCGTAGTGAAATCGATAATACTTGTCTAAGTTATAGGATGTTGATTTGATTGAATTAGACTTGTCATTTAAATAAGGTAATTGATGACGTAATAATTAAAACAAATAAATAAATACCTATAAATATATATATATATATATATATATATATATATATATATATAATTAACTACTAATAAATATGTATATATACACACACACATATGTATAAGTTTATTGAAGATCTAAGTTAACTGATAGTGTGTGTTTGTGTACACACACTTTCACATATGTATGTATGCGCATGCATGCATGTATGTATATATATACATTTGTGGATACTTAAGTTTAAGTTCAAATGGGTCATATGACCACCATTAGTTAATATTGTTAAGTATGGTCATGAATCATTTGAGCTTAGGTTATATGTATTAGATAATTTTTGTTGCATTATTATTATGTGGCATTGTATGGGGCTTTGGGAAGTTTAATTAAATTAAAAGCTTGGAAATATTGAAGCAAATAACATGCAAAGGCTTATGGTTTTTTATTTCTAGAAAACCATGACGTGGCAGGAGCATTGAATAAGGAAATAAATATGGTTAGGTTCCTTGGGAACGGTTATCTTCTCCAAGAATCTAAACATGCATTGATTCCACTATTTTCATTGTTTACATTGCATTTGGTTTTGAGAGCTCAACATGGAGCGGGGTAATGATATTTTTGTGGAAATTTTGTTTGGCTTGTATGGCGAATTTATGAACTATTATTTTCACCATTTGGGATGGAATTTTGGTATTTAAATCTGTTATAAGAATTTTTGATGAGTTTTGGAGGCTTTCAACTTGGTAGGTTTCAAAGATATTTGAGGCAAATACATGAAGATGCATGCATGGGTTTCTTTTTCACATTCCTTGTCATTATTATGAAATTTTGAATATTTTTTTGGTTTCGAGACTTTATTTGATTTATGAAAAATGAAAACATTTGGTTTTAGAATTTTGTTGAAATCTATATGACAAATGTGTTTTGTTTTGAGAAATCTAGTAAAAAAAAGGAAAAAAAAATGTGTGAATAAGTTCTAGTTTTGAGATCTTGAGCATAATACATACGGGTTTTGTTTGATATTGGAGATCTATAACTGCATGCATTGTGGATTTTTGATCTTAATACGAAACTTGAAATAAAAATAATGGAATGGTTGTATGCATTCTAGGAAGTCCATTTTGAAATCATGAAATGAATGTGGGTTTCATTTGACATTTGAGATCTGTGTAGTAGTCAGATTGTTTGGGTTTGTACAATGTTGAAATTTAGACACAACTTATATACAACTTCATTATTTTTTATTAAGATCAGCTTGTTTTGGAATCTTAGTTGATAATATTGTTTAATAAGCTCTTATAGAGCTATGTCATCATTATTCAGTTCAATCCTTCATAGTTTTGCAAATATCATTTGTTACACATATCTTAAAGAGTTTGACTGTATTTTTGGGTTTCTAACTCATTATGAGCTTTGTTGTTATCGTTTGTTTATTTAGTTATTTAGAACATGAATATTACTTCTCTCTCTCTCTCTCTCTCTCTCTCTCTCTCTCTCTCTCTCTCTCTCTCTCTCTCTCTCTCTCTCTGAGCATGTTTTGATTGAGATAATCATTATGAAATTGAAGTTAAATATGTTTTGGATTATTTTGTATATCTGGAAATGTTATAAAAATAAATACATCTCTTATAGAGCTTTGTTGTTTTTGTGTTGTTCAGCTCATCTCCTAGCTTGATTGTTATCATTATTTTAGCTCTTATCAAACATGACTATTATAACCTATCTATGAACATGTTTCTCGTTTGGGTAAAAACTTGAATCTAGGCAAGGAAACGAGAATGATATAGTTTCTTAATAAGCAATAATGGTTATTCTTCTCCCTTTGCATACTTTTGTGTTTTGATCATTATGATTTTGGAAGGTGTAGGAAATGGGAAACATACTAGGTAAGCTAGAAACTCTTCTAAGAGCACTAATGTTTAACATTAGTTTAAATTAAACTCCCTTATGAGCATAAGTTGTAATCATGTGATTAAAAGTTGCTTATTGATATGTTGTCGTTGTTATTCTTATATTTAACACATTCTGTTTGGGAATGAGTTATGAATTTCGGGTAAAACATAAATGAACTTGATAGTTAGATAATGATAGCATATTTCATTCAATTTAAGGATATTTGATGTAATAGAAGAGTCGAGTGTCTTTGGCTCATCATTTGATGTTGTTGATATCATTAGAATTGTTAAGTTTATAGATGAAAACGTATGATTTTTTGTTATTTAGAATCTTTAAAGGAATGCACATTTAATTATACTATAATTGACTTCTATTTAGTGAACCGTTGTTTCAAATATTGGATTATAGAAATAAAGGACAACATTAGTATGTTTCATTATCATCTAAATGTTAAGTTTAACATGCTAGTTTTATATAGTGAAAGTTAACATATTATTTTTATATAAATATGAAGTATCATTTTTATATGTGTGTGCGATAGAATTCTTATTATAAACTAGGAAGTTTATACTTATAATGTATTGATTACAAATAAACTTGACCATAACTTATTCTATTATTTAATTATGATTACAACATGGAATATGAGTTTTCAGACTCATGTCAGTTCTTATGAACTGAGCCATCTCTATTCTTTATCCTACATTTTGTAGGAAAGACCAAAAATTGTTGAAGTGACTGCTTGGATTTGATTATGATTTATTTTTGTCTTCTGATATTTTGATATAAATCCAGAAAGGATTGTTTTAATCAATTGTTAATGTGAATGAAATTTCATCGCATCTTATAAATGGGCATTATGGCCCAATATATTATCTTGGATTAAATTGTATATCATTATTAATGAAGAATAATTTTTATCCTTATTTAAATAATAATATATGACTTAGCTAATTTGTGACTTATCTTGTTGGATATGAAAATAAAGATATATTGTTTATACCGTTGATTATTCTTAAGTTATATATTAATTGTTGATTTTAATGATTCGGTTGAACTAATAAAGTGAAGTGAATGATGACATTTAGAAAATAAGGATATCAATGAAAATGAAATAAATATGTTTAGAGATATTGTTGTACCTTATGATATTAAATGGACTAATCACGAAAAACAATGCACTTAATGGAATAAATACTATTCTTAACAAGTGAATGTAATAAAACAACTCAATATGGGAAATGATTAGTAAACTTATACTTAACGATGAATACTACTATGTGGTAATAATGCGATGAGAGGGACTAATAAAAGTTAGTAACTCATTGAGTTACTATAACCCTCTTCTGATAATCTAATATCATGTATCAACACATTTTAATGTGTCGTAAAGAAAGACTTAGTTACTGATAGTAGAAGACAAAGAATTATTTATTCAATGTATTCAATATATTTCAAACAAAAGATCAGAGCCAAATATAAAGGCTGTGGAAGAAGGAGAGGAAGGTGACATTTATAACTGTCTATCAACAAATACAGAACAACGATGTATTATAAACTAAAGTAATGCTAACATTCCCCCCTTAATACATTGCTCTTACAAATGTACCCCCTAAACAAATCAAACTTCACTTTTCCGAGACATTTGGTGAGAATATCTGCAACCTAAAAATCAGTAGTGCAGTACTGGAGCTGAATTTGGTGGTTCAAGACCTGGTCATGAATGTAGTGACATTCGACCTCAATTTGCTTTATTCGTTCATGAAAAAAAATATTCTTCACAAGCTTCAATACACCTTGATTGTCGCAGTGAATGATAGGAGGTTTCTCTTCAAGAATCCCTATATCTACAAGAATGCAACATAACCAAATCTCTTCACACACAGCTCCTCATGTGGCACAGTATTCAGCCTCAGTGGATGAGAGAGCAACAACAGTTTGCTTCTTGCTAATCCACGAGATAGGTCCAGATCTGAGATGATAAACATACCCTGAAGTGGATTTCCTGTCATCAACGGATCCTACATAGTCTGAGTTTGTATATCCCTATAAGAAGAACTGAGTGTTCTTCTGATACTACATACCAAAGTCAATTGTACCTCAGACGTATCTCAACACATGATTTGCTGCTATCCAATGACATTTCTTTGGCTCCTGCATAAATCTAGCGAGATAGCTCACTACAAAACAAAGATCTGGCCTGGTATAAGTCAAGTAAATGAGACTCCCCACAAGCTGCCTGTAGTGAGTTCCATCTACCTGCGGTGAATCTTGGAATATAGATAATTGCAAACCTTTTTCCATAGGTGTGGACATTGGTTTACAATATGACATTCCATACTTCTCCAGGAGTGTTTATTTCATTTGGGAGATGAAGATATGATTCTTCTTCTACCATATCTCTAAGCCAAGACAGTAGTGAAGTAGCCCCAAATCATTCATGTTGAAGGATTTCTTCAGATCATTCTTTACATCATCCACAAGATTGTCAGAAATTCCTGTGATCACAATATCATCTACGTACAAAATCAGAATAACAATCTCTATTCCTACCTTCTTGATATACAAATTTGTATCTGAGGGGCTATGAGTGAATCCATGCTGCAATAGGTGATCATCAATTTTTATAAACCATGCCCTAGGTGCTTGTTTGAGTCCATAAAGTGACTTTATCAGATGACATACCTTGTGTGGTTGATGCTCGTCTACAAACCCTTCAGGTTGGGCCATGTATACTTCTTCTTTGAGATCACCGTTCAGAAAAGCACTCTTGACATCCATCTGTTGAAGTTTCCATCCATTTTGTGATGCCAATGCACAGACAACTCTGATGGTTTTAATCTTCGCTATGGGTGCAAAGGTCTCGTCATAGTCAATTCCTTCTTGCTGAGCATAACTGTCACCTTCCTCTCCTTCTTGATGATGTAACAATGTATTACAAACTAAACTAATGCTAATAGTTACTTTATCTAACAAGGGCAACTTAAAGAGGATAAGAAGAGTAGGTGCAATGTCCCTTCATCTTCTCATTAGTATATTTCTCGTGCTAACTTAGGATGGCTATGGGAAAGGTAGTGAGGATTAATGACGAAAAATAATTATTTGGTCACTATATTTTCCATAGGGATCTTAAGATGGTACAGATATGATCCTTTCATTTAGTAGGATGAGTCAGGCATGGAATATTCTTTTTCTTAACTAAATAATCATTTAAAACAACAAAAATGAATCCAAATATCTGTGTTGAGATGGTTGTGTGGTGACAGAAGATGAGTTTCATAGACTTGTGTGTAGTCTCAAAACTAAGCTTGCAAAGAAATGTTTAAAATCCTTGGCCAAAGTAATGTTTTAGCTGATTACATTTTATGTTCACCAATCCCCTATTTTATTATTTTTAGACACCGGATGGGATGAAAGTTGAGTGTTTTCCAGGTAAACACTTAGGAGATATGCATAGTTCTCATAACCTTTAAATTTTGTAACTAAGTATAAAATATATACACACTTGGGTAGAGTGATTTAAGGGAGATCATGGAGATCTAGATATACCATTACATCTACACATGGTTATGTTATTATATGGATTATGAATATTAAATAATTTTGGATATTTAGTAGCAAGATAAATAATAATGTTAACCAATAGAAGCATTAATTATATTTAAGGGATTTGTTTTTTGTTTTTTAAATTCCCTTAGTTTAGATTTATCATAACATGTGTGTTACATCATCAAGGAAAGAAGATAAGATATAGTAATGTGTATTAACATAAAGAGTTGGTATGTTTATGAAAGTTCTCAAAAATGGGTCAAGTTGTAGGTTGGTCAATAGAACCCTTTTTTATTTTTTCATTTTTCTTTTGGATATATATTTATGTGTGATGGGGTTTGATTAAATGTAATGTAGCAATATGATGTCGATAAGTTGTCTCATTTTGAGTAGTGCAATGTCATTTGCATATGTTATACGAATTTTCTAATGTCATTATGTAAAAATAAGTAATTTTATAATTGCAATTTTGTCACTCTTGAACTTATTTATCAATTGAGATAATGCTTATAAATAATAATATAGATGGAATACAATTAGGTTTTTCAAAAAAAGGGTTGGAATGGAATACCTATCATTGATATTTCAAAAGGGAATAACCTGCATAGCAATGCATTTATTTTCATGGTTGATTCACATGGTTTAGCTGCATTGAATCGATCTCACCCTTTGAATAAGCTTAGCTCAAGAAACCTAACTTATGCACACCGCAATCCAAATTAGAGCTCATTAAGTTAGTCGAGAAAGGCATCACAACTTTAAAAATATATAAACACCTCAGAAAGGAAACTAATAAACAAATGAATTGATTTCTATTTAAATTCCTAATAAATTTAAGACTGGTTGAATGTGGGACTAAAGTTACATTTGGACTAGAAGAAAAACATACCCAAACCTAAGTGTTAGCTCGCTATGTGCTCAACAAGTGAAGAAAGGGTTAACTTCCATATGAGGGAAATTCATTGTGCCAAGAATGTTAGAAACTAAAGGTTTACTAATTGATACCCTCTTGTATGTGAGATAAGAGTAAATAAAATAATAATAAAGGGGGTAAGGTGAGTTAATCAAACGGTGAGCTCCATGAGATGAATCATGTTTAAAACTAGCATATCTTTGCCCTTCACTATCACTTAACCTACCCACATGGAATAAGGTTAAAAATAGAAATTGAAACTGAGGGAATGCATACACCATGGGGAAGTGAAGGGCACTAATAACTATAAGGATGAAGACTTGCAGGTAAGGAATTTTCATGAGAGAAAGATAAAAATAACGCAGTTTTTTAATAATGTGACACTTGATTATGATTTCTCTATTACTAATAAATTGATTGTGATATCTAATGTCTTGCTTCAGATTCAAAATCAAGTTGAGAAGTTTCAGCTCGAGGTGGAGCATCTCCAGCAACTCCTTTATCATTAGGGATCGTCCCCTTGTGTTATCATTTGGGTTCCCTCGGATGTGCCCCCACGTCGTCGTTCATCACCTCCGCATCATTGTTCTACACCTCCTGGCCAAGGGTGGGGGTGAGCTCATTTCTGCCCATAGAATATTTCTCCACAGTAGATATCTTTCCATCCTCATATGCCTTTCACCTCTTCTTCCTCCGACAAGTGGCTCTAATTGGCCATCTTCTGATCCAGGAAAGTTTCCTTGGCTCTCATTGGCCCTATCTCCCACTCAATCTATTGATGGTTTAGGCGATAACCAGGATAATGGATGGGATGGCTGGGATCCATTTATTGATGAGGACCACCCTCTAGTTCAGGTTAGGGTGACAAGTTGAACACCCCCCCTCCCCCACCACCACCTACCTCTATGTTCATGGCTACTGCTTAGCTGGTCTCTTTTTTGGTTGAAATTCGAATTGTTTATATGTAGTTGTTTCGGGGATATGTTTTTCCTCTCTTAAGGATTATAATAACTCGAAGTTAATTTTTACATTCTGGGGTGTGACTTTTCCACCCATTTTTGTACGAATGATGTTGTACATATTTTTGTATTAATATAAAAGTGTGCTTTTCAATAAAAAAAATAGTAAAAATGTTGTAGGAATAGGGAGTTTTTCTAGGTAAAAAGAGAGAGTGAGACAAAATCTTGGGGAAAACATATATTAAAAGAATGAGAATTTATACGATATACTTTATATATGTATAAACATAAAAGAATAAGGAACTAAACGGGATAATATAAACGTATAAAATGGATATTATCTTATGAAACCAGGAGGCTCATATCAGCAATATTACTACTAAAAAAATCCTTTTTCTAATAATATTGATTTGGGTGAAATCATGATTTAAGGGTTAAATGGGAGTTATTCACAGGTATTACTATAAAACCATCTTTAAAATAGTAGTATTGTAAGTTCTCAAAGTAATTAGTAAATATTGTAGGCCATATGGCTTAATCTTAATTGAACTTTGTTACTAGATTAGACAACCATAAGACAACAAAAAACGTAAGGCAATATTTCTTTATGGATTGTGATGTGAGTATAAGGTATACCAACCATGAAACTATGACTTATATGATTATAATGGAATTTAACGAGTTTTTTAAACCAAGTGTGTGAGGTTAGATTGTGACATTATGTATCATGTTTAAGAGGAATCCAAACTAGATGAATCATGAAGAGTGCAACCATTAGGATTATGATGTAATATGTTTTCACACACCTTTTGGAAAATGAAATAAATATAGAGCCTATATGTATGCAAATGGATTAATTATTGATGGAAAATTTATATTTAACTACCATAGAACTTGAAACCCGCACAACTGAAAAATGAGCATGAGACTACTATGAACACTAATAATCTCTTGCTTGTGAGGGTGAACCAACTTTTGGACCCTTGAAATAATGACTCCCCTCGGTGGTAAGGGACACTTAATAGGGTCATGATTTCTTGTTTCCATCATAGTTCATATCATATTTCCTTTGGAATACACAAATAAATTAAAAACCTTTAATCATTAACCTAAATGATTGGTATGGGACATTCAAAAGGGCCAACTATTGATAGTTTCATGTTTTTTAGTTTCTTTCATTTTCTTTGGTGTTCAAGTGGAGATAGAGATTTTTGTTGTAAATTTCAATTTGAGATAGAGTGTGTTTGAGATATGTGCTAATATTAAAGGGTGATGAGTACAAGGGATAGAAAACCAAATACATAGAATCACATAAGACAATTATTAAGAGAGGATACAAGGTAGTCTGCAGATTGAATGACAGGGTACCCTATTGATTAGTTATTCTCAACTATTTCATGCTTTAGCATATTGTTGGATTTTAGGGATTAGGTGGGTACCTTCTGTTTTCTGAATACTTTTGACCAAAAGAAAAATCAATATAGTATGATGTTAGGATGTATATTATTCCTACCATGTCTTAAGTCTACCAATTAATTGGGTGATTGTTATGCACATAAGATTCTCTCTCTTTCCTCATTGATTACCACTTCTTCCTTCTCATGAAGGGTAGGGACACTCTCAAGTGTTGAGAGGTGTGTAGGGATATGTATGGATTATGGTTGGAGGTAAAGCTCTTTGATGATGCTCTTTCTCTCACAGTACTTTAATGGAAAAATAGATCTCTTACGACTAGTGACATGGTGTCACTTTGTAATTTTGTATCATTGTATTACTATTGAGATATATGTAAATATTATGAGATTGGAACTTGTAAACCTTATAAATTGAAAATTGATAGATTTATGATGTATGAACTATGAAAAGATCATATGTTTGTATTATGGATGAAAGATGGTTTTTGTTGACAAATCATGTCAAAATGATGAAGACATTAGGGTATAGTCATTAATGGTTAAGTAAACTATAAATTATAGAATGGACTTAAACTTATGGATGTTGAATTGATAATAGTAGAAAACTAACAAATTGTGGGGAATTGTGTGGTTAATAATTAGTGTGATGGATTTTTGTTTATGTGGTATATTGAATAATGGATAAGTGAATAGTTAAATAAATAAAAATAATTAAATGAAATCACCACTTGAATATATTTGACCTTATGTATGGATGTATTGAAATGGAATTATGGATACACCTGATTTTAGATTTAACTAGAATGCCTTGTGTAGAAGTGTTTGAAATGCTATTACGTGAACTTGTTTAAGATAATACATAGTGAATTGCATAATTAATTCACCTATTAATTTTAGAGGCAAAGTATGCAGGTTAATGATGTGAACATTAAATTGTATTGAGATGAAAAGGAACCTTGAATAAATATATGTTATTATTACTATTTTTATTTCTCTTTCAAATGAATATATGTTTAAGTAGGACTAGGGAAATTATGAGGTCTTGATTTCCATTCCCGGTTGAAGGATGATTGTAAATTCAAGTTTTTTTAAAAAATCAAACATGTTTTTTTTGGTCACCCATTAGGGGGGTTGTTGCACATTGGTATCAAAGCTTAGGTTCAACACTATGGCCTTAATTGTGTTCACTACATTTCTAAGTTGTATTCTCCTTTTTCTTGTGTTATGTCGGGATTTGTAATGGAAATGACAAGGGCAACATCTGG
Source organism: Taxus chinensis (assembly GCA_019776745.2). Lineage (NCBI taxonomy): Eukaryota > Viridiplantae > Streptophyta > Pinopsida > Cupressales > Taxaceae > Taxus > Taxus chinensis. The sequence continues at coordinate 479,860,595 of CM034152.1, read as the reverse complement.
GTCCTAGAAGTGGCAATGCTAATGATGCCAATAATGTGAACAACATTCCTAATGTGGATGAAGATGTTGCAAGGTGGTAAAAAGAGAAGTTGGATAAAATTCTTTCATTAATGACTGATACTTGAGATTGGCTTGTGGCTCTTAAGAACAAAGTTGGGAATGAGGAACCAAATGTAGAAAATGATGAGGAAGGAAACTTGGAGAATGAATTTGAATAGGGTACTGATAAAAATGACAAAGATATGAAAAATTCTCATGATCAGACCATGGAATAGGTTCCCAAAAGGGAAAGGTTTGAAAAATAATTAGCTAAGGACCTTAAAAGTGTTATTCCACCTAAGTACTTAATAGCGGTGTTAGGTGATAGATTTAAACCATGGATTATTTGAAATGGAGAATTATTTCTATATTCAAAACTTCTCATAGGAAACAAAGGAAATATGGGCGGCATATCAACTAACATGTGAAGAATCTTCTTGGTGGAACAACAAAAAGGATAATTAGAATTTGACTGTTGAGAACCCTATTTAGGATTTATTTGTGACTTTTTTAAGAAAATATGGTTTCCATAACTTTATTTTGATAGAAAAGTGGTTGATTTTCGGAATATGATCTAAGGAGATCTAACAGTCACTCAATATCGGGAAAAGTTCATAAAAATTCTCAAATATGTACCCCATTACCAAAAGGATGAGTGGTTCCATATACGCAAGTTCATTATGGGGTTGAGATCTCATATTGTGACCTGAAGGTACATGTCACTTTGGATGAGGATTTCAAAAAATCAATGAATCTGGAGCAAAAGTTACATTTAATTTATGCTTCTACAAAGGAATCTAATGCCCCAACTGACTAGAACAAATTAGCAAATCATTAGGACCATTCAAGAAGAAATTTAAGTAAGTTCAAAAATAATGGAGGAAACAAAATAGGTAATAATTATAAATAAAATAAGTTTGGGAATTCATCCAATCCAGGAAATAATCAAAGGAAACTTGACCAAGTGGAAATGATGGCAATGGTCAAAATAGGAGTACAGGGGAGAATTTTACATAGAGGAAAAGGATAGTCATAGGATGTTATAAGCATGGAGGGGATCATTATGTCATCAATTATCCCCAAAACACTACTAGAGAACCTCCATCACAATCTCAGAGTTAGAAACACATTCATGTCGCAATTGAAAATCACCAAGCCAACTTTCATATGACTCCAATAGAAGTGGCAGGTAAACTTTTTGGTGTTTTTGTTTCTATTCTAATTGATAATTGGATCTACTTAATGTTTTATTGAACCATAATTTATTGAGAAAAATTTCTAGGTATGTTAGTTATATGGATAAAACTTGGTTAGTTCAGTATGAAAATCAAATGGAAAAGAGATTAGAGTAAGCTCTTTTTACAGCTGAAATAGAGCTACCAAGTTTCACAACTGAGGTGAAATTATATGTTGCACCCTTGGGATCATATGATGTCATTATAGGGGTGACTTGGTTATGCCAATATCATGGTAAGGATGATTTTTATGCAAAAACCACGATAGACCAAGACGATAATGATAAGAATCAAAGTTTCCAAGGGATTCAGAAGGCCACTAAGTTAAGGTAAATTTCATCTATGTAGTTGAAGAAGACGTGAAGGAAGGGTATTATGATGTATGCAGTACATATTGATTATGTGGGTAAGGAAAAAGAACATACAATAGATGACTACCCTTTTCTTCAAAAATTTAGTGATATCTTTACAGAAGAGATGCCAAACCTTCCTCCATAAAAGGAATTTGATTTCTTTATAGAATTAACTCCAGGATATGAACCTAAATTAAAAGCACCTTATCGAATGACACAAACAGAGTTGTTTGAATTAAAAGTGTAGTTACAAGATTTGTTATCTAATGGATTGATTTTTCCCGGTGTCTCACCATGGAGAGCACTGGAACAAGAATGATGGGACCCTTATACTTTATATCAATTATAGAATGTTGAATAAGGAAACGATTAAGAATATGGATCCTTTACCACATATTGATGATATTTTTGATCCAATGCAAGGAATTATAGTGTTTTCAAAGATTGATATGAGATCTAGGTACCATCAATTGAGAATCAAGGAGATTGGCATACCTAATACATCTTTTCACACTAGGTATGGGCATTATGAGTTCATTGTTCTTCATTTTGGACTCACTAACACCTCAACAACCTTTATGAATTTAATAAACAACATGTTCAGAGATTATCTAGATGGGTTTTTACAGTCCTTCTAGATGATATATTTATTTATTCATGAAGAAAATAAGAACACAATCATAATTTACAGTTAGTATTAAAAAATGTTGAGACAACATAATTTATATGCCAAGTTATTGAAATGTACTTTCTTCCTAAGAGAAGTGCATTATTTGGGTCAAGTTATATCAGTAGATGGAATTGCAATTAATCTAGCCAAGATAAAGGCTATCATGGAATGGACTACACCTATAAATGTACACAAGGTATGTAGTTTTATGGGACTTGCAAGATATTATAGGAAATTTGTTGAGGGATTCTCTAGAATTGGCAGTCCTATTACCTCATTGCAAAAGAAAGGGAAGAAGTTTCTATGGATAGAAAAATATGAAAAATCCTTTCAACTCCTAAAGGAAAAGTTGACTACTGCACCAATTCTGAAAGTGGAAAATTCTAATGGAGAGTTTAAGGTGGTCACAGATAAATCATGTGAGGGTTTTGGAGGAGATCTAATGTTGGATAATCATGGAGTGGTTTATGAGTCATGGAAGATTGGGAAAGGGGAATGGAATTATTCCCCACGCGATCTTGAGCTTCTAGCTATAATACATACTTTGTAGATGTGGATCCATTACCTTTTGGGTAAGTATTTTTTTATTAATAAAAATCATTCATGATTACAATATATCTTCACTCAACCAAACTTGAATGCATGACAACAATGTTGGTTAGAATTTTTGAGTGAATATGATTTTGATATAAGCTATATTAATGGAAAGGAAAACCAAGTTGCAGATGCCCTTAGTAGAAGATGACACATTGCGGGCATGGCCTTTATGAGGACCACTTTTAGAAAACTGATTTTGAGTAAGCTATCTACTAATAATTTTTATGGGAAGGTCAAATTTTCCTTGGAGACTAATAGTTGGGATTGTAGATATGAGGGTTACCAATTGGATAGAGATGGACTTTCTAGGTTACAAAAAATAATATATATACCTAACCTCAATGGATTGATGACCCTAGTATTAGAGGAGGCACATAATACTCCTTAATCAGGTTACCCTAGAGTGATAAAGATGGTGGCTAATCTCAAGAATTTGTATTTTTGGTTGGGGATTAAAAAGGATATTGCAAATTTTGTTTCTAGATGCTTGGATTGTTGGCGAGTGAAAGATGAACACTTTCATCCATTTGGGTTGTTATACCCACATGAACATCCCAAATGTAAATGGTAGGTCATAAGTATGGATTTTTTCAATAACTTCCAGTGTCCAAGAACAAACATGATTTTATATTGGTAGTTGTTGATAAACTCACTTAGATAGCCCATTTTATTCTAGATAATTTAAAATATGATTTGCCAGTTTTGGAAAAGAGGTTCGTTTAAGATATTTTTCATTTGTACGGAGTACCAGAATATTATTATCTGATAGATATACATGTATGACATTAAGGTTTTGGAAAACCTTGCACTCTACCTTAGGAACCAAATTGAATTTAAGTACTCCTTATCACCTAGAGACATATGGTTAGACAGAAAGGGTGAATAAGGTTCTAGAAGACATGCTTAAGATGTATTATATGGATTAACAATATAGATGGGAAGATTACTTACAATTATTTTAGTTTTCTTACAACAACTCACACCATTCAACATTGGGTATGGCCCCTTTTGAGGCTTTATATGGAAGAAAATTTTAAACAACTATCAATTGGGATCAAATTGAGGATAGGATTGTTATAGGTCCTAACATGCTTAAGGATATGGAAGAGAAAGTAAAACTGATTAGGAAGCACTTGTTTGAGGTAGCAACGCAAAAGAGTTATGCATATAAAAAGTACATTCCTAGCGAAGTTCATAGTTGGTGATAACGTTTTTTTGAGAGTTAGACCAAAGAAGATTTCTATCAAGTTTGGAAATTATTCCAAACTAGCACCTCTCTATGTTAGATCATTTGATGGTCTCGAAGTGGTCGACCCAGTGGCATATAGACTTGTGTTACCTCTAACTCTATCTCAGTTGCAAAAAAAAATTCATTTGTATTTATTGAAAATATATCATTCTAATGTGTCTCCTGTTATCAATTTGAAATATATGTCTAGAGGATCCAGGATTTATTCTGGTCAAGCCCCTATGGGTTCTTGAGGTTTGCAAGCTTTTCTTGTAAAACAAGGAAGTATCTCAGTGCAAGGTTGAGTGGGACCAATATTCAAAGGATATTGCTACTCGAGAGGACTATGATGAAGTCCACATAGCATACCCACATTTATTTCATTAGTTGTTTTGGTTTGATACTATTTAGAATCATCAAGACAATGCTTCCTCTTAGAGGGGAAGGATGTCACATCCCGAAACTATTCATTTATTATTTTTGAACATTTTGATAACTAGGTGGCAGTGTCATTGTAAATACAACATATTATTACTTATTAGATTTGTTTGAATAACATTATGGTGTGTTTTTATTAAAACATTTATTTTCAGTGATAAAATAGTCACTAAATGAATATTGGATATGGAATTATAGTTATTGATTACTGTTAAAATTAATATTTTGCTTCTGATTTATTTAAATTCAATTAATTATGTTGGACATATAATGCACTAGGTATTGTGGTTTTTCATGTGTAGGTGTTTTGGAAATGTGAGAAAGGGTATCATTGGGGAGAGAAGATAAGATGTGGTAAAGTGTATTGGAAGAGAGAGTTCGTATGTGTATGAAAGTTCTAAAAAAATGGGTCAAGTTATAGGTTGGTCAATAGAACCCTTTTTGAGTTTTTTGGTTTTATTTTGGATATGTCTTTATGTGCAATGAGGTTTTTTAAGTGCAATGAAACAATATGATTTCGATGCGCGGTCTCGTTTTGAGTAGCATAATATCACTTGCATGGGTTATATGAACTGCCTAAAATTATTACGTAGAAATAATACTTTTATAATTAAAAATATAGATGGAAGACAATTAGGTTTTTCAAAAAAATGGGTTGGAATAGAATTCTGTGAGATCTTTCAAAAGGTTAGCTCGAGATCTTTCAATTAGGCTAGCTAGTTGAGTTGGTCGAGCGAGGTGTCACACCTAGGGAGATATCTAAGTACATCGTAAAGGCAACTAATATATAAAGGACGTGTTTTCAAGTTATACTCCTAATTAGTTTAAGACTAGTTGAATGTGGTACTAAAGCCGCATTTGGACTAGAAGAAAAACTTACCCAAACCTAAGTGTCAGTTCATTATGCACTCAACACATGAAGAAAGGTTTAACTTCCATATGAGGGCAAGTCATCATGTTAAGAATGTTAGAAACGAAAGGTTTATTGATTGATACCTAAGAGTAAAGAAAAAAATAATAAGGATATGATATGGAAAATCCTGCCAAAACTGATGCTTTCTGGTATGTGAGGAGGAATAAATTGCAAAATGTAGACACGATGGAAGTTGAATTTTTTGAATTTTAATTTGCAACATGTAGATATAAATTTAATACAATACCAAAAACTAGAAGGCATGTCGTGTTGAATATTTGAAGATGTATTAAGATAAATTGATGATAAAATATGAATTTAGGAGCAATATAACGAAGAATAAAATTTTATGAGTAGATATTATTTTGAAAATTTTAAAACTTGACAGTATTATATAAATAAAATCAGTTTATTGAGATGGTTTGAGTAACCTGAATTGTCATACACAAGAGACACAAAGTTGAAGTCAATACTCTATTTAAATTTAATCATTGCAATGGTCTACGTGTTAAACAACATTTTAAATGAACATTCCTATTTTGTTGAAAAAATAAACCAATCAGAAAGTAAGAGGCTAACTTTATAAAAGGAAAACAAAGGGAACAAAGCTTAGGTGAAGGAATCGATTTTGTTTAATTTTGAGACAATTCTATGTTCAATAATGTTACATTTTATATTGCTTATTTCCTGCTTATATATTACATAATTTTAATTTAATAAATTATATTTCTTTATTTAATTTCTTTTTCTTTTTATTGAACTAATAGTGAAATCGACGTAATGAGTAAAATAGGTCCAATGTTCATACATGCACAACATTTCCAAAGAGATATGATTTGTTTTAAAGGGGTCAAGCCTCTCTTCTTAAATTATATGTTTTTCCTCTGGATTTTCAATTAGCATCCTAAATTGATAGTTTCTCAACTTGTTCATCTGTATATTAAACTGCAAATAAACATAATCTTAGTTGAATAATTTTATATCTTTTTAATCCAAATGACTATAATCACCTGTTTCTTTTTGTATTAAACCAAAAATATGCATAGTGTAAGTGCCTTAAATGGGGGTGGTTGTCCCAGAATAGATGTATTGCGTGTTTAAAGTATTTTGGTCCCCGTATGTGTTTTTGTAGCTCATGTGACATTTTCTTACTATAAATTGTCAAAGAAACAATCATGCGTGATTGTTTGAATATTAACAATTGATATCCATCAGCATGTATTTACATTATCTATTCTGGGTTGGATTTTCATGCTGATAATTTAGCACTATGCATTTTGAAAGACTTAGACAAAATATCAAAAAAAAAACCATTTCCAGAAAATGCAACAAATAAAATATGACATATTCTTATGATCATCTTGCAGAATCAATATTTTCTGATTGAGAGATGGAATATTATAGTTATCTAGCCAACAAATAACAAAATTTCTTGGGTTTACAAGCAGACTTGAGAATCCTAACACTTAATATCATATATCCAGGTCCAAAGAACCTAAAAAATGACAGTAGAGAGCAATAAACAGGAACATTAACATGAAATGTAGTCTGGTAGGGTAGTGATCGTGCAACCGTCTAAATTTTCTTTCAAAAGAAGATACTTAAACGATGGTAAATGAAAACAGAATTTTTCAATTTTACCAAATAATTTCCGAATATGGTCGCGTTGGAAAACCACAAAATGAAGATGCAAAAATGCCCATCACAGATTTTTATTACATAGAACCCCTTCCCAAAGAAGATCCCAGACTATAAAAAATACAGAATTGGTAAAAAATTATTCAATGAATCACACATTACTTATGTTACTAAGTAAAAGGCCTAAAACATTAAATAATTTGAGCAACATATTTCTGTCGGAGCTCTGAATTCTACTAAGAAGCATTTTTTCAAACACTTCACGTCCTAGTTAATGTAGATTCCTACTACATAATTATTTATCATTGGAAAAATGAAGTAAAAAAAATCATTTTATTGACTTACATTTGTATTCAAAGTTTGACAGATTTTCTAAATGCCAACTTGGAAACGGTGACAGGAGGTTATGTATAATAAGAGATTACAGGAACAACATAACCAAAGTCCTCAAATATTTATTAATAAATGGGTATCATGAAGTTCTCTATAATAAGAGATTACATGAATCTATACAATATTATGCAATATTGAAGATGTTTTTTCCTTGATCCGTGCAACCTAGGATCACTGGTGTTTAAGATCATGGAGAAAATTATTACAATTACATTACAAAAATAACAAGACAACAGAAACGCAAGAAATTGTGATTAAACATACGTGCACTGGATTTTGTCGGCAGAGTCGTTGTTTCCATAGGTGGGAGACATGTTTACAATGTGAAAAATCTATTACGATTACTGATTATTAACCTCCTATCTTGTAAGATTATTTGATCAACAAATATTGGAAAATAACACAATTGTAACTTCACAAATACAAACACATAAAAAATACCCAACAAGGTGAACACAATATTTTCGGACAATTGTCCCTGGAAAAACCCCGTAGGGAAAACCAGTACTACAAATGAGAAATATATTAAACTTCAGCAAATCAAGAGATACAAATACTGCTTGCCTCTTACTGGCAGAGCTCCGACAATCTCCTAATCCTCCTGTTGATATTCCTCCACTGCTATCTCCAACGCTATCACTACGCCCTAACACTGCAAGACTACTTGCTAACACTGCAAGTTTCTCTAAGAACTTCCTTGTTACAAATGACCCAATGACCCCCTTATATACTACTCTCGTTGAAAATCAACGACCGGGATTAATACAAATGAATGGCTGAGATTAAGACAACTCCATAACCATTAACAACCTTGGTTATGAGGTGTCACCTAAAAGGAGTCAATATTAAATAACAATTGTTTTTATCCTAACAATATTTGTTTGACAAAAACAACTATTTTTCTAAATTCTAGGCCAGAAGGAATAGCTGTCCAAACTACCCATAACAAATGCTGCTATATCGGGTGAGGACAAACAGTTGTCCAAGCTACTAAGATTAACACTCCCTCTTAGCGAGGAAGTTGTTTTGCATGACACCCAACATCTCTCTGAAGAAGATGAATTTTGCCTTCCCCAATGTCTTTGTCAAAATGTCTGCTACCTGCTGATCTGTAGGTACAAACTATAGCTTAACAACCCCGCGCTGTACACAATCTCTGATGAAGTGATACTTGATGTCTATATGTTTTGGTCGGAAGGTTGAGACTACTGGTGATACACTGCGACAATCAGAGTTACATCAAGTTGAATGAGAATCAGAGCTACTAGCAACCTTCCGACCAAACAAAGCTACTAGCAACTTCCGAAGCCATATAGCTTCACATGTTGCCATGCTAGCTGCTATGTACTCTGACTCTGCTGAACTCAGAGCCACAAAATTCTGCTTCCTGCTGAACCAAGATACAACTCCTGATCCCAAACTGAAACAACACCCTGAAGTGCTCCTCTTGTCTGTTTTACTACCTGCCCAATCTGCGTCAGTATAGCCCATCAACCTGATTCCTTCACCTCAAGCATATCTAATTCCATACTCGATTGTACCTCGCAAATAACGCAGCACATGCTTTGCCGCAGTCCAATGCACTCTCTTTGGCTCAACCATGAATTGACTAAGAGAGTTAACAGCAAAAGCTATATTTGGCCTGGTATTGACCAAATACATGAGAGAACCAATCAACTGCCTGTATAAGGTGGGGTCTACATCCTTCTCCCTGGATGTGTCTACCTTCCTCCAATTTTTTATCATGGGTGTAGACATGGCTTTGCAATCTTCCATCCTGAACCTTTTCAAGATTTCCATGCAATATTTCCCTTGCCCAAGGAAAATCTCTCCATCTTTCTGCCATACCTCCATGCCTAGAAAGTAGTGCATAAGTCCCAAATCCTTCATCTCGAACTCCGCTGCAAGATCCCTCTTGCATTCTTCTATGAGCCCCAGTGAACCTATAAGAAATAAGTCATCTACATATAGGAAAAGAATGAGAATCTCACCTCCAACTACCAAGTAGTAGAGATTAGCATCTGCCTCACTCTTCACAAAAAGTAACTATCAATGCGCTCATACCATGCTCTGGGAGCCTACTTGAGTCCGTACAACGCTCTCTTCAATCTACACACGTGGGTCTCTTTGTTGTGTGCTACAAATCCTTCTGGTTGTTCTATGTATACCTCCTCTTTCAACTCACCATTAAGAAACGATGTCTTGACATCCATTTGATGGATCTGCCATCCCATCTATGCTGAAATTGAGATTACAGCTCGTATAGAAGTATACCTAGCAACTGGAGCAAATGTCTCCTCGTAGTCTATTCCCTCTTTCTGAGAGAACCCCTTTGCCACGAACCTTGCCTTATATTTCTCGATGCTACCATCTGCACCATGCTTGATCTTATAGATCCAGCGTGATCCAACCACTACCCTATCTGTTGGTCTAGGCACTACCTCCCACACATCATTCTGCATAATTGAAGTATACTCCTCAACCATTGCTTCTTGCCATACTTGATGTTGTGGAGCCTCCTGATAGCTAGAAGGTTCACTATCTACCAACATACTAACTAATGCAACATAGTCATTATACCTGGCTGGTGGTTTCCGTTGTCTATTACTCCACCTAGGACTACCCTCTAACTCCTAACTATTCTTCTGTGTCTGTTGAACCTCACGGTTCTTGCTGCCAACTGTAGAGGATAAAATATCAACCTCCATGTCTTCTTGTACTTGTTGCTCCATACTTTGAAAACTCTCTCCTCCTGAGTCTATGCTTGTACTAGTAACTGTACTCGAGCTTTGCTACCCTTGACTCGATTGAGTGATCCTTGGAGCTTCTGTTGGCTACTCACTCTGATCATCTACTGGAAAATCTCTAGACCTTCTAAATGCCTTTTCCTCCATGAACTTGACATCATGTCAAACAATAATCCTCCTGGTCCCCGAAATGAATATCCAATATGCCTTTGAGGTTTCATTGTACCCCACAAAGTACCCTCTCTCTGCAGTCTGATCTAACTTGGTACGTGTATCCTTAGGAATGTGACAATATGCCAAAATCCCAAAGATCCTAAAGTGACTGACATCTGGCTTCTTCCCAGTGAATGCTTCCTCTGGTGTCATCTTCCCTAGTACCTTATGTGGAACTCTATTCTATATATATATATACTGCTGTACTGCATGCCTCTGCCCACAAATAACGGGATATCCTGGTCATGCAACATAGCCCTTGATGCCTCCGTTATAGACCGATTCTTCCTCTCAACAACTCCATTCTGTTGCAGATTGTAAGGAACAATCCACTCTCTCGTGATTCCTTCTCTGGTACAGAACTCCTAGAACTCATTGCTTTTGTACTCGCCTCCATTGTCTGACCGAAGAACTTTTATCTTCCTTCCTGTCGAATTCTCCACAAGAGCTTTGAACTCTTGGAAGTGACTGAAAACCTCATCCTTGGTCTTCAAGAAGTATATCCATGTCTTCCTAGAGAAATCATCAATAAAAGTAACAAAGTACTCATACCCTCTGAGAGACTTCATCGACATTGGTCCACATACATCTGAATGTACTAGATCAAGAACGCCCTTGGATCTAGTGTCACTCCTTGGAAAATATGCTTTAGCAAACTTCCCCAACACGCATCCCTTACATACATCATCGTGCTTTGTGCTCACCTCAAGAACACCTGTCACTGTCTCATGAAGTAATTTAAGGGCTCCATGATGGATATGGCCCATCCTTCTATGCCATATCTCTCCCTGATCTCTAAGATTATTGTTGCTCATGAGTGCCTTAGGAATATCAAACTGCAGCCTATAAAGCCGACCGCTCCTAACTCTAATAGCTATGGGTGATTTCCAATCCTTGTGCTTGATCAACACATGTGCCCCTCTAAAGAGTACATTGTACCCTTTGTCCTGAAGGACAAATACAGAAATCAAATTCATCCCTAAGCCTGGAACATGCAACACATCATGAAGGGGAATCATCTTACCACTCACCCTCTAAAACTGAACAGTCCCTTTCCCAACTGAGTTGAGTTTGGACATGTTCCCCATAGAGATATGGATTTTGGTGCTCTCTTCCTTATAACTGGAGAAGTATTCTCTAACTCCTGTCATATGATATGACACCCCACTATCTATGTACCAAACACTCTATGAGGTTGAGCTAACCATACATGCTATGAGTGCAAACTCATCTTCCATTCTACTAGAGAGCTCATCTGCACTTGCTGAAGTCGCAACTTGCTTCTTGCCTTTCTTTTCATTCTTCTTCCTTTCTAGGAAATCACTGACATAGTAGCCAAACTCGTGATAGCCATAGCACTTGATCTTCGAAGAATATTTCTTCTTCTTTTCACCTTGTGAATTTGATCCTTTACTAGACCCCCTCTTTGCTTTCCCTTTACCCTCTAGGGCAACATTTTCCTATTCCACCTCACTTTTCTGACTCTTATTGTTGGCTCCATTGACAAGACTTAGTCTAAGCTCCCCCTAAGTGAAATCACTCCATAGTCTATCCCAACTCGGTAAGGTATCTCGTTCATTGATGACTTGAACAAAGACATCCCACTGCTTAGTAAACCCATTTAGGGCTATTCTCACTAGCTCGTCATCATTTGGTTTGTCTCCAACAGCTGCCAATTCATCCTTGACAAGTCTAAGTCTGGTGAGGTAACTTGTGACGTCTTCTCCCTTATTCATCCGAGTATTCCTCAACTTTTCTCTGAGAATCAGATTTCGGTTAGTGATAGCATTCTGGTACATATTCATAATGGCATCCCACATCATCTTCACTGTATCTAACTCTGTAATATGCGGAACAATATGATCCTTGACACCGTCAAGAATCAACCTCCTCGCCTTGGCATCTTCCTTCTTATATGCTAAGAGTTGTGTTGCATCTGTAGGTATAGGTACAACAGTGGTCACATATTCCTTAATACCATTCTCTTCCAGCAATAGAGAAATTCTGGCTTTCCAGACACCAAAATTTGAGGCTCCATCCAATCTTTCCTGATCTCTTAAACCTGCTGAGGCCATCTTAAAAGAAAATAATAATAATAATTTTGAAGAGGTTAAACTGGGTTTTATAAACCCTCACTTTCTTTCACCTAGGGTAAATCTCTTCTACCCAAACTTAGCTCTGATACCATGTGAAAAATCTATTACAGTTACTGATTATTAACCTCCTGTCTTGTAAGATTATTTGATCAACAAATATTGGAAAATAACACAATTGTAACTTCACAAATACAAACACATAAAAAATACCCAACAAGGTGAACACAATATTTTTGGAGAAATTGTCCCTGGAAAAACTCCATAAGGGAAAACCAGTTCTACAGATGAGGAATTATATTAAACTTCAGCAAATTAAGAGATACAAAGATTGCTTTGCCTCTTACTGGGTAGAACTCTGACAATCTCCCAACTACTCCCGCTGATATTCTCCCACTGTTATCCCCAACGCTATCACTGCGCCCTTGCTAACACTGCAAAACTGTTTGCTATCACTGCAAACTTACAAACTCATTCTGCTAGCACTGCAAATGCTTCTCCAAACTTGTGTTCTCCAAATGTCCGAATGACCTCCTTTTATACTACTCTCATTGGTAAACCAACGGCCGAGATTGATTCTCAATTGAATGGCTGAGATACATAGACAACTTAACAACCATTAACAACCTAGGTTATGCAAGGTGTTACCTAAAAGGAAATCAAAATTAGATAACAATTGTTTTTATCCTAACAATACATGTTTCAACAATAAAATAACTATTATTCTAAATTCTTAGGCAAATGGACGAACATCTGTCCAAGCTACCCATAACAAATGTTGTTATATCACGGTGAGGACAAACAACTGTCAAAGCATACTAAGGTTTGAACATACAACAATTGCAGAAAATGTAGAACTACGATGAATGCTGGGTTCTAAACATACTTTTCAACAAACACAAAATGACTTCCCCTCAAATGGTCATATTCTACGAAACTTTGTATTTATAGGAAGAAGATAATCAAATGTCAACCGCTATGGAATGGTTGTGAACATTTCAATCTCGAAACTGTAAACTGAGTTGAGAATGCAAATTAGATTCTGAACATCTTTTCATAACCATGGCAGGCCTGCAATTGGACTTCCAAGATTCTCCCTCATGCGTCAATACTATGACCCGCGAGTCTTATCTACTAACATATCAGATTGTAAATTCAGTCAATTAAATAGCCAGTATGTCAAATGATTTGCTTTCACTCGTGGTTAGAGTGCTTATGAAAATTCAGGCAATTTATGGAGCTGCCAAATGTCATAAAAATTGAAGAAATCTTCATGAAAATTATAGAGTTTGTGTTTGAATAATTAGCAACTATTCACGGACGTAATATGTTAAAATTCCACGCACACGTGGCAGTTGACAAACCTTTCATGTTCTCTCATTTGAATAATTAGTATTTCATTTTTTATTTAACTAGAATGTTACAGAATGTCTATTAAAAATAAAGTATTGAAATCTATTTAACGGGAATGTATTCCCCATTGATATTAGAGTCTTACCCAATGTAATTTAACAACATAAGGTTTTAATTTTTAGAGTTAGAAGTTTATAAATTTAACATCAAGGTTGTATAGTTATAAAGATTTATTCGTAATCCCATTTGGCTGATTAATTATGAAATGAAAAATTGGTTCAAGAAAACTTGAAAAATTAACTTTTTCTTGATTCCTATAATTTTTGCCCTCAGCACATTGCGAGTAAAAGAAGTTAATATTTTCAAATTTGTTTTAGGAGTTTATTTGAATGTTGGTTTAAAACTTTAACATGTTGTTATCCCTAACTTATTTTGATTGAATAATTTACCATTTATTAGGACATGTAGGATTGTTTTTAGAAACTGAACACGGAGTTACATTTTGATTTTGGTATTATCCGCCATGGGGAAGTGATTTCCAGGGTGCTAATAACTAGAAGTTTTGTTGACAAACTTGGAGATTAGGTACTATTTGTATAATATAGGGAAAAAATAGCAAAAATAGTTGCACGAATAGGGATTTTTATCTGTTGTCACACTCCTTGTATTATATACAGAATATCATGTAGAAATAAGTTTCGTAATTATTATTTTACGAGTATCTGGTACAGTGGAAATGCACAGGAAAGTAGTTAGGGATGAGGACCTAGTTGGGATTCAGAATTTATGCTTTTGACTCTAAAGGAAATAACACTTTCTGCTTAAGAAACTTATCTTATTTCAAATAAAACATTCTCATTAGATGAATGACTTGTTTAACCCTTTATTTTGGGTGACAATATTGGCTTCCACAATTTATTGCCACCAACACTAGTCCATCTGGAATAAAAGTGTCACTAATTGCATACAAGAAAGAACTTTGAGTAGATAAGGAATGCTTTTTCATGTATAGGTAATACTATGATATTTCATTCATTAAATTAAATAAGATCACTCTATGATACTTGTTATATTATCTTACAAAGAGATTAAGTCAAATAAAAGGGATAATATCTATGCTTTAATAAATATGTATATTCTTTTAACTCATTAAAGAATTGAAAAAAGGTTATCTACAATTATATACTACTAATAGAATCCTTTAAATTTAAAAAATATAAAGTAAGTATGAAATATTTGTAATAATAAGGGTTATTACAAGGAGTTGTAACAAAGAATTATTTTATACCCATCTTTAAAATATTTGTAATGTAATATGTATTGAGAGTGATAATTTGTAAATCTTCCATTGTTCATGGGGCTTAATTTGCAATGTTTTTAGTGTGTACTTTATACTTGTACAGTTATTGTTCCAAAAATGTAAGGATATTATTTACATGTATGGATTTTGATGTGATTATTTTTTAATACTCTTTTACCATTAAACTATGGCTTAGATTGATTCAATAATAAGCCCCAAAATAACGAGTTGCTTAGTCCAAAAATGTTGAGGTTAGATTGTGACCCATTATGTATCATGTTTAAAATCTACAATCCAGAAACACTATGATTAATGTATAGTTGTACAACCATTGGGGTGTATGTTTTCAATATTTTCACACATATTAAAGGAGTCTCGAAAATACTAAGATAACTTGACTTTTCCATGGTGTAATCCAAGTCCCAAATTATATTGTTGTTGGTAAACTTAGTCATGTACCTGAGAAATAATAATTAATTTTATAAGCTATCAAACAACGTTTTAGAAAATTGAGCTTGAAGTTTCTAAAATAAAGAGACTTATAATCACTTTTCAATTGTGACCTGAAGACCAAGTCTAAGACCCTATGAAAATAATGGTTTTTTTCTAGAATAGAATAAAGATTGCACTTAGGAGGGTAGTGATTTACATGTTTAGAAAGATAACATGGTTCATATCCATCTCATCTCTAGGAATACACAACAAACCCATTGTAACCTTATTTACCATTATTACCCATTATTTTAATACTATTAAACATTCGGAATAATTAAGTTTCACATAGTGTTCACAGAGATTGAGTACATGTACACCTATGTCCTTTCACGTGCATAAAGTAGAGATACTACATCCTATGTTCTAAATCATAAATCTCAGATATTATATTATGTGATGACCACATCCCAATAAAAATTTAAGGGGTGATTAAATACCCTTTATAGATACTTTAGTATGATAGAATCACATAAAGACATTTTCTAAGATGGGATACAATTTTAATACCCCCTTTTTATTTTCAGGGTGCTCTCTTCAATAGTTATATCTCAATGTATTAAATTTTCTAGCATAATGTTAGATTATAGGGATCAAATTAAAAACTTGATCAAATTCATCCTGGAAGCCTTAAAAATTGGCCAAAATTCGTTATGTGTTATATGCAATATATCTCATCCTTTATTTTATGAATGTACAATTATTCCAACTAATGTCATACTCTCTACAGTAATGTGAAGGGATCAGATGTGGTTATACACATGAGATTACTCTAAATTTATAAGTGTTTGTGTGGGGTACTCTGTCTTGTCATCTAAGGGCATTGATCACCACATCTTCTTTCTCAGTGAAGGCTAGGGCTCACTCTCAAGTGTTAGATCAGGTGTGTAGGGATTTTTATGGCGTCTGGTTAGGAGCTATGATAGATCTCCATCATAGAAGCTATGTCTATCACACGTCAATGTGCATGGATACAAGAAATATTTTTAATTTCTAGTGACATGGTATAACACATTTCTCCGTTATGGATTGTATGATGGGTCTTGCTATTGGGAGTTACACAACACTTCTGAGATTGTACCTTCTTTTCCTTATCTATTGAGAATTGAGTAGACCCTTTTATTTTGTATGAACTATGAAATGATCATGGTGGTTGAATATTTTCTTATTACATGGAACTCCGTCATGTTGTCATTTGAGTGCAACTCATGTTGAAATGGTGCACACCATAAGGACTTTAGTCCTCAATGTTCTCACATTAAACTCTAACATGGTATCAGAGAATGGACTTATAGATTAGGGGAAACACTTGAGACGGGCCATTAGACAAGACTAAACTAACCAAACCAGGGGGGAATCCTCGTAGTTAAATGAATGAGTGTAAGGGATTTTTGTGTACCGAGCTACAACGAATAATGGATAAATCAACTAGTCCAAGGAGAGAAGCTTAGCCAAATCAAACCACCACTCGTAATATGCCAAGAATCCTTATGTACTGGATGTATTGAAATGGAATTATGGATACACATGTTTTGAGAGTTAATTGGAATACCTTATGTATAAATGGTTGAAATACTATTACGTTGAACTCATTCATAGATAAGCCTACTTGTGATGTAGTACATGGAGTTTCTCTTCCTTCTACATGTTATATTCAAATGCAAAAGGAAAAGAAAAATTGTCATCTCCTTTGATTATTAAGTGCTCCTTCTAGGAATTTCGTCACTTCCACTATTTTGGAGTACCATCAGTGATCCACCTCTTCTATGTGGATCCACTTTCTTAGTATTTTGTGGCGGTAAATCAACAATAAATTCACCAAAAAAACACAATTTCGTAGTAAATCACCTACCATTCGAAGTGGATGTTCCTCTCTCATACTCTGAAAATTCTACTTTAGTGGCATTACCTTCATTTTCTTTGCACTTATGATTGCTATACTGTAAGCAGATATCTATTTCAGTGGACCATGATGTCAGATGTTCTTCTAACATAAGCTGACTATAGATCTTCAGTACTGCCTTCACTGGATGTGCTGCTACACTTCCAATGTCTCTTATATTGTCATTCTCTCCTAAAGATAAGAAACATTGTTTCATAGTGGGTATCCATCCATTCTCCAGAAAATGTAACAGGCAGAAGACAACATCAACAACGACTTAAAATTAGAGACTTCATGAGAGTTGTAGACTTCAGTATCCGTTTGACAGGATGTCTCAAAATAAACTATCAATCTATACTGAAATTATTATCACAATTAATTCTAGTTATGCCCATGAAACCAAAATATTTTATTAGATTCCACACACTGTTCAACTAAACATCTCAGAGAAAGGAAAAAATTATACTCATTGCACACAAACCATTTGACAAAATGTTTCCAAAAAATAGAAATTAAGGCTTTGCATTATACACATTGTTTGATAAAATGTCTCAAAGAAAATTACTTAATAATAAATTGCATATAAATTGTTTATTGTCTCAAGGAACACACTAGGGATAATTTTAGTGGTGAATATTCGTAATATGGTGAAAATTTCATTTAAGGAAAATTTGAAAAGGTGATTTTTTCGGAGCGGTTCGGTGTCATGTTCGCCTAAAATTTACAGTATATATTTTTTTGCGGGTCAGCTTCACCTTCATTTGAAAACATCTCCTATAAAAACCTAGGTGATTCATCGGGTAGTATACTATGGTACTACCACAAGTAGCTTACCAAATTACCAATACCGTGAACTCACATACTCTTAAGCACCAGATATTGTTGTTAGCCTGTTAGTAGTTTAGAGTTAGATTTGCTGACGCATGACAGGGATATAGTTGACACGCGATAAGGAGGTATTGCAGACACACAATAAGGGGGTTAGTTGTTGACGTGTGATAGGGATATAGTTGACATGTGACAAAGACATATTGCAAACGCGCGATAAGGAGGTATTGCAGATGCACAACAAGGGGTTAAGTAGTTGACGTGCGAGAGAGATAGATTTGACACATGACAGAGATAGTTGAATCCTTGTTGATGCACGATAGATACAGTTAACACCTTGTTGACACGCGACAAGGATATAGTTGACACACGACAAGAGGTATTGCAAACACGTGACAAGGAGGTATTACAGACACGTGACAAGGGGGTAAGCTGTTGACACGTGAAAGGGATAGAGTTGACGCATGACAGAGACAGTTGATGCCTTGTTGACGTGTGACAGAGACAATTGACATGTTTTTGACACGTGATAGGGATAGTTAAAACTTGACGCGTTGTTGATGCGTGACAAGGGGATTAGTTGTTGACGTGTAATATGGATTTTCATAGTTGACGTGCAACAGGAATTTTGACTCTAATGCACTACTTGGTTATTTTGCTAATGCAAGACTCTGTTCAGAATAATAGAAGGTGCTAGTCCTTAGAATGTGAAGACTCTAAAAGTAACTAAGAAATCTCAAAAGTCCCTGTTCAAGTATTTTGGAAACTCTTCTAATACATATATTGAAGCTACCAATAACCATATAGCTGCCACTAGAAAGAATTAGAATACTGACTATGTGGAAGGTATTATTGAGGTGGAAATGCATTATGCACAGTATCAAACAAATGACACCTAAGATAATATGCCAGGTCTTGAAGATATTCTTCTTGTTGGGGTACAACCAGGAGTGCAGCAAGATGTCACACATACAAATACTCAGAAAAATGGAACATAGAAATCAAACTCAAATTTCTGTTCACAAAAGAGGAAACCAGGTGATTGTGATATTGCTCAAAATTCTACTAAAAAAAGTAAAACATTGAAAACGAACAAGAATATGTGGACCATTGGCAGGTCATATAAGTTTGATTGGGCAGCCAAATTTCTGTTTATTGAACATGTACAATCATCTAATTATGAAGAGATCCCATCTGAATGTACATGTACAATATGTACGTGGAAATTGGGAAAGCAGCAAAAAATGCAAATGAAGTTAGACACTATAGAAAAACATTGTGGAAAACAAAATTTGACTGTAATGGGGGCAGATGGCCAGAAAATCAAAACACAAAGGTGGAAAACTGAAAAATAATGTATGCATGTTAAATACGCAGCGGATTATGAGGCAAAGTAGAAAAAATGTAGACTTCTCATGGAAAAGGGAGGAACGATCACATCACGAATTGGTAAGATGAATCAAACAAATCTACATGCAAAACTCATACACTTCTCTACTTTATTTCACATACTAAAGAAAGGAAGATCGATATCAGATTTCCTCGATTTCAAAGTTTTGTATCAATATAATGGAATACCAAACATACCTTAGTCTCATTGGTTTGAAAGTAGTGGATGGGAAATGGTAAAATGCCTTTCGATGATAGAGAAGGAATATTTGAAAGAGAATGTAAAAAAATCAAAGTTTATCTCTCTTTCAATTGATGAAGTGACAGTAGTCGACAACACTGCATGGGTATGTATCCACATCTATGCTTTAGAAAATCATAAAAGGACACCTCATCTATTGGGTGTTATGAAAATGGTTGAAAACTGTAATGCCGAAAACCTACATTAAATAGTTGTTTCTCATTTGAAAGATATTTCCGGAATGATTGATTATGAAATTACTACAAATTTTGTATGTGTCAGAGAAGATGGTGCATCTGTCATGTAGGGTCACCAAACAGGGTTGTGTGTTAGATTACAAACAACAGTGGCCTCATATATGCTACCAATTCACTGTATGGCTCACAGAATGAATTTAGCGTATAAAATGGTAAGCGACTACGAAAATGTTGCTAAACTAGAAGACCTTATAAGAGAACTTCATGCCTATATGGAAAGCATCCCAAAGTGATTTCTTGAGTTCCAGAAATTTTTAATTAGAATTATAGATGGAAAAAAAATTATGAAAGATGTTGAGACTAGATGGATCTCTTTCTATGAACCTGCATGTAGAGTTCGTGAGGAGTATCCTTCGTTGGTTGGTTTCATGCACAAATATTGTCATGAAGTTGATAGGGTGAGGGACTTGTTGTTCCGTTTAACTGATTTGGAGACATTGCTTACATTGGTTGGTATTCTTCCAATGTTGCAGGAGATCAATACACTGATGAAGCATGCACAAGGGAGATTCATTTATATTGTGGATTTTATACGAATGAGAAAAATGGTATGTCAAATTCTTGATATCTTGTAATGTTCCCAAGATATTTTTGATACATCTGTTTTTCAGAATTGGAAAGCTTCATTAGATCTTAAAAATCCCAATAACTATTTGAGATTTAATATCCACAATCACCTCTGCATAACTGTTAATGGGAGGGACATACCACTGCACATTTTGTAAAAACGTGAACATATTACAGGATTAGAACAAGAAGATGTTCCCATGACACGTAGTCTCTTTGAGTCTATTATAGTTGAAACAAGAATAAATGTTAAAAAACAAATCATAATCCTTATCATCAGAAATTAGAGAACGTTTCTCCAAAGATAAAATTCTTGAAGCCATTGGTGTGATGAATCCTAATTTTTGGAATACTGAAGGTGGTCATGCTGACTTTATAAGAAAGCATTTCCATAAATCCATGGGTATAATAATGGAACATTTCGCAAAGACTTTAGAGTTTAAGGGTATGGAAATCAAAGGTATACTGAATGTTGATTTATTAAAGTTTCAATCAACAAATTTTGCAACAACAATGAGGAACCAATATAAAAATTTAGATGAACCTTCTGAAAGTGGTGCTATTACAAGGTTGTGGCGAGGAATCTATCAAAGTTCTATCTTACAAGAAGATATCAATGAATATTTTAGATTTTATGAGTTATGCCAAACAATGATTTTGGGGTCTATGGAGGACGAAAGGGTTTTCAATGCATTATCATTTATAAAATCAAAACTGAGAAACAGGTTGGATAAAAATTTGGAAATTTACATGAGGTGTTATGTATCTCGCTACTCCATGGAAACATTTCCATTCGATGGAGAAATTTTGCATTGGAATTCCCTTTGCAAAATAGGAGGTGTGAATAATACAGCTATAAGTACAACTGTTCCCAACGTTGAGAGTGGAATCGGCTCATTTTCACACTCTACAGAAGAGAACATCAAGTTTGAAGAAGCTATTGATAATGTTAGGTTTTAGAGCCTATTTTCATGTGTGGAAGAGTTGAAGACTATACATGAGAAAAAGTGGTTTTACTATTCATGGTTTTATTATTCATGGTTTTGGCCCATGGTTTTGGCCCATAGTTTTTGGACCATGGTTTCTTTGTAAAACTACTTATGTAATTGCCTATAAATATATCTTTGATGTGGGAGATATGGTAATTATTCAAATGTGAATAATTCAGATGTCATAAATTCATATGGGAATTCAAGTGTGAATTCTGGAGAGTTTTGTTGAGCATAGCTCCAAAACATATCTGGGCATTGAAGAGGAATTATTCAGGTGTGAATAATTTAGAAGAGATAATTCAGATGTGAATTTTGGTGTGAATTCAAGAGAGTTTTGTTGAGCATAGCTCCAAAACATATCTAGGTATTGTATTGAGAGAGCGGTGGATTGTAATAAATCTGAGCAAGTTCTTGGTGGCCGTAGCCCACATTGGGTGAACCACGTTAAATATTGTCTCTTTGTGTTGTGTTATTTTATTATGCGCTTTTATTGAGATCTGTAATATTTCATTCATACTAGTTTCTACTGTTGAGATTCTCTGAGGGATTGTTCCGCATATTTTATCCCTTATTTCCTAACAATTGGTATCAGAGGTTGGTTAGCTTGGTTATTTTTCAGAGCAAGGGTTTGCTTCATGGTTTTGTTAGTGGTTTTATTGACATGTATGAAAGAAGGTTTTGTTTTGCCTGATGTGAAAATCGCAGGAAGAGATTCAATCTCAAGTGGGAGCTAAAAGAGTAAGGTTGCTTAAAATTACAGTGACCGGCGTCAGTTAAGTGGCAACCAGCACCGGCATGGTGATCGTAGTGAGTTACAAATTAACCATGGTTGGTTATAGGGTAATCGTGGTCGGTTACAGGGTGACCTTGGTCGGTTACTGGGTAGCCTAGTTATAAACAAATTTGAAGAATTGAGAGATGCATGGAATGTATCTTGTTTGTTGAGGTGTCCCTAGTTCATAGAGGCACAAGCATGTTGGTCAGATTGCAAATCCGGTTATTAAGGTATGGTTTTTATCTTAGTATTGTAGTGCTTATATTATTTTGGTTGCACATGCATGTTTGGGATTTTCAGATCTAGATTTGAGAATGAGAAAAGGAGAAGTAATGCATCCTTTGGTGCAGTTAGATGCATGGGCTTTATTAGAGAAGTTGAATACATTAGCACAAAATGAAGATGAGGTTTCCACCAGAGAAGCATGTTCTTCGGTTAAAGATATGGTTGAGTATCTTGGTGCTGGTAAGATGATGTGTTTCATCTTGGTGCAGTTTGTATTACGTGTATGATTGTTGTTAAGTTTTTTGTGCAAGGTTGGGTTCTTCTTGAAATGACTGGCTCAAGACAACTATCGGCTTTAGTCAGAGTAGGCACCTAGTTTGGTGACCTATGCCAATTTGTGGCGTTGTGTTAGTTCCAGTAGCACCAAAGTCAGTTAGGGATCCGACATCAGTCACAGAGGGTAATCGATATCGGTCAGAGAACTATGGTCAATCTCTGTGACAACGAGTTTACACATGGTTTCTTACATCAGGAAAGGGCAGATGGGTTTTTTTTCCTAGTTTGGAGGATCGAGATTCTTGCACAAAGTGTACATGGCAGAGACGGTGTAGATCACTTCATGGTTTTGGATCAAAAAGAGGACGAAGTTGGCTTGGTTATTCCTTTGAGACTTTGATTCAGGTATCTCTATATGATTCATGTTTTATTTATTTCGTTTGGAGCAACTGATATTATGTTTGAATAGTGTGCACATATTTACACCATGTTTTTTGGTGTTGTTTGACTTTTATTTCCCGGTTATGTGGAATCTTGAGGACAAGGATTTCTAGTCTAAGGATGAGATCATCAATGAAAAGTCATGATTAGACACAGTTGTAGGTAACGAGAGATATTGAGTACACATGGATGGAAAGAAGGTGATTCACCTACCTCACAAGAAGTTCAAGCTTCTATGATGTAGAAGTATTATCAGAGAAGAAAGGGAATCAATTTTCTTATTCTTTCATATAGTTTTATTTCTCACTGACATATTAGCTTTTGAGCTTAGTGTTAGAGGAAGTGCAAGGGATTTAGTGTTCAGTGGGAGCAAGTCATGGTTGTTGGCATTGCCGATTGGGACATGATGCCACATGTAGAGTGAGAGGAGCAT